>VXAZ01005855.1:90688-246195 GCA_013399875.1 Gymnorhina tibicen
AAAAAAAAAAAAAAAGTTACACCCTTTAGCATTAAAATAAATAAATAATTTTGAGCAGGACATAATTGTGGTCTTAGATCTGCAAAGCAGAAGTCAGGTCCATTAGTCTGCTCTGCCTATGTGTATGTTAACATTGGTGCCTAGGCAGGAAGATGGGGTGATGGGGAGTGGGAAACAAGTCTGTGTCTTGCAGGTTTAAGAAGAGTGCATTTCCTTACATCCTATTTCTCAGTTCAGAGTTAATTCACATCACCTGTAAGAAAGGTGAAATGGTATACAGGATAGCTATAGCTATGAGGTTCCTGAAGTCTGACCATAATTTGAGTCTTAGATATCTACTTATTTTCTAGTACATATTTTGAAGCATCCTAAAGTATATGTTCTGTATATAATATCTTTTTCTAAGAGTACAAGAACACAGAGGCTGTCCATGATGTTTGTCATACAAGACTTGCACTTGACTTCTTTGTCATTAATGCATATAAAAGCCCCATATTTTTCCAAGCTCTTCCACTACTGAGAACTGGAAGTAGTCACACATTTTTCTGTAAAATTTGCTTCTTCAGGTGCCTAAGTGTTGCACAAATATTGTTACATATGCTCCATTCCCTAGTACGTAGTCAGACTCTCAAAGTTCAGAAGTGGGAGAGTAGCAGCTTTACTTCAAATAACTAGTTTTAAAGTGGCACTTGCATCATTGCAGAAAAGTACATATCTAAATGGATACTTACACAATTAAGTAACTGCACCTTTAACAGTAATTTGCATAGGTAATGGACTTTTTTGTAAGCAAACACAGTAAGAGAAAAAGGATGAAGAGGCTCATGTCTGGTGCCCATCTTTAAAAACTGCTGCCAGAAATGTCTCAGTTTGCTTAGTGAGTAAGATTTAGCAGGATTTGTTTGGAATACTTGAGAGACTGTAAACATACTACAAAACCATGTTAACACATGATTATCTTATTAGACAAACCTCTTCAATTGCTTTGGAATGCTTAGTTTACTAATACCAGCCAAAGTCTTAGTTTATTTATTTATATTTTTTAATCCTTTTTTTTTTCTCCCTCCTGATATTGTTTTAATGAAAGAGTGATTGTGGCTGGGGGAACCTTTTTTTTTCCTTAAGAAAAGGGATCTTGTCCTATTCCCTAACCACAGACATTTTACAGACAATACTTTGGGAATAGATAATATTGCTCTCATGCTTTCTTCCTGAGGGTAAAGGCGATTGTGCATGGAGTTGGCCAGCCTGTGGCTGTCCACCATCTGTGTAAGGAATTCACAATCCCAGACAAAAGAAATTGGCAAAGTCTTCTTTCTGTCTGTTCTCCAGAGCCTCGAGATAGCCATAAAACACCTGGACAAAATCAGCAGGTGATGGCAAGGGAAAGAGAATGATCAGTCACAGGCATTGTTGAATCCTTTGAACATTACTTATAGCTTGGACACTGCTGTCACCAGACACAGTTTGATCTTTGGTGAGCTTTCTGGAAGTGCTTTTTTTTCCTGGCTTTATGACAACAGGGGGAACCAGATAATGCTGTGGAGGCAAAGCAGAATTTCCCCATGTTGTAATTTTTATCTCACCTTGTAACTTCAGTTTTTGTTACCTGTATTTGCACTTAAATAATCTTGCAGGAACAAAGGCAGCTTTTTATATGCAGAAAAAATGTGTCATATCTTTTTACCCCTGTGCCCACCCTAACAAGCAGTGTTTATCTGTGACCCAAAATTAAAATTAAAAAATGTCTTAAAGATTGAAGTACATCACTGTCTTCCTTACACAAAACTCTAAATAATGACAATTTTAAAACTAAGGAATGCCATTTTCTTTCATGATCTTTTATCACATTCTTAACAAAGCTTACATTCTTGCTTATTTATGATTTCTTAAAACTTGTTGTTGATCATTAATTATGACCTTTATGTAATTGACTGGAAGCACTATACACAGTTTGTGAAAAATCTATGCTTTCATTCACTTCATGTTTTCTTGTATTCTTTCTACACCATGTATTTGGTTTTTAACCTGCACAGATGTTAACATAATAAAATTAACCTTGAATTTAAAAAGAGAATGAAGAATGCAGTGACAGATTAATATCTATAGAGGAGCATCTATACATGAAACAGAAATTCCGCCACAAGAACATGCCACCTTTGGCAGGAAAGGAAGAAGCTTCCTACCCATTAACCTGTTGAATTGGAGTCAGAATTTCAGTGCGTGGGTACTTAGCATTGAGACTGACAGTCTTGCCAGTTCAAAGGGTTAAGTCTGTAGCTGTCGTTTTGTTGCATTCCCAAAGTGAAATCTAAACCATATCAAAAAACTGCTGGATCACTTCACACTTCAGCTGTCCCCTGAATCCTTCTCCCTCCTGGTGTTTTCTCTGTCTTCTTCCCTCCCTATGCTCCTGCAAATACAACCCTTCTTCACAGAGCTGGTGTCAAGCTTCAATGAATATAGCTCTGTCTTGCTAAGTGTATTAGTGTATTAATGCTGCACTCTGCTTCAGACATGAACCTCATTGCTCACCATAACGCCTCTGTGTGGGTTTGTGTGTGCATGTGTGCATGCATGAGTTGAGGTTGTTTGTCAAGGAAGATACTGAATGCTGCAATTGTTTGACTGTTTCTGTAGCCCATATTACATCTTTTAATCAGCTTGTATGAACCTTGGGGAAATAAGGGCTGAGATGTAAGGTTAAAAAAAGTTAATTAGAGAGGATTCTGTTATTTAACTGCAAGATAATTTGTGGGTAACTAAAACTAAGAAAACTTTATATTCATTCTGCTTTCTCAGTTTGGAAAGTGTACATAGCATCAATAGAATGAGTTAGCAAAAGTGTTAATATCTTTTAACAGCAGTAATAATAATCCTTTCACTTTAGTTAATCATGTGCTAATCTCTTGGTAAGTCAAAAGTATTAGACCATTTTAAATTCATTGTGTCAGCTCAGCCGAAGTAACTGGCACAGTGGTGTAAACATTTGGAAGAAAAGTCCTTTGAACTAAAATAATGATGTCATAAAGTAAAGAACTTTGCTACTTCTACGCAGGAATTCTAAGGATATAATTAGTTTTAGGTGCTGGACAAAAGGATTTTAGTTTATACTGAAACAAAATACTACTGCTGCATCCTTGATGTGTACTGTGTCTGAATTGGACTTCACTGTTTACTACTTCTCACTAAGCAACTAAGCACAGTTCATTATCTGAAAGATTTCTCTACTTGTAATGTTTTCTTCTTGTAAATGTATTACTGATGTTTGCATGAAGCTACTTGTCCCTGAGACTTTTAAAAGTTTGTAACTAATGAGGGAATTTAGCATACTTTATTTTCTTTTAAAATTTTTTTAGCCTAAAGTAACTACCTAAGCTTTTATCACAGAATCATAGAATTTTAAGGGTTGGAAGGGACCTTAAAAATCATTGAGACTCAATCTCCCTGCCATGTGCAGGGACACTTCCCACTAGACCAGGTTGCTCAAGGCCTTATCCCATCTGGTTTTGAACACTGACAGGGTTGGGGCATCTGCAACCTCCCTGAGCAACCTGTTCCAGTATCATGGTCCAGTTCAACTCCCTCACAATAAAGAATTTTTTCGTAATATCTAGCCTAGATTTCCCATCTTTCAATTTGCACCCATTCCCCCTTTCCCTATCACTACAGTTCCTGATGATGAGTCCCTCTGCAGCTTCCCTGTAGGTCCCCACTGGACACTGGAAGGTTGCTGTGAGGTCTCCACACAACCTTCTGTTCTTCAGGCTGAACTTTTTCATCCTGACTTCATAAGGGAGGTGCTGCAGTACCCTTATCAATGTTGTGGCTCTCCTCTGGACTTACTCCAATGGTTCCATGTCCTTAATTTGTTTGGGGCCACAGACCTGGATGGAGCACTCCAGGTGGGATCTCACCAGAGAGGAGGAGAATCATCTTCTTCAACTTGCTGGCTATGCTGCTTTGGATGCAGCCCAGGATTCCATCCTTTTGCTCAAGCTTATCTCCTTACAGATTAATGTTTTTTGAATTTTTTTTTGTCCCATCTGCCACTCTTCTTTACAGCATTCTTCAAATCATTCCCTGAAAGGCTAAATCAGATATTCACAACCTTCATAATTAGGCTATTCAGTTTAGACTCAATACAAATACTGATAAAAGTTAGTAAGAATAATTTTTGCTCCCACTTAGTCTTACATTTTAAATGGGCATATATTTAGTTTTACGTGGTTTTGTCTCTTGTAAAAGATTTCAATGATCACCCATGTAGCAGTGAAAATTTCCTTTTAGTTAGTATATACACAGGCTCATTTCTACCTGTCTAGAATATTTTGAGTTAAAAGGCACATTGTGAGAAGAGAGATTGTGTTTCAGATTGAAAATGTGAATATATTATCAGAATACTGTAAATCTCAATAGAGCTGTTACTATGAAGTCATTTCTATGTTTGAAAAATTGCTTTTATATTACAAAATTGAAAATTCAATTTTTTATTTTAAATTGCAGATTTGAAAAATGCCATTTTAATTTCTTTTTATGTCCACCTAAATTTCTTAGTTTTACATTGAAATCATTCGTATCACGTGCACAAATGAAATTTTTGTATGACTGTGACGATTTAGTCATGTTAAGTTTGATTTGTGAATTTCTTAGAATTTCTATTCTATGGGGTATTTTTTTGTACTGACTGTGCCTGAAGGGGCCACAGGTTAAAGCTGACCTTAAGGAAAGAATGGAGAATCATCTTATTGCTACTTGACCTTGCAGACCTGTATTCTGATTATACCACAACAGATAGTATATTTTACCTACTGCATAGATTAGTTCTGATTACTGAGAGCAAATAGAACCCACAGCTTGGACACTGTATTTTATTTCTGTCAGGTCTGAGGCACTCTAGGAATGAAGTCACTTTTATTATTCTCTTTTCTAGACGGGAAAATTGAGGGAAGGAAGGTAGGTGACTTGCCCAATGTAATCATGGTGCACTGTGTCAGGCATTATCCTGTCTGAAGCCTACAGTAAAATAAAAAAATTGACAACTTTCAGGTTTCTCTGTTTGCTGAACAGAGGTAACATTTCGATCTGGAGCTTGTCGGTACAGTGACAAATGCAGAAGATCATCTGAATCCATTTTGCTAAGTGGTTTAGTTAAACCATGATAATACTGTGAGTGAACATTTTTATTCAGAAAGAGAGTAGCCTGAAGTATTTTTCTGTTTCCTTTCATGTCTAGAGTTGCATTCTCCCATCCCTCAGCATTGTTCATTCATTTGGCCAAAAGAGACTGTTGATGGATCCTGATCACTCCTGCCTGAATGTGCATACCTCAACTCTCTGAGTTGTGTGAGAGCTTGACAGACAGAGATGCCCTTTCAGCTCAGGCATGTTATGTCGCTCAAATTAACCATGTATTTTTAAAAGCAGCATTTATTTAAGGGGTACGGAATTATGTATTTATACAAGAATGTGAGTCTAAACCAGTGGTTTAGCTGAGAAAGAAACAGAGAATCCCCTAAGCTAGGTATTTGTGTGACTTGTGCAAAGGTGGCCTGGATCATAAACTTTTGTGTATGTGAAGTAATGGAAAATTATTAGTGACAGAATTACTCATTGCAGTGTTTACCACGAGGTGAATGTTTGTAATATTAGGGCTTCAGTTCATAAAGCATTAAATAAATGTACTCCGATATATAAATATTTTTCAGTAGTTGTTAATCCCATTTGATTCATGCTGCTGTTCAAGTGTCCTGTAAACAGCTCTGAATGGAGTGACGGCCAGTAGAGGATGAGCACAGAGGTTCAGGCGCTTCCCCTACCAGCTTTCTCTCCCGGCAGCGTCCCCCAGAGCTGCTGCCACTGCAGCTAAGTGGCACGGGGAAATTACGCTCATTGCTCAGCAGCTTCTGTTCATGTCCTGGTGAAAACTGGGATGCATTTCTCCATCCTCAACTCTTTACTAGGACAGTAAATGATGGGAAAGTAAAAACATCAAAATATGGGTGGTGGCAATGTTGTGTCACAGCCTTTTACCAGTGAATGTGAGATGGATTTCTGTAAACCAGTGTTTACCTTTACTGAGTGGAAATTATGTTATGTAATATATGTACAGCTCAAGTAAACTGTATCATTAAAAAATATACAGGAAAAATTTTTGAGACTAGAGGTTGAGCTGAAAAAATTTTTCACAGAGCTTTCTCTGCCTGACAGCACATAAAAAATAAGTGGTGTGGAAAGAGAGAGCAGTTTTTAGTATGAGCTTTTGGTCAGAAATGATAACCAGCCCAACTGAAAATTGAAATTAATAATATTGAACAATTGTTCTAAATCAGACCTCTGCACAGTAGAGTTTATTTTTCCACTCTGTTTTGGATGCTCAAATTAAAATATATTGCAGCCTGTCATAACTTCAAATATCTTCATCTGTAATTCAGAGACACAATCACAAATTAATACAACCTAGATTTTGACCCATGATGAAGTGTGCTCCATACAGTGACTTTTAGTGATTCAGGTGGAATAGTTCCTTAGAGCTCCCACCCTTCTTTTATTATGCAAATATATTTATTTTTAAAAGTTGGAAACATTTTTTCTTCAGCGGTGATTGCTAGTATAAATTAAACATGAATGAATAGTCTTAAGAGAACCTTTTATATTTGGAAAAATAGCAGTACCATTAATGTGGGCACTGCATCATGGAACAGCTACTTAATTTCAGGAAACAGTCTAATGAATATGAACACTTTGGAAATTAGTTACCCATTTCATTAATTGTTTATTTGTGAATGAAAAGAACTAGTCAAGCAAAGATACTGTTTGGTTTCTGGAAATTGTTCCACCAAACTACCTCCAGATGTTGGGGGAGGTAGGGAAGGAGGAAACTTCATCCACATTTTAATATGTGAACCTTTAGTAGCATGCTCACAGTTGATGATCTGTGTTTGGATGTAATTTTTGCTTTGTTTTTCTGTGTGCTAGGTCTTCTGTTTTTCCAGCTTTTTCCAACAAAACAAAGTTTATAGCAAGGAGTCTACAGCAATATCTTCTACTGAAGTAGGAAGTGTTTAGTCAGAGAAAAGAAACTGATTGTTATATTTTCAGTTTAAATAATATAAAATTTTCATTTTTCTCTTACCATAAATAATTTGAAAAATTTTAGATTTTATATATTATTATATTTTAGTGTAAATGATAAGAGTCTAAAAAGAAAGGATAGATGTTAAAATTACAAATATCATGAATATCAGTAAAATACATAGTAATAAATGTATTTCTGGAGTGCTAGTGGGCTTTAAGATGCTCTCCTTCCAACTTCTTATTCAAGTGACTTCACTCTTACAACAGATTTCTTTCTGAATATATATACGTTAACAAACAAGTCTGTGTTCTCTTTTCAATATTTCATTTCTTTTTTTGCTTCCTTTTTAAAATGGAATTTTTCTGGATTGTGGGCTTAGATTTTTGCCACAATTCGTTTGCTCTTTTTTTCTGAGCAGTATCTCACTCCTTATACCTTTTGGTCTTCCCAAAAGAAGGAATACAGCTTCTCTCCATTTTTTCTAACAAATATTAGGGAAACTCATTTCTGAGTGATAACCAGCCAAAAATAACACAGGATTTGTGTTCAGGGCTGAATTTTTCATATCTGTTTAAAAAAGCAACTGTGACACTGTTCACTTTACAGTTATTTTCCAGATTATTGTAAATAATTGAGCATTAGAAGAATCTGTCTATTCCCACAGGAAAAACTGTCCAATAAGCCTCTCCCTTCATCTAAGGGTCACAGAGGAAACCCTGGCTAGACGTTTTGGTGACTAATTTAAACTATCTGGCAAGACAATTGATAGCACCCTTCCTTTGTGTTGTGACAAATATATTTCGACTGCAGTTTATTAACATAATCCAGCACGACCACAGACATATTGTATGTATTGTAGCATAGAATTAGAAACATTTTTTGCACATCATAGTCTTTATTCTCTCTCTTTTTTGACAAGGATCTGGATAATTGCCTCAGCAAATGAACTGCTGTGTTCAGTCTGTTTCTGTAATTTCATAAATTGTTTTCCATGCTAAAACTAAGCAAGCTTTTACTGAGTAAGTATAGGGAACCACAGTGTAATTACAGAAGCAGTATTATTAAAAATTGTGACAGAAATGGCATTTTAACTGACAACTACTTTTTCTTTGCTTTATTACAACAAATCAAATACATCATGAAGTGCCAGTTAGTGAGCAAAAGTGTCTTCTGCCTCTGTCTCTCTGTCTCTCTCCCTTTCATGCACACATGCACACATACACACAGGCTTTGAACTGAGACTTACCATAGAAGATCACCACATAAGATGGATCATAAATTACTAGCTGAGGTTCCAACCATTCCAGGAAATTTTGTTTAAAATTAAAAGTAAGGGTGTTTGTCTCATACTTACAGATGTTGAATATTTAGCTTTTGGGCTTTTATCTGAATATATTGGTTCCCTTTATCGGTAAAGGGAGTTAGAATTATTCCCATTGCGTGGATGGAAAAAGTGAGACACAAGAAGTGATTAACTTTCCCTGGACTCAAACCCAGTGAATGACCAGGCTAAGAATGAAACTTAAATTTGCTGTCTTAATCATTGAACCACACTGTTTGCAATCAATATGGCCTTGATCCAGAGCCCACTGAAATCAATGAAAAGGAAGGTTTTGACCAAGTCCTGTATGTAATGTAAAGTCCTTCCTTTAGTTTATTTTCCTCCTAATTATGTGGTTATTAAAGTGCAGTTTTTCCATACAGTACTTTTGTAAGGAGTAATTAAATCAATCAGTGACAGTGACAGAATTTGAATCAGAAGTAGTGGCCAGCTTTCCTATTTCTGACTCCTGTCCTTTTCGCTTGTTTTAAGTGGGATGCCTTTTTATATATGAAATGTTTACATATTTAAAATTAATTAATTTTCTTTAAAAATGTATATTTATACATACACACATATATATATATATATATACATATATGTATGTACATATATATACATATATGTGTGTGTATATATGTGTATAAGGAATCCAGTCCGCATTTCTTCGTGTTTTCCAGGGCTCTGTATTCAGTCATTTACTAGTCCTCAAATGAGCACAACTGCAAAGGGGCATTCTCCAAATATTCCACAAATGTCAGATTTGAATCAGGTTTAATACTTAGTTGGTAATCATGGCTTTTGAGTTCTATGCTCAGTTACTGTCTTGTCAGTCAGCTGTAAGTGTTAAACTCCTAGCTGGTATGAATAACAGCAAGCATGTGTCATTGGGTTTTTAAAGTGTGTGCCGGCTGGAGCTATGTGGGTTGTGGAGTTAACTTTACTAAAGAAGAAGAAAAAATAACCCAAAGGATTTTGTGAAAATATTTGACTATAAACATGGTTTAAAAATTCTCTTTACTCATCTTCTGAAAATTTAAGACATAGTTATAGTTGTGAAGTCTATGGCAAAGGTCATGTTTTCAATATTTATAACATCCTTTTTTACTGTCTGTGGTGTGAGATGTCCATAGGTTTTATTAGATTAATAGAATTGCTGCAAAAATGAGTGAGACTGTAATGAAACATAAAAGGCCATTTCATTTATGTTTTGTAGTTGTTACTATCTGAGAACCAGGAAAAATGAGAACAAGAAACTGCTGTACTTACTGAACTGAACCATAGTAATTTTATTTAGTTAATCACCTCACAAAAATTAACTGCATGAAAACTTGCCTTGATTCATGTACTGGTCATTTGTGATCTTTAAAATTGGTTCACCTAATAGCTCAAGATCTGTGAAAACCTAAACTGATTGATTCTGTCACATTGGTGAATTCTGTTGCAATACTAAGGGAAGAGTTTAAACAGGTGTTCCTTCCAAGGAGCCTCCTGGTGAAATATTTTTAAACTATTTTTTTGGAAAATAACTTTTGAAACTTATATAAACATCTCCTAAAGAAGATAGGAGTCCGTAAATCTCCTATGGAAGTCCGTAAATCTCTCTGTTTTCTAGTATGCCACTTCAAATATGGTTTTAACATGTCTTATTTTACAGTTGTATTTACCTTTTTTTGCACTGTACTAAGAAACACATCTGAGTACTCTCACATCTTGTTGATGTCTGGCAAAGGACCTGTACAATGTCATGTACTCAGGTAGTTTATTTTACCATTTTTCTTAGATGAAGTTTGTGGTATTCTGAGTGCTTAGATGTCCAGTAATTTTTAGTTCCAGGATTGGCATGATTAAAGGGAATTGTTTTTTCCAGAGTTGGAATTGAAATTTAAAATATCTGTATCAGGCACACCGTTGAGTAAACAGCAGCGTTAATGAAACTGAATCTCCTACAGCTTTATTATTAGTGCAGAAAATTATTAGACATCTCTGATCTCCCCCAAAGCTTCTCTCCAGCCCACCTTCAGCAGCACTTGTCATCCAGAGCCACCTTTGCTTGGCTAAGCAAGATATGAGTTGTGTCTAGGCAGGAGCTGCTGATTGACCAGCTGCTACCTCCTCACTATTAAGTAAAGTGCAGTGGAATGCCCTGGCTGTAAATACCTGGCAGGCCAAAACAAAAGGATTTTGGGACTACATGTAGCTTCTGGGTCATGTTTTGTGCTACTGTATTATAGGAATTAGATACATTTGCAAAGCCTACCATTCTACCAAAGGCAGCGAAAGCAGATTCAAGGATTCAGAAATTGTGGAAGGGTAAAAAGATTGACACATGGACTCTGGAACTGCTTAATTAGTGTTTCCCTTGGAGGCATAGTCAGATAGGTTGACAACCCTTTTTGGTAAATCATATTATAATTATTTTCTTAATTTAGTAGGACAAACATTTTTCACTTTTTGTCATATCCTGGACACAAGTGGGATTTAAAGTATGGCTCTGTCTGGCTTCCTTTCACCTACATGAAAGTTAGAGTTCAAGGGTCTTCTGGCTGAATCTAGTGGGTCATGGGGTATATTTGCCCCATCTGCTCTCCGTGCTGAGGTTTCATGCACAGGGAGTTTTGAGGAGTGTTTCTTATTTCATTGTTTGTTGAGAACCTGCTGTTCTGTGAGAAGTGATTCCTCAGAAAGCTGCTGATGTTGCTCCATTTTTTACATTCATATTTTGTGTTCTTGCAAAGATCAGGAGCCTTTTGGTATATAAAAGGAATAATGTTTTATGAAGTGAAGATAAAGAATAAAAGCAAGATACTTCTAGCCTGTATATAATTTTTAATCAAAATATGGATTTTTTTTTGACCTTGCAAGTTACAAGCCTTTTTGAAAAATTGTCCATCGGCGATACAGATAATTTCTCTGTAGTTACACTCTTCTGGTTCAGAACTGCCCAGGTGAACCTCAAGAACTTGCAGGTGCTTTAGAAAATAGTCTAAATTAATCAGAGCTCATGATGTTTTGCTATAACCATTAACCATCAAGGTAACATACGTACATTGAGAGCACTGGGTAGAAGGCATTTGAAAGGGGGGGGTGTGTGTGTATGTTGGGGGTATTTAGTCTAGAAATCATTAAAGTGAATTTCATACTTCTTTTGGTGATTAATGTCTGTCTGGATTTCAATAGGGTGGATGCACATGATGTGCAATGGCATGTTTTCACATGTGAGCTTTGCAGGGCTGTGGCAAACCAATCAGTTTGCTATTATGCCCATTACTCTCAAAATTGTAGTACTTAACCCTTAGCATACCAAATTTTAAATTCTTCTAAACTTGAAAGGTCAGTAGTTCTGTCTAATTTTCCTCTAATATATTTTTCATTTCTTCTTGTTTGCATCTTTGTCCCTAGATCTTTTGATTATTTTGATCTGCCTCTCTCCCTCCACTTTCTGCCTTTGTCCCCCCTCCCACTCCCCACAATGTTTTTTCTCTTAGTGTGACCCAGTGGTTTCCGTCACCTTTTACTTCCTTCACTACTGCTGGTCAGATAGGTGTCCTGCTTCTCTCCGCATATTTTTCACTCCCTTGAATTTTTACAAGGCAGTGGAATAGCTTTGCAACTTCTCCTTGTATTAAGTAAGCAATTGAAAAGCCATCACTTTCTCGCAAGCAGTGATTTCCCAAAGCATGTCCACTATTTGAGATTTAGGAGAAAAGGAACAACTTGGTATAGATCCAGAATCTCATTTGACTTTAAAAACTGCCTGACCAAAACCCCCTGAAAACATTAGAAAAATCACAGAAATGGCATTTTATTTTGGCAAAATTATGTGAAAGGTCTGTCCACATCTGCCAGGATTCCCTCCAACAGTATTGAATTTGGATGCTGACACTAATGAAGAATTTACAGGGCTCCCATAGTTACAGGTTTCTTTCAGTAGCATTTAATAATACTACTATCTAATAACTATTAGATACTGTCCTACTCAGTAATTAGGTGAGTGAGAGGCCTTCGGAGTTACCAGTTTTGCCAGTCTCCTAGGAAGCATCTGCTTTTCATCTTTCAGTCCTTACTCAATGGGGTCACTGTTTCAGAGAAGGGAAATTTTTAAATGAGGTGAAGAACGTTACCATATATGCTTACAACTGAAAGGTGTATTTTAAACTGCTATACCAACAGACTTAAATGATAATTTTGAAAAGTAATACATCCGCATGAATGTATGGATAACTGCCAATAATGGCCTCCAAGGGTTTCAAAGCAGTAGTTTTACAGATGAGACCTCCTTTCTGCTGTTTAGTCAGAAATGGTATTAAGCTTGCTTCTTTACCCTGCCACTGTCACTCACCCTCTCTAATGCTGCAGTGTTTCTGCAGTTCCTCAGCCCTGGTCCTCAGTTACCCTTTAATCCAAGTCTAGCAGTTGTTACTGATGAATGCCACTACACCTGATTTATTCTTTTTTTTAGTCAGCCCAAATCCCAGCCCAGTAATTTCTCCTAAATCAGATGAAAACAGCTTTCAAGCAAAGATTCTGCTAGCCCTTCCTGTCTAATGAGCTCCTCCTTCAAGCCCTGCCTCCTGGGAACTATCCACACTCTCTGCTCCCTCATCTTGTTCTACTGCCTGCTCAAAGGTGTTCCTGCCTCACATCCTGTGCCCTGTCACCAGCCCTAGAGCTACCTGGCTGTGACCAGACATGAGGTGCGTGGTTCAATTTCCCAAAACAGAGGTGTTTGATGAAGAGGAGATGCCCTTCATGTAGCCGGAGAGGATGCCTTTGCCTGCACTGTAGCCCATGGTCCCTCTCACCTCGTGTTCCCCTGCCTGCTGGCACAAGGTAAATCTCAAGACATCAGGAAAGGACAGAACTTGCTTGGGGTGGGGAAAATGGGAAAAGAGTGAAAGAACAGCACAGACAGCAATGCCCTAGATGCAGCTTTTTGGACTTCTCTCTTTGGGGTGTACATGGCTGCTTTCCTGCTGTCTCCTAATTTGAGAATTTTTGCTTCATAGAGTTAATTCTCAGTCTCTCTTCCTGAGCTGTTAATTATGATTGAAAGGTAGAGGAACTGAGGAAAAGATGCATTAAGTCACTCAGGAAGTCAGTGAAATTGGTCTAGAAACAACACCTTCATGCAGTCATGTGAGGGCCTGTTCCTTGTCTTCATATTTGGCTTCAGAAATGCCTTTGTTTTTCTAGCCACTGCAATTGGTAGGTGGAATTGAAACATGAGTAAACAGAGGCTTCCAGTTTCTGTGTTGAGGACAAACTTCCTAGACTGATTTTTTTGTGCTGTGTGCCACAATGGCATCTCAATGTACTGGTCCTGTGCTGCTGGCAAATACCTGCCCTGCTTTTATAAAAAATTACTGGAGTGCCAGAAGCAATGTGGCCAAATGTGTGTGGTGCGCTGCTTTTGCAAATCTCTGCAGAAGAGCTTTAGTAAGTTCTGTATGGCATTCATTCCGCTCTGCAATATGGACATCACTGGCCCCCTTCCTGCCTCTGGCCCAGCCAGGCAATGAATCAATGTTTTCATTTCTGAGAAGTATGCTAACACCACGCTAAAGGCCACTGCCATCTTCTTGTGTAGTTTGGTCTTTGCTTAGGAAAACTGAGATTATTCTCTGTACTTGGTGTTCTCACTCATTTAAAAATTGTGCTGATATATATATATATTTTAAGAAAATAGGTGGGAAGGAAAAATAATATTAAATACCATTAATTTATAATTCTTTGATAACAAACAGATCAAGTTCTTTGTTGCAAAGACAGCAAAAAGTGCATCTAACCTAAGTTTGTAGGTCTTCTGTGACAATGTACTTCACTTAAACTGTTTATGTACAGTGTAGCATTGAAAAAAAGGCTAAAACTCAGAAGTGCTTTTTCCATATGTTTTATGTGGGTTTTTTTTCAATTTGAAAGGGATTTACATTGATTTAAAGACATTTTTCTAGATTTTGCTTTGAATACAAATCATGTCATAGAGCTTTGCCAAAATAAACTTGGCAGCTTACATTTTCTTTCCTTTTTTTTTGACTGTTGGCATGTAATGAATATTAATGGAGCATCACTTCCTGGTTTTTGGCATGATACTTTCTTCATGTAAATACTGCTTTTTGAAATACCAAAAGCCTGTGTGCCGTTCAAGTTTTCAATTAAATTTAGATGAATTTATAAAGAATATAGATTTTTTAAATTGTGAATGTGTTCAAAATTTTTTACTAATTTTTTAGAAATTTAAGGGAAAGAAATTTCATTAGTTTGCATTCCTTCTTAGCTACTTAGCACATCTTGTTCCTCTATGTCTGTTCCTCTATGTGTGTTTAAACTCCTTTTCTTTTTGAGGATTTAACAGCAGCAAGCACACTGTCAGCAATCAATAATAAGGAGAAGTGAATCAGTCTGGATAAAGTGGAACTGACCTGAATTTGATCCTTAAACTGAAACTAACCACAACTATTCTGGGGTTTTACATTTTTCTTTTTTTTTGGTTTAGAAATTACTATCACACACCTCTGCACCATCTGGCTTTTCCTAGGAGTGGAAACAGACTTATCAACATTCTGTAACAGACTCTGTTTTTGTGGTGTGTCTGGCAGAACTGTTACCTGAAAACTCTGAAATTCTCACCAAAAGAGTGGCTTTTAAGCAATTTCCAGACCAGTGGTAAGCAGAGTGGAGAAAAGTGCCTGTGCTTGTGATTGCGTCTTGTTTATACCAATCACTAATTTGTGCTAGGCTAAGTATTGCTTTTAATTATGACCTGGTGGAACTCTCTCAAAAATGAGAGAAAAGTCTCCCATTTGTCTCATTGCGACTTGAATTTTTCATCGTGAAAATCTGCTGGCTGTAATGAGGTGACACATGAGTTTCTTAGAGCTGAATTTAGTCCTCTCTGTAGTGGATGCTTGTTTAATGTTAGGGCCATCCATCACGTAGACCCCAAGGTCTAGACAGAGGAACCAAGGAACCCATTCCATCTGGCCTGTGCTTTTGTCCCACAGGAGAAAAAAGTTGCAGTTAAGGGCTGAGTGTGGTGATTTAACTCTTCCTGCACACAGACAGGCATTTACTGTACAGCTAATAATGACATACATGTATGTGTAGGTGGCTGACAGCAGGAGCTTCAGGAAATGGCATTTGTGAAGGTGAGGATGGCAGCAAGAATCTGTCTGGGAGCTCTCATCAGAACTGTTGCTGAGTTTTTCTGGGGAAGAAGGGCACTAGGGAGCAGCCATGTCTGCAAATAAGGAGTACCAACCATTAATACCTGCTATGATTTTCACAGGTTTAAGTGTCGCTATGCAGCCCTCCTGCCCTCCAAGCATCAAAATGCTGAGAGTAGGGTTTGTTCCTCTCAGATAGATAGTTAGGCTGATAGTTTTGTGCTTCACTTTCTTAGGCTGATACATTCAAAGTGTGCTAGAAAACTGATATCATTTAGAAACTGTAATAATCCTCTCAATTTTATAATTTGGGAGAAGAGAGATTGTTACTGACAGATTTCCAGGTCACTATGTTATTCTCTTATTTCATAAAACTGTAGAAAACCTATGACGGACTTATTTGGCCTTCAGTGAAACAGGACAAGTGTCATATTGATTGCAATGGGAAGAGGCTCTGGGCCAGTGTTTTGCACACACCAAGCCATTTCACTTTCTGTCAGCCTGGTCTGCTGTTTCCACAGATGTGCACTGTATGTATATATATTTGCTGCAAAGCATTTGCATATTACATGTTGACCAAAGTAACTTTTGTCCTGTGACAAACTGCAGGGTGCTATGACAGGACTAAATACAGGGCTTAGCATGAGCCACAGCATGTGCATATAAGTCTGCGTGCTGGATTAGGGCCTGCAGGCTGGTCTTTGCATGGGGAGTGAGAACATTCCTCTTTGCACAGACTACACTTTGCACTTGTGTAGTGAGGAGCAGCAGGATTACTGTAGTTGATGCTACACTTGGTGAGATGTAACACCAGCATGACAGAAGGCAAATGAAGGAAATATTAAACATGCACTGAATATTGTATTCCTCTGGATAAAGTTGGGAGAGAGCTTGTAAAAGAAGCTGGGAATGCACTAAATGCACTCAACTGTGTCTGTGAGGATGTGTGTTGATTTTTAAAGGTGCTGAACACTGACAAATCAAAATGGACAGTCAGGATCTGATAAATACAAGGTACAAATGAGCACACTCTTTACTCTTTTTATTGAAATAAACTAGAGGATAAGTGGGTTCAAATACAATGTATGCTGCCAAGTGGCGAAAGTTGCTGTTACTTTAATGCAGCATATTAAAATACATTCCTCTGGATAGGGTAGCCTGCTGGTTGCTGGGACATCTATATAGCTGTTGTCATTTTCTGCTGTGGGCAGGTGTCCTAATAGATAAGTTTTACTTAATAAAATAGCTTACTTTCATTAAAATAAGAAACAAGTAAAAGAAGAAATTGTTCTTCATTAGTTGGTTTACTTTTTCTGCTGAATTTTCGAAGTTTAAGTGTTCTGCGAGTACAATTTTCCTTATTCCAGATCTGAGATACAGGAACAGATTGTCACAACCAAGTCATAACTCCCATTGCCTAATCTGTCTTAGATTTGTGGATAAACGAGACTACAGAGGAAATGTTTTAGTGTGCATTTCAAGGTATAAATTCACCTATTAGTGTGAAGAAGAAATGGATAATATCCAAGTCAAACTGGTGACCACTCCTGTCACTACATAAAACACAAAAGCAATGGAAAATGTAAACAATACAACTATGGGTTTTTTACCTTTGATCCAGTCTAGTATCTGAGTTCTCAACTGGTTTTAAATAAATATATGTAAATGTTAAGCTATGATAAGAGATTAGAAGAAAAACTGATTCTGTATTTAAATGCAAAATGTCCTGTTTGTTTGTATGAAGATGCCTTCCTAATTGCAAAACCAGGAGAGAGCACATTGATCTTTCAAAACCAATTTGATAGTCATTTGGCCCAATTCAGGCACAATAACTGTGATCTGTGCAAGACAGTAATACTAAGAAGCGTGTGGACAATGCTCTTGAATATGTGGTGTGACTCCTGGGGATGGTGCTGTGCAGGGCCGGAAGCTGGATTCCATGATCCTTCCGGGTGCCTTCCAACTCAGCATATTCTGTGATAAATTCATAAGGTGAGAAGCAAGAAATATAGCATCTCTTGACTACTTGCTTTAGTGTTCACAGGCATGTTACTGTTACAGAAACTGTGATAGCAGGCTAGTATTTCTTACCTAACATAGCAATAAATATGCAGGTGTAACACAGGAGGCAATGGTATTTATAGGACTAGTGACAAATGTGAAAAGCAGTACTACTGTGTGGTAAGCTTCCTAGGCTTTTTTGGTCATCTTCCTGGAACTGTGCTTAAAAATTAGTTTCTCCTTGCTTATTGCTTCTTGTGTTTTAAACAGATACAGAATTTTCAGACAACCATCACTTAAACAAATAAGAAACAGAGAAAGTGTTTCTGTTCTCCCTCCAACACTGCTCTCTCCTCAGCCTTCCTCCCTTCCTGATGGCACTCACTGAAGAACAGGTGCTCAGGGTCATTCTCGTGCAGTGTCTGCGACAGACTTTATTCCTCATGTCTAAATTTGTGGGCAAATGTGAAGGACCAACAATGGGAACACTGCTGTCATCCCAGAAAGCACAGTACTCAGCAGGACTCTATGGGTTTTGGAGTTCTGCATCCCTCAGTTTATGACTGTTCATTCACTCTTGAAGCAGAGATTATTTTTGAAAGAAAGGGTTTGAGGTGTACATTGCAACCAATGGGTTCCTTTATCTTTAAGGCTTTGCATTAATATTAATAGTTAATAGTAGCACATGCATTCAGCACAGAGGCATATAGCCAAGATAAAATTTATTCTAGCTTCACTGTCAGCAAATTACTTTTTGTCTCAGGTATCACTCAGGACTATCTCCTTAAACAGCAGCCACCTGATTCTGATTGGTTTTATTTTTTGCTCATGTCATCAGTGATTACAGATAATGTTATAAAAAGGAGGAGTGATAAGGAGGAAGAAAGTAACTTAACATCAACATTCTCAGAGCCTCTGCATGTATTGAAGGTCCTTTATGCTTCCCAAAATTTAGTCCCAAATTGAACTCGATACTAAAAATTGGGAAATTTAAAGAAACAAATAGTGAGGGTCACTATCAATGATCTGGAATGCTTTTTTAGATAAAGCGTTTATCTCTAATTGTCTCACATATTAGTCTTTTTACATCCATATAGTACAACTAATTTTAGTATTGTAATTTTTTCTTTTTATGGAAAGTTGTTAAAAAGAGACATTGCTCACTTTTGCATGTGACAAGACATTAACGGAAGCAACGTCTTTTTCAAGCTGATTGGAGTTTCCTTTCTGTGAATCCTTAGAAATGAAATGAAGGTTGTAGATCAGGAAGAGGAAAGCAGCTTTGTTGCTGCATATTCATTGCAAAGATACTGTTTCTTCCATTTAGAAATATGACTGGATCTGCTGTCTGCTACACAAAAAGGGTCATAATCTGGGATATATTGTCTCTTGCTTCTCCTCACACTGCTTCTGAAATCTAGAAATTAAGTGATGTTTTAGCAGGATATGGATTTCAAGTCAAGACTGAGTTTCTGTGTATCTCCTCTGCCCACCCTGAGACAGACTGAAACCACTGTGACAATTATGATGTACAGTGGTGAAGGTAATTTCAGAAGATGAGTTTGTGTTACCTCCCATATGCTTTCAACAAAGACTTGCTGACTAAGCACATCCTACGTATTTCATCAGGCAGGACCACAAGTCACATGGAATATAACTTCTATTCTGTGAACATTACTTTTGTTACTGTGAAGAATGTTTACACTCCCAGGTCTGCTGGCACACATATTTCTCACTCTCCTAGCAATTTGTAGATTTTAGAGTTGGTAAAATGCTTACCATACAAACACACATTAAGTTCTGTGCCTTTCATTAGTAACCCTAGTGTAGCACCCTTCCTCAGTCTGATGCTCAGTCTGATTGTACCAAACTTCCTAATTCTGAATGAGAAGAAACCTCTTCACATTTAGTCAAGATCAGATTTCTATGATTGGAAAAAAAACAGTTACGTAATTCCGCAGTCATTAACAACTCACTTTTAAATGAAATAATTTCACTGCTAAAAAATGAAATGCAGGAACCTCTCTGTAGGGAAGAGGGTTACATCTGTGAGAAAGCTACTCTCAGCAATACAGGAAATGAAAATTTCCAGCTCCCGTGAAATTTCATTGGTTTTAAGTAAGACCTCCATGGAAAGTATCTTTAAGGTCTTACAGGAGAGACCTTCACCATCAGTGTTGTTACAGTTTTCATTTGGCCATTGATTCCTTATTGGTGACTGTGAGTAATCATTGACACCAACTTACTGTTTCCTTGTAATTAAAACTTTGTCTACTGGGAGAATGAAGCCTCGGGGTCTAGTGAATTTACCTGTGACTGTCTTGAGCTGTGAATATGCTATTCCATATCAAGAGAAACTTGCAAATGTTTCATGTTACCATTCAACCAACATAACACACAGGATCTGCTTAATAGAGACAGGCAGATTGTGTTTCCACCAAGCTGGGTGTTGCAAACTAGTGAAAATGCAGCTCAAAGAAATGCTAGGTTGTGTGAGTTGCTCTTCCGGCAGTTTTGAGGATGTGCCTTTTTACAGGAACTCCGGAAACAGGAATTCTTACATGATTTTTTGTGTCTGTTGTTCTTAGTGCACACAATGATTTAATTATTGAATTGTGTGAGGTTTTTTTTTACCTTTAACGAATGTGAATATGAGTATATGTAAAGTGAGGATGTGAGTATTTGCAGAATCAAGTGGTATGGATGGTTGATAGGCATTAAGAAATAGTGGTGCAAACCATAAAAGGCCTGGAAATATGGGGGTTTTTTTGCAAACTCTTACTTGTTTTGTACTTTGTTTTTGTTTGTTTATTTGTTTGCTTATTTGGGTGTTTTGTTAACATATAGCTATGTCTTATTATTGTATTAAAGATAAATGTTGTATGTATGATTTGGCAGTAGATCCTACTTTGATTTCACACATTCTCAGATTAAATGAAATCTGTCTTTGCGTACACTACAAACATGTTTTGCCAGACAAAGCATGTCCTATCTTAGATGAGTTGGGTACTGTATGTTGTAAATCTATGCAATTACAATAGCGCTTTTAAATGTTCTAAACAGTGCTTTTTTCATGTATATGATTTAATGAGACGTAAAGTTGATGATCAAAATTACTGAAATTTGAAGGTTGTGCAGAGCAGAGGCCAGGGAGAACAAAATCTTCTGAACTCATACATGATACTGTAGGATGGAAACCAGCTTTGTACCAGTAGATACATTAGGAAAACAACAACAAAAGAAAACAAAAAGACCCTGCTTTAAAAAAAGGGACAGCCTGATAAAGGTTGAGCTTCAGATTATAAAAGCAAATGAATATATGTGTATTATATGGCATTATATATATTTGTGTTCTTTAGTATAGCTAAAGAACAACTTCCCATGAAATAATGCATTCCTTTAGAATTGCAGGAGATTTTCGTAATTTTTTTTAAACATTCCTATTGTAACCTACATCAAAAGGGCAGCTATGTTTCTTGTGTCTGACTATACATATGCATTATAAAAAAGTGAGTCTACTGTAATTACCAGTTTGCAGAGCGAATTCCTGCAGGGTTTGTACTCTCCCCATTAGTAAAAGAGATAAGTTGAAATGTATTAAAATTTCACTGTACAACTGGGAGTTTTTGTTCACAGTAAATGTGGTAATGTTTCTTCATTGCTTGACTGTTTGTGTTTAAATTTAGGCAGTGTGCCCAACAGGGACAAAATTATAGGATAAAGCTATGTATAAAAGAAAATCCTTCTGAGAAAACCAATAACATTTCTCCCTCCACTGCCTTGCCCCCCTTCTCCCTCTTTTCTCTCTCTCTCTCTCTCTCTCTCTCTGTCTCACTGGTTTTATTATATATATATTCATTTTTTTTTTTCCATGTTCTGTTCTGGCCAAAGAGACACGTATTTCACACTTACTGGAATTCTTGTCTCTACTACCTAAGGTGAAGGGACAGAATATACTTAGTGAATGTTCAAGAAAAAATATAAATTTCTTTGTTTTCAGGAAGTACCAAAGAAGCAAAATTTAAAAGTTACATTAATAAAAGAAATGCATATTTAAATAATGAATTATTTCATCTAATGAGGAGAAAATTTTTCACTTATTAGTCTGGCTTTTTGGGGGCTAGGCAAAAGAAAGATTGGGTGGTTTTCTTGTTCTTATTTGCTTGTAGTATCAGTTTTGTGGCTGACAAGGTTGGTCACTGAAGGAATAGTGCAGGATTGAGTATATCATTAACGTAAATAAGAAGTTATTGCTTTAGGGTATAACTTAAGAACAGGATACGTAGTATGGAGTGTTGACCTTGAGGAGACAGAAAAGATTATTTTCTTTTTAGAATTATTTTCAAAACAATAAAATCTTTCATTATAATTCTCTTATATAACTTCTGTAGAACTCATATTTATCTTCAGTCGCTAAAATGCGGCACAGCACAGTGTAAATCCATGTAATTCTTTTTGCCAAATTGAAAACCCATCATTTAGAATCCAGAAAGCAATATTGTCTGAGAAGGAAAGAAAATCCTGAAAGGCAAAACTTCCTGAAGAGCAGATTAGACAATAAATGTATTTGTGATATTCTTTAAGAAGAATTCCTGAATAAATGGACAGAAAGAAATAGCTATTCCATGGGCCATGCTGCATTTTACTTTGTTTAAATCAGATGTTGCTTATTCTTTCAATTTATTCAATTTATAGTAGAAAAAGGTGGAAAATAAGAAAATCTAACTGATTTTGCTAACATAATTTTGTGTGGACATTTACATTTCTTATAAGGTTCCCTACTTATTTGTTAGAAGTGATATTTTTGTATACTTACATCTTTTCTCTTGTAATTTTTACTGGACAGACTATAACTGAGATTGATCAAAACTAGAGATTATGAGTTATTTATCTGATCACCTTTAAGACTTTTAATGTTCTCATCATCTTCTGATTGATTTGTGGAGAAAAAATAGATGACAAACAGGTATCAGGCTTAACAGATTTGTTATTTGATTTAATAGATTGAAGTAGCTCTTCTTTAACCACTTATAATCTACTGAAAAAAATCCCCTTTTGTGGATTACTTACCCAATAGTCCATATAAGGTAAAAAAAAAGTTGACAATTTCCTTCCATGTTCATGCTACATCCACAGGTTCTATGTCTTTTTTAAGATACTAGAGGGAAAATAAACTTTTGGAGCATATTTAGTTTTAATTTTTACATCTCAAGTTTTGAAATATTGGTTTACATACTTTATTCTGAAACATCTGCTATAAGGCAGTAGAAGTCTGTTGTGAATAGCCAGGCTGATACCACACTACAGGAATCTCAGTGTACTTTTTCCAATACAGTTGCCAGCAAGATGCACTTGTTTTCCAGAGAAATATCACCTGGACTTTTCATAAAATCATGGGCTCATGGAGTGGTTAGGGGTGGAAGGAATTCTTAAAGATCATCTAGTCCAACCCTCTGCCATGGGCAGGGACATCTTCAACTACATCAGGTATCTCAGAGCCCTCTCCAGCCTGACTTTGAATGTTCCCAGGGATGAGGCATCCACCACATTTCCGGGCAACCTGTTCCAGGGTTTCACCAGTCTCCTCAAAAAAAATTCTTCCTTATATTTAATCTAAACCTACCCTCTTTCAGTTTAAAGCTGTTATTCCTTGTCCTATCCCTACATGCCCCTGTGAAAAGTCCCTCACCAGCCTTCTTCCAAGCCCCTTTAGGTACTGGAAAGCTGTTATAAGTACTCCCTGGAGCTTTCTCTTCTCCTGGCTGAACTATGCCAATTCTCTCAGTTTTTCCTCATACGAGAGTTGTTCCAGCCCTCTGATCATCTTTGTGGTCCTTATTTGGACTTGCTCCAACAGGTCCATGTCCTTCCTTTGCTGAGGACTCCAGAGACAGAGGCAGTACTCCAGGTGAGGTCTCACCAGGGCAGAGTAAATCATAGGTCCAGGGCAGGTCAGTAAAACCAGTGGAAGCAACTAGCCTCCTGTGCTCTCTAAAGGAGACAGTGAATTGTGGTTACTTGACGTGAGTGCCTGGGTGTAGCTTGCAGTGTTATTCTCTAGAAGAGTCATGGTAGAGAAGGATGTGTGAAATTTGTTGTGGCTGCATCCGTATGTGTTGGACACCTATCCAACACTGACTGCTGCCTTGGCAATGTTTGTGGCTGAACTCTGGTGACAGTGTTGGTTTCATAGCTGTAAGAACAAATATCTGTATTTGCTAACAGGCTCTTGGGCACAGGGAATCTCATTCCTAAATCAACTATGTTTTTTCTTCACACTTAAAGAAAAGAAGCACTTGTCAGTCTTAATTTTTTCAGTACAAATAACTTTGATGCCTCAGACCCTCCACCTGGTTTTACATGCTATAGAGACATAGAATGAAACTGTACCTGCAGGTTTTGTAGAGTATCCAGTAGGCAGCCCTCTGAGCCAAGTGTATAGAAGCAACCTGAAAGCTCTACAGAAACTTCCTGAAAAATAAAACATGTATTCTGCATTATATTTCTCTAGAAAGGTCCAGGTAGCATTCCTTGACACAAGTTTCTACTTTTGGTAGTGCCTGGGGTAGAACTGAAGAGCAACTCCTAAATTAATGCAAGACTACAAATGAATTTTTTCCTTTTCTTCTTATTCTCCATTCACTTAACAGCTCTTTCTCAAGAAGACTAGAGAACTGTTTTCTAACATGCTTAAAGACTAGGTTTTCCTTACTCCAGGAAAAGCTGTTTTATCCTATTAACAGCTTTCTCTCTTGCTAGCATCCTTCCCTTCATATTATATTAGTAACTGTTTTCTTGAATACCACAGAGGAATATAATATTATCTTTCAAATTGTATTTACTGAAAAGAAATAAGAGTAAGAAACAGTACTAAGATAATGTGATGTGAAATTGCTAATAAAATACTGCAATGCAGTGAATAAGTCAGAAGATATTTGAATATTTCTAAATGGGAGAGAGATCAAAAATATCATAGCATTACATGAATGTTTCAGACCATTCAAATGCAAAGTAAATTTCCCCTCACTGTTTTTTATTTTGGGCAAAGCATTATTAGGCTATCAGTATTGAAGTTAGTAATGGTCATTTATCAATTAAAATTATTTTCTCTAGGTGATTCTTATGTATAAAATCATTCATTTATCAATGGTAAATCAAAGTGAATTTGCATCATTAAAAAAATCTGTTAAAATTTTTGTGCCAACAGAACAAATAATAATGCTGAATGTTTCTGCCTCACATTTTCCCTCATACCTCACCATGTTGTGTGAGAAGTTTCTTAGCCTTATCTCTGAAAATGGTACATATTAGCACTACTCATTTTTTTCAGATTGGGCAGTTATAGATTGAGTGGTTAGGTAAGTGCATATACGGGAGTGACAGACCCAGGATCAGTATCAAGGCATTCCCCCTCTTCCAGAACAATGTTCTGGCTGCAGAATTACCCATCTAAACACTTTAGCTTTTCAAAATTGTGATTTTTGTACCTGAATTACATGATGGAGGTATATGGTCCTCCTGCAGAGATAGAAATGTGTTTGCTTCATTCTGAAAGAAAGTGCAGCAGGCACTTCTACCCCAATTTTCCTTCCTTCTTAGAAGTTAAAATGTACATGAGAAGTGGCATGATAAATCCCTTGTTTTATGTTGCTTGTGGGTTTTTTGCTTTACCTACTAAGCTGTCTTTATCTTAACCCACAAATTTTATCATTTTTCTGATTTCTCTCCCCCATCCCACTGTGAGGGAAGTGAGCAAACGGCTATGTGGGGCTTAGATGTTGGCTGGGTTTAAACCCAAACAGTTTCCTATAATACCAATCTCATCACAGGAAGGTGACATTGTGCGTTTCCTAAATGTCAGCATACAAATGATCCTCCTTTTGGTGTTAATTTGAAAATAAACTGTATTCTACTCCTGATTTGCCAGTATTAAAAATAGTGTGAATTCACTGGGATCTTTTTTTTCTACACAGGAGAATTTTTGCTGTGATCTTTTAATGAAGTACTTAATGGGGAGGAAAAAAATATTTATTTGGATTAATGAAGTAGTAAAGAAGAGAAGTGACATTTTTTAAGAGCTTTTTAGAGAGCTCTATATGTGCTCTGAAAAAGAAAGAAAAACTCTGAACCTAAAACTATAGTATGGTACAGTCCTGTGCTGAGCAATAGTGTCATAGAGACAAATCTTATCTTCTTTGCATTATAACAAAGAAACAGAATGACAAAATTAATGGCAGAGAAGATTTTCTGTTAAAAGAAGTGTTGAAACATTTGCAGAACTTATCTGTTGTCTTCTGCTTCATAACTAATTCTGTCATGAGTCAACATACAGCAAAATGAGAGAGGATCTCTGTGTTTCTCATTAGTCTTACTCATTAACTTTGATTATTTTGGTGTGCCATCATGTCTCAAGATCGTGTACTGTATGGCTTCAAATTGTTCTCCTACTGACAGTGTTATTTACTTTCAATAAAATATTAGTTCAAAATTATGTAATTTTCATTTGCAATACAGAGTAAAACTGTTTGACAATGGATAGAAAATGTTAATTTAACGTGTTGTGTTTGAGTTTCTCTTAAAGTCGAAACATAAACTGCAAAAAGTGCTTTTGGCTTCTCCAACACTTCTCATAATTTCATGCAAATATTCCATTCATTGACATACAACACCTTAACTGTTATTGGTTTTAAAATCATAAATGAGATTTATTCTGTCAATTAAATATGGAAAGTTCTTGCCTATATTACAAAAATACATAGAACTTGTGAATTGCCATTATACAAAATTAAATTTCAAGTATACATATGTGTATATGTGTGTATGTTTAAAACCCATGGCATCTTTGCTAACAAACAGATTTGTGTAGAGTGCATGCTTGCTTAGTCTTACTGGTTTTAATGCAACTGTTGAGAACTGCACTTATGCACCAGTTTGCTGGTTTGCAGTCTCATTAAAAAGATTTTACAGGACCAAATTATCCTCAAGCCTCATGCTTCTGTGACTGGTAACAGTGGATTTAGATTGTGTGAGCTCTGTGGGGTAAATGTATGGGAGATGCATTAGATGGAACATCAGTGCAGAGAGTGAGTACAGTTGACTCCATTATGTATTCAGGTGCACAATGATATATTACAGATGTGGAAAGGTGACATTTTTTAAAGACCTTTTTGCACTTCAGAAAGGTGAGGCAAGGACAGTAAGAATAAGACTGTTAACACTGCCACTGCATAGAAAGTTGTGGCTGAGACTTCATTAAGGTGCTAGTCAACCTCACAGAACTCTTGAAGCCTCATCACGAGTTACATTACAAAGTTTTGTTGCAAAACTTATCTGTCTCTCCAGAATGTTGCATCATTTAAAACTACCTCCATCTTTTGTGACCACTTCTAAATACTCCAGAGGAGGAATCATATCTCTTCTTTACATGTCCTCCTTCTTCTCCCACACTGTGATCTCTTTCATGGTAGGCTATCGACTCTCACCTCTTGGAAGCTCTGCAGAATAGCCAGAAAGACTGATTTTTCCATTACTCTTATAGGCTATTTTTATTAACATGTGAATAATATTTACTTTTTAGATATAATCAAATCACCCAAACAATATTAAATTAATATCCTTGGTCTGAGAGAAACCCACAGAAGGCAGGTCTAATGTGTTTTAATAGCCATACAAACTTATGCATAGGTGTACACGACATCATGCTTTAATATTAGGTAAAGGTCCTTTATTTTTGCATTATGCTTTATATAAGCAAGAAGATAAGGAAGAAGTTCTCAAAGAGAGCTGCAGAATATTTCTCAATGTCAATTTTAAAATTTTAGGATTTAAGGAATCAGTAGTATAAGATATTTTAAATTTTTCTACTGCAGTCCAGTCCATTTCCTGCATAGGTCCTCAAGGGCCATTGTAATTTTGATAGAAATAGAAGAATTATGTTACTCAGCGAAAGGGATGTATAAAGATGTCTGAGAATTCCTGTTAACTGCAGGCCATTGACATGGTAAAATATTATAGCATGCATGGTTCAAGGAGGTGTATGTAGGAAACCATGTTTTGTTGCATACTTAAGGTGTTAACCTGAAAGTTGTCATCTAAACACTTGGTTGCCTATCAGATAATACGGGGGAGGCCGTGTCTGCTGATTTTAATAGTCCTTTCATGATTCACTGGTTTCTTTTCCTTCTGTTTTCTTTCTGACTTTCTTGGGGAATTTTCTGAGGAAAATCTCAGTCAGTGAAAATTTCTATTTCCCTAGAAAATAGTGTAGTATGCAAAGTTCCATTACATAAACTTTTTATCAAAATCCTGGGAAGGCAGAATTACAGTGCGTGACTTCTGGAATTAGTGCCTAGCTAAACTCTTTCAGAAGCACTCTCTGGCAAAATTCTAACCTCGGTATACCCTTAGATTTTTACACCTACACTTTAACAGGTTGGAACAATTGTTGCAATATTTAGCTGCTACATCCAGGATCTTTTTATTATCCCCACTTCCCACCCCACCCCTTTAAAATTAAGCAGTACCAGACATCCAACCACAGTCACACCAACCCACTCTGCTACCTAAAAGAGCACTAACTATTGTACCTTAAAATGCTGCTGCTGGGGAATGGAGGTCCGCATTAAAATTTTGGTTCTTAGGTTAATCTATGCCACATTCACCTTCAGCTGCCCTTCTGGCATAGCTGAGCCTGTTGCACAAGCTGTCAGTGACTTGTATTCCCAAGTTAAATAGTATTGAAAAACAGTTGAACAACACTGTTTATACTTGTGCTGTCTTTGCAAGGCTCAGTAAATTTGCTGGATGCATTGTGAAGGTCTTCAAGCACAGTACTTTCTTTCATGTTAGCCAATGTTAGTGTTCAGACCCTATGTGATCCTACGATCGCACACTCTTTTCAGCATCTTGAATCATCTCGTCACCGAGTTACACTGGATTCATGTTGAGTATTGTAGGGATCTCAGGTAGTTACAATAATTCTGAATTAACTGAGGAAAGTGCAAAATTAATCTTTGAAATAAGGACAAAATTCTACTTGAGATTTTCAATAGCCTCTACTACTATAGAATGCCTCCAAATTTATGTTGCTTAGTCTTACTGGTTTTAATGCAACTGTTGAGAACTGCACTTATGCACCAGTTTGCTGGTTTGCAGCCCTGGCAACACCTTGTCATTGTGTCTAGCTGTTGTTTAGGGAATGTAGGCATCAGGCTAAAAAAATAATTTGCCCAAGATCATGACAGAACATGAGTTAGAATGAGTATTTCCAGTCCTAAATGAGCATTTTGCAGTTTGAGGGGTAACCATCATCATGCAGAAGTATGCATGGGATTCTCTGTGGTGGAATGGGAAACTACTGAAACCAAATTACAACCTGGCATCAACATACACTCTTGGCAGAAAAAGCAGCCAAGTAAGGCCAGGCTGAATGTTTTGGCGATGCTAATTATCTTTTGATTTTCTCATGCCAACCCATATTACTTTAAAAAAATGCATGTCTCTTTTTGAAGACTTTCCAGATTTGTTTATTGGAGGAAAAAGCTGATATTTTCATGTTTCTGAAACATTTGGGTGAATTTTTTTGGGCAAAATGTCTAAAAGATAGAAATCATACTAATTAATTAGTTCAACACTTTGCATCATCAATATCCTCTTTAACTCAAGGAAGAGGAAAAGAAACATGTATCCTCTAAACTTTCCCCCTCAGTTTATAATCTATAGTGGCTAAATGGATAATTTTTGAATGTGTGTAATAAAACTTACTCTTAGGCTGAAACATTGTATTTCAGGCTCAAGCTGAATCAAATTTTTACAGGCAACCTGTTGACCTCTAGGCCAAAAGTAGATAGGATGGTAATGGAAATGCTGATGAGCCTTAATAAAGCAACTCTTCCAAATGTCAGAGTTTCATCTGGTACGTGTACTGCACTATATTACACCTCTTAAACGTACTGTAAGTGACACATGAACAAATCAAAATAACGTCAAATACAACAAGTATTTGTCACATTGGTGCAGATATCTGAAAAAGGTGGTGAATGTGAGAAAATCTTCTATGGTAAAATAAGAATACCATTTTTTAAGACCTCCTTCTTGAAGTACAATTAATTACTGAGTTCATTAATTAATGAACACATTAGCAAAAGAACACCATTACTGACCAGTGTAGTCCTGATATATTACCAAGTCAATAAACTATTGAACATGAAACAGGACCTTCCAGGAGATTTTTTTTCTCATAACCCACAAACACATATATTATTCTTGCACGGTCAGCACTTCTTTGGTACCCTTATATTTCATATTACTAATTCTTTTAATCACGCATCCATAGAGCAGTGTTTTATAACCTGGCTAATGAGTAATTGGACAGGTGACATTGGGACTGAGGCCCTGAAGTGTCAGGCATAATAGAGCAGGATTTTTTTTCCCCACTATGTTTTTGAGAGTAAAAGGTTGTAAAGGAGCAGGTAAGATAAGAGGAATAAAGGACTCTTGTAACAGAAATCTGTCAGAGAAATATAGATATTAAATGTATCCATGAACTATAAATGTCTTTACATTTCTGTCTGATGCAGATAAATAAGTAAAGGGATCAACCTTTTAAAATAATTCTGAGGCTTTTTTCATGGTCAGCAGCCAAGGAGCCTAGCTGGGCCAAGATAATACGAAATGTAATTTTTTTAAAGTCACTACAGTTAAGATAATTATTTTTGGTAGGAAAAGTATGTGTGAGTGTGTGTATTAATTCTTTGGAAAAGGCAAGAGTCTTCATAATTCTTCAGTATGTCTGTGGCAATGTGTACCAAGCACCCTTCCCCCACCTTAGCCCCCAAGTAATCATTGATTGCATCTAAATCTATAGAGATATCTTTTCCTGGCAGCTCTGGTAGTTACAGTAGATTGTTAATCTGTGAATGATCAGAATAAGCCTCTCTGTCTCTGAAATCTCCATGCAAATTACATCTAAATGCATGCCATAAATTTATTAGCAGCAGTTTGAAGTGCACAGGTCATCCTCTACACTATTTAAAAACATGTCTGTTACATTAGAAAGAATCTCACTCAATTTATATTCACTTTTCTGTGGATGTAGCTAGCCCTTGTCAAAGTAAACCTGTGTAATTTTTGAAATAATTTTTTCAAAGGAAGATGAGAAAGTGTATTATTAAGGAAGGTGTATTATTAAGCAAATTTGAGGTCTCTGCATGGGACTGGAGTTTTAGCATTGCTACTTTGAAACAGAGAAATACATGTTTAATAGATGAGGAGTGTTAAGAGGTAAAAGGCTATGCCTAGATACTGGAGAAAGTGATAGATGTAAAGGCAAGCTACAGGATGTTTTCTGAACCGGTCTTATTTTTGTTCCTGGATCATTTTATTCTGTTTTGGGAACACATCAAATGACTTCTTTCCGCAGTGGAGTTCGTCTTAGGTGAACCCCAAAAATGAAATTCAAAAGTAACCTTTGGATTCCATGGGGGAAGGGGAAATATATATGTAGTTTTCCTTTCCATATGTTTTTGTTTCCTGATTTTACTCTTGATTTGAAACTGATATGCTCCAATGGTAAGACATTAGTAGTAACTCCTTTTCTTCATGAAGCTGATGTAAAACCAAGATATTTATGGAACTCCACAGCATACTCATCCAACCAAATTCTTTTTTTCCTGAAGAAAATAGAGCAAATATTTTAAAGACTTTAGGAATGTATTCATCTCCATGGGAGATACTGACATATGTTGTTGAAAGAAAGTTAATTTCTACTTTAAAAAGGAGCAAGGCTTTGAATGTTGGGAGGCTGGGTTTTGCTATACAGTTCATACCATTCTAGCCATCACAACAAATTTGTACAAGCAGGAAGAAATACATTAACATGTGTTTTCTGTTTCTTTTTCCAGGCCATCCGCTGTACACTGGTAAATTGCACATGTGAATGTTTTCAGCCAGGGAAGATTAACCTGAGAACCTGTGATCAGTGTAAACATGGCTGGGTGGCACATGGTAAGAAATATCTGTTCCGGGCTTGTTTGTTCAATTCTGTCCATCTTTAGCAGTATCTTTAAATAATAACTGGACTGGTACAGACGATAGTGGTACCTATCTCTCTACACATGCATGTGTGCACAATCTGGGTTTGTGCATGTGTATGCATGCACATGCTTTTTTACAGCAATTGATAGGATGAAAAAATAAGAGTCTGTTATTCTGGTGATAGCTTCAAGTGCCACTGGAGTTCAACAGCTTGCGTACAGCTCAAAAGAATATTCTAGCCTGCAGAAAATAATGTAGTTGTAGTAGGGCTAAACAGATAGGCAAAAAGTTCACAGTATGGTTGCGCAGCAGAGCTTGTGTTGCAAAAAAGCATCAGCTAATAAGTCATGGGGCCAAATGGAAATTCAAATTTACCAGTGTCAAACTTTCAGATCTCACATGTTGGGATAAGATTACTATACGTACAGAAGAAATTGCTCCTGGAGTTTTCTTCTCATAATCTAGGCTATTGGCACCTAAGCAAGCACAGTCCTCATTCCCCACTTCTGCCAGAGATTCAGGGGCTTATATTCCGTGAATTTTATTTTATTTTGATGAGACCTTGGTTGAAAGGTTAGTACTTTCCTCCTAAGATACACTTGATCTCTATTTATTTTGTTCATGTCTGTGTGGTTTTGTGCTTGAGTGTGTTGACATATGGCAAGTGTGAATGCTCAAAAAATTCAACAGAGATTGACAGAGAAGTTTTTAAAGCATTCACATATATGGAAAGGAAAGCAGGTATGCAGGTACCATGCAGTCCTCTGTCACTACATAACAATGCTTCCAGACTGCCTAGAAATGCCCTAACACCACCCATCTGATAGCTGGTCGCAGGTTCATTATATACTAGATTATGTAGGGACATGGTTTATTTTTGTTAACTCTTATTTACCAGAAAATTATATTCAGTTACAGAATAACCAGATTCACATTTCTTGGAAGAATCACTAAACCTCACAAAATTTGTATAGTTCAGGCATTCTTCAGGTTTTGTGTAGAATCAGCATTTGAGGTTTTGCTGATCAAAGGCAGGGAAGCACTGTCTAGCTATTTTCCAAGGTGTCCTCCTGATGAGGAATAGAAACTGAGAGTTTAGCACTTAGATTCTGGCACAGGGACATCCTGAGTTTTCTTTTTAATGAGTACATTTTGGAAGAGTATAATCAGATTTTTCTGCCTGTGAAGTGATTCTTCTCTGTGAAGTGATTGAATTCAAAATCAGGATATATGACAGTGATCTAATATTACCACAGTGTATATAATAGAAGTGTCCCTGTTTTACAAATCTAGAAAGTTGAAAGGTGAATGTAATGATTAGGGATAGACCACCTGCTCCCATACCTGAGTGCTTAACATTCCAAATAGAAAACTTAATACAGCTATATATTATTAGGAAGTGTTTGTTTTGCTATTGTGCCAAGTGAATAAGGCTCTGTTTTGGTTTTTTGTAGTGTACTTTGTGTACATCCATCTGGAGTATTTACATTTTATGACAGAGTGAGGCAAGCCAGATATATGTTTCGCATGGTCTTATAAATTACTTTCTGGAGACTATGATATATCTGCTTCAATTCTTGATCTTGGCTGTTTTTGAGAATTTTGAGGGAAGCATTCAGGAGAGAGATCAATTCTCTGCACTGTAGCACTTGGATTTCCAAATTACTAAAATCAGATTGCAGTTCAGAAGTCTTTTGCTTTAAAACTGTTAGCACAGTACTTTCAGAAGTTGTTCCTTGAATACAAATAGTATGTCCTGCTGCTTTAATTAAAGGGTTTCCTTATGATTTTTATTAATGAATTTCAACTCGGCTCCTTGACACATGATGTAGTGCTTTACTGAATGTAATTATCAAAGAATAGGTGTTTCCAATAGGACATACTGTGCTTATTCAGTTCTGATAACCTAGAATCATAATTAAAGGAATAGATCAAAAAATAGCTTAGAATTGCAGTCTTCTCATGCTGTACTTGACTAATCTGTGTGGAGTTAACTCATTTTAATAGCTGCCATTTAAAATGTTGGAATTCCTGGAGTGAGGAAGAAATTGCATACAGCCACCACTGTACTACTGCACTTAGCAACTCCTGGTCTGTTTTCTTTTCTCTTGTTTCCGTTGTCTTTCTCACGATTTCCCTCACTCATCTAAAATAAGCTGCACACATCTTGAAAGAAAAGGTTTCCTACAAGTTCAGATACACCTGTCTGGAGTTGCCAAGGGCAGGATTGCAATTATATATACAGACACCTTGGAAAGTACTTTTGTGGCCAGATAAATGTTTCTGTTGACAAAAGTTCAGCTTATCGACCCCTGTACTACAGTGGCAATCCTACCATCAGTGTTTTTAAGGACAAAGCCAAAGAGCATAGCAGCATTATCAAATATTGCTGTGCATCATGGAGAATGGGTTAGTGCTAGGATGAATCTCTGAGTATTTTAAGGGATTTGGATGACTAGACTGTTTTCATTTGTTTTCAGCTGAAGCCTGGCTTTCATATTGTCAGGTTGGGTGGGGATTTATTTTCTAAACTAAAAATTAAATGGCTTAAACTGGATAAGCCATTTCTTAGACTTTAAGCAGTCAAGCAAATAAAGTCTGTCTTTATTCCGTTCTTTTTTAATGGTAAAGATATATTGTATAGTCCATATGGAAAATAAAATCTCATTAAAATCTTAATAGTTGATTTTTAAAGGAGAATTTATTTTAACCCAGGCAATTGATATTTTGTGGCTTTTAAATAATATGGTACTTAGATGACTACAAAAAAATAAGACTTTCTTGAGTGCTTGGTTTGTTCTCCTGCTATATTTTTTGTATTAAAAGAAGCATACTATGCTGTGCAGATAGTCATGACATTTTACTCTCTTTAGCACAAAAATCACTTAAAAATTTATTGTAAATAATGAGAAAAAACTCACTCTACTTGCCATGCATTTCCTCTAGCAAAAGTGTCTTAGCCTATGAGGAAAGAAATTATGCAATTCTGCAGTAAATGGATGTTGATTTCATTGACTTTGCATTTTGTCTTTTGTGCTTGTCAGTGATGTCAGAATAACAACTACTACTGTTAGCAGAAACCCAATGTAGTATCAATCAAGTCCGGTCTTAGCTTCTCTCATAACTGTTTTGCTCTAAAAAGAGTGTGCCAAGCTTATAGTGGATTAAAGCTATTTTTTCTGACATTCCTTCTACTTATTTTAGTTTCAATATTCCCATAAAAAACAAAAACCAAAACAAAAACAAACAAACAAAAAAACCCCCGCAAAACAACAATCTCTACCAGAAAATGGAAAATGTCATAAAGTCAGATGCATAACATGACTGTGACTACTTCATTTAGAATGGTTGAGTTTTCTGAATTTCTACACAGTAGGTCACGAAATTTTCAGGTAATAGAAACATGAAATGAAAACAAAAGGAAGGAAGGGAAGATAGGTGGAAATAAATAAAAGTAAAGAAAGGAAACAGAAGAATGCTGTGGAAATTTTAGAAATCACATCTCTCCCTTACCCTGAAGTTTCTGAAAGGACTTGATCTAGGAAGAAGGTTTGGAATTTAAATGTGAGTTGCATGGGAGTGAGATGGGAATGAATGCTGTGTTGAAATAAAATTCATCTGAGTTCCTATATGTGTCTCAGTCCAAAGATGTTAAGTGAAAGAAATCCAGGTTTGCAAAGCCAAAGATATTCCCTAACATATTCCCTAACAAAATAAAATTAAAACATGTCACTGATCTTGGAGTTTCTCAAAACCTGGCAGAATTACCATGTTGTTCTTTACTTGAAAATGGAGATTTTTAAGCAGAGAGTAAATTCTAAAAAAAAAAAAAAAAAAAAAAAAAAAAAAAAGGNAAAAAAAGAGAGTTATTTCTGTATTGTCTGATAGGATATAAAAAATTGTCCCAATTTGTCGTATAAACATGGTTGTTTCCTTCTATTCAATTTATTTAATTATTTAAATTCTTTAAAATTACTTGAGAAAATAATTTTTTTTTGTAAGTTATTTATAGATTTTCAGCAAAGTAATTCTCTGCAGCTCATTTGATAATGAAAGCTAGCTTTTCATGACTTTTAAAGTAAAACTGTTTTAGATGTAGTCTGGCTTTTCTTGTCTTTCACTGACAAGATCATTTTAATCCATCTGTTATAACTTTCTTTTGACCCTGGAGGTGGAGGCATATTTTTCATTACTCAGTTGCTTCCAGGAACCTTACAAGATTAACCTTCATTACTGGTAAACACTTTTTAAAGTGTTCCCCTTCTGCCTATGCCATTTCTTTATGCTTCCCTTCAGCAGGATTTCCCAAAGCAGCCAATGCAGTACAGAGAAAATGCACTGTTATCTTGTGGGCACTCTGACCCGGTATCTGGTTTTAAAGCCTGCCACACTGGTAGGAATGATGTGATGTTGTGTTTGCTTTGGGTTACTCCGATATCACCCTTAGTGCGAGTCAAGATGAGGTGAAACCAAATCCAGATATTAGCGCATCCAGGACAAATAACATTGTTTCAAAGGTTTATGAGACGCAAGTGACGGAAAAGAAATAAAGCTTAAATGCCCCAAGAACAAATATGAAGCCTTCCTTTTTCATCCTTGTATTTAGCTGATACTTACATAAGCATATGGCCAAGAGTTTAATCCTCATGCAAATTTGACGCCCTTGGGTGTCAAGTAATGTTTTCCTGAGGGGTAAACCACAGGCTCTACCTTACATGTGTTCACACTTGTACCTCCTTGGATTTCCCTGGGAATCTGTTCAGTTTAAAATACTTTTTTCTCTTATTCCCTGCCACTCCCAGGACATCTTAACTCAGTCGGGAAGAAGCTAGACCTTTCCGCTTCTCCCCAACTTTATTAGCTTACATTCCTGGGTTTGAATAAGCCAATGTCCTTTGGACATGGTCAGGTGAGATTATAGCTGACCAGACATTAAGCATTCAGCTAAGGACTGATTGTCTGCTAAGCCCTAAACAGGCTGTGACCCATTCTGAAGCACAGTGCCTGTTTCTGCTGGGTTGGCCTATATTCACTACTAAAAGTGAAATATTTTCTCATTGTGAACATTTTAATTTCTGAAAAAATTTTAAATTAGTAATCACACTTTATGCTTGCACAGAATTGTCATTAATATCATCAGATACTAACTGGCAACTCTGAAATACACTTTTTAAAATTATGATTGCCCTTGATTAACTATAAAATGCCCATAGACATTTAGACTAAAAGTATTTCAAAAGTGCAAGATATTGTTATTTGGGTGCCCATCATTATTGAATTTACATTTTACAGAGAAAGCCTAATCTCATTTAGTACACCGAATAACATGGGATAAAATTGTAGGAGATGTTTTGGGCAATGATGTCTTACCCTTTCTTCTTAAGGAGAGAATCCAGAAGGAAAAAAATAGACTTGCTGTGTGCAAGATGGAAAAAAAGCCATGCAAAAAAATACTTTAAATTAGCGCCTGGAATTCTTCCTTCCAGTCACAGTAGAGGCTGCCTTTTGGAAAGGTAGTCAGTGAAATCCATGATCTTGAGGCCTTTAAGGGGTGATAATAAGTTAGTGAACATGGCATAGCTTCAGATGGGAGCAAAAGAGTGCCTGGCGATCGCTGCTTGATTACCAAATGAGCAGGATAAATTCTGTGAGACTTGGGAGTTCAAATCACCAACAGATTTGTGGGGAAGCAGTGGTGGACTTCTGCAACACACATCTGCTCCAGGACGTTTAGGTGACAGTACCTGCTTACTTGTCTCTTTTAACACCTATGCTGCTGCACATGAATTGCTGTGATGTGCTAACCACTTTATCATTTTATTACAGTTTATTACATCATAAATTTTTATATCTTCTTAACGATCCTACAAGAAGCTTAATTGTTTATAGGAACATCCTAATTAACTAGAGTTCACTAGGTTAAGCAGAACACAAATTGAAACAGCTCTAAATGAAACAAACCCTACTACTTCATTCCATATAGCTTCATAAGGTTAAAATGGGATTTGACTGCAAGAATAAAAAATTCATATTGCTTTCAGATGTTTAAATGATAATACCGTGGGTAACTTTACCTCAGCTTTCTGTTTTGCAAATGTGAAATTGAACAGAAAAGCTTTTTTTGCCTTCTAGGAGGAATTTCATTTTGAGCTATAGCATTGTGAGGACACTTGCCCCAGATTAATTTAGGAGACAGTAGTGTTACTCAATTATCCCATTTCCATCTGGATTTTAGAAAGAGAAAAGATGATACAAGAAATGTATAACATGAGTCTCAGAGACTTTTCTAATTGTATTCTAATTGATTACGTTCAATTTTTCTGAAGTATTTTTAACGGGAGCTTTGTGAAATGATCAGAGTACATGGATTGGGATGGGTAGGACTGATGTGTATGAATGGTAGAGCTAGTTTTATGAACCAGTCTTCCCGGAGTCTGAACATCTTCAGTTGTCAGCAGCCTTAGGACAGCAGGTTTTCTTGGAAAAACTGAGGTGGTTTAGCACATGTGGGAGAGCATTTCATAGGCTTGAACCAGAGTTACACCCTGAATTGAAATACCTTCATGGTCTTGGCTTGCCTTTGTGAAATAATCTATGACACAGTACTCCATTCGAACAGAATGATATTAACAGGTGGACAGTGCCTATTGCATTTTCATTACAGTTTTCAAGGCTGCACAAAAGAAGGACTAGGTTGCCTGAGAAGTGGTGGAATTCCCCCCCTCTTTAAATATCAAAGACACATCTTGGCAGAGCCAAAGATAACTAATCTCAGGCCCTGCTTTCATTACAAGACTGCACCAGACAATCTGTAGAAATCGCTTCCCACTTAGAATTTCTGTAAAACTGTGAATCACAGTTAATGGAATTGAGGTGCATTAGGATTAAGATGGAAATCCTCCAAATCCAGACCACAGTCTAGGACTCCCAAATGTGTTTATGTCTGACTACATATAGTATGTCAACCAAATGGTGTTAGGATGATTAAGATACATATTAAACCCTATCTTACCATTATTAGGGAGAGAATAGTTTTAAGAAGGTGTTAATGGCTAATAGGAAGGGGACATTTAGCTTTGGAGACAAGAGACAGGAAAGTACAAAGTTGAATGACTAATCAAAGTAATATAAAGATATTATTTATTTAGCATCTTCCATTACAGATTGTAGGTTTCAACAATGACACCATTAATCTGTGTGTCAAGGAGCAGCAAAAGTGGACCCATCCAACCAAAAGTTCTGAGCCAGTAGTCAAAGGCAATGAGAACACTGATCATGCCTGCACCAAGAGCACAGTTCCTTGAGGTCTGACCATGGTAGACTGAATGAGATGCTGGTAACTGTGTCCATTGACAATCTCAGCCATGGCAAGGGAATATATTCAGGTCAAGGGTCCATCCGCAGGCTTCAACCAGGAACAAAAGAAGGTGGGGCCAAAGATGGGATAGAAGACCAGGCTGTAACATGGGTCTGAGGGTAATCTAGAAGACAGGACTACAGCCAGACACGCCTACAATGTAGTTTAGGAGGGAAACGAAGGTCCAGGCCTGAGGTTTAGTAGGGGTTCTGGACCCCTGGACTTGGAATCCAGGCTGGTGGGCACAGTTGGTGCACTGAGAACTGTGACACTGTGGAGTGATCCGTAGCTGCTGTTTGTAGCTGAGGAGACTGCTGATACCAACACACACAAAAGCAGCTGTGTGTTGGAATGTTCACATGATTAATCTACATATGTTTCTCCATCACTAATCATCAGATTAATCAGCTGAAATCCTCTTTTACACAGGCATCAATGCACACACTGACAAAGAGAACTACAAGATCCAAAGCCCACAGAAGAGGCTCTGTGTCATCTTCCCTACTCTGGTCCCAATAGTCAGGTGTCTTCATTCCTGCAGTATGCCTATGTAGGAGCCAGGCATTTCTAGCCAGGCATTTCTGGGCTATTTCTAGCCCAGAAATTTTTCTGAGAAGTTGGGATGAAGGTCCTTTACAGCATATTCCTTTGAACACATTTGTTGTAAACAAGAACAGGGGAGAAAAAGCCTACAAGTTTATTTTTATTATTAATTTAGATGGCCAATTCTGGATCAAAGACATGCTTTTGAGGTACGACTACATAAACTTAGATCTAACCTAAATTTCTGGGAGAAACAATTCGGGGCTCTTTTTTTCCTTTTTTTTTTTTAATCATGTTTTCTACTATCAAAGAAAAATGTTTTTCTATGGAAAGAAAACATAAAAAAAGACATCTCTTTGGCTTGCAGGATTTGGCCAGGGAAGCTGTTTTCCTGACAGGCCAAAAGCAACTAGCATAGGGCCCCTTTAAAAAAAAACAAAACCAAAACCAGGATTTTTTTTTTTTTTTTGCCCCCCTCCCCCCCCCACCATTTCATGTGAGCAGTGGCAGAAACTCTGACAAGCAGTTCTTCATATTTTATTATGTTCTTGTCTGGCAGAATCTCTGTCAGGCAAAAACCTTGTCAGCGGAAAACCTGTCGTAGGATCAGAGGAGACAAAAACAGGTGTCACAGAGGCAGTCAAAACTGAAGGAAAAAAAAATCAGGCTAAAGAGAGAAAGGCAGACAATTACATTAATGCCATTGCTTTTATCTTATAGATGTGTGTTATTATCTCGGGGTGCTGAGTGCGCAATTGCCTCAAAGAAAAGTAGACAGGAGACAAGGGGAAACTTGATAGTTATTATCTGAAGAGGCAGTGTGTCAAAGCTGGATGGGGTTCAAAGTTTTGTAAAGGGATAAAAAAATTGCAGACAGCAAGCAACGTCTGTGAACAAACTGTGGTTCTGCTTTCAGCTACATAAACCTAGTAGCATTCTAGATGTTTTAACTTGGAATCAGATCATAGACAGAAAAATTAATGAAAGTTTTCATTCAGTCTTTTTTAATAACATTTATTTTGTGTACATGCAACTGAAGTGCTGGGGGGTTTTTTGTTAGAGCATGAGGCATGGCGAGGCTTGAAAACATATATCAGTTTAGCTGCTCTGTTGTTTGGGTTTGGAACACCTATTATCAACACATGTTTAATTTTAAAATGCTATTAAGAATCCTTTTACTAAGTGTGAACATCTGTACATGCAAGCTGTAAATTAGCAGATCACATATGTGTCCCTCTGTCAGAGACTCAATGCATTTGGCAAACGGTTTCCATTATTAGTTTTTAAATACAATAAAAGGAATAAAAAAAAATGGTTTTGCCTGTGAATCAGAATTTCTCTACTTACTCTCTCTCCATGATCTTTTGTCTTGGTGAACGTTTATCTTCTATATGGAATAAACTGTGAAAACAATGAAGAGAGAAGTGAAAAAGAGATTACCTAAGGATGCTATGTTGTAGCTGAAATTTGTACTTAGACTGATTCAGGATGGTCACCCACTCATATAAGTGTTCATGTCCCCCACTCTCTTGTTCCAGGGATGAATGGGATCATTTCCTACACCACGAAAATATTTGAGTTGTTCTGTAGATAGTGACAATTTTTCTTATCCTTGGTCACCTTCTAAGCATGATGTTTTTGAAGAGCAATTTTTTCTGCCTTCAAAATGTACCACATTATACCATGTTGGAGGTGGTATTAAATCTGCATACTGAGGCAAACTAGAGCTTAGACCACCTCTTATGATTGTAGTAACTGGTGCCTCCAGCGTTTTAATCATTACTAAGGATTTGTTACTTTTTTTTCCTGTGGTTGATGAAAAAGAAGAAAATCCTGAACTCTGAAAATGTTATGCTGTTCATATTCACCACTAAAATCAAGAGTAATCTACAATGCTCAACATTGCCATTAATAATACTGTATCTGTTTTACCACACTCAGCACACTATTGTTGCAACAGTAGTATGGAATCATTTTATGTTGGTATTATATATTTAATCTGTCTTCTAATTTTAGTTTCTTTTCCTGCAAAAAGCGGCCCAGTTATTCATATTTTAGAACTGTCTGGAAAGCTCTTTGTTATTGTGTGGACAAAGACTACATATTATTTTTTTTCATCTTCCCGTTCTTGAACAAATCTAGTAATCTGGAAAGAAGATGATGTTTATAAAATTTTCTATCATCATTTGTATGTGTGTATTCCCCTTCGGCAAGTTGGGAAACTGGCTAGAGAGTATGCCAAAAAATCCAGAATGGTTATACTGGAGAGCCCAAAACTAAAACTGAAATGGAATGAGATCCATAATGCCCTATTGCAACCTATAGACTCTTCTCTGAGATACGCAGCCAGGCAAATCAGCTGAAAGAAAGGATTTCACTAGACCTTTTCATCCCTCTCAGGATAATAAAATATTTATCTAGGATCAGGAAATTAGCAAGAGGTAAATGTATTTACAACTCCAATTGCATTAAAACTAGGATATTTAAAATTCTTTTCTATTCAGTAAAGGCAAAATGTCATGTTTTTATTGTAGTTATTCAAAAAATAATATGAGACTTCTAAAGTACAAAATTCATCACTGCATATTTGTATTTCTTTTACTTAGCAAAAATGGAATCTGCTCAGAGACACGGCTTTTAATTTGGTTGACCTTTTTCACTGCACATTGGGGGAAGGAAGGGGTCTAAGGGCAATGAGTAAATTTGCAGAGCTGAGCCTGTGAACTGGATGCAGTATAGATGAAATGAAAAATCTCTTCTTTGTTTTCTGTATTTTGATAAACTGAAGAAAAAGTTGTGCAATATTTTAATATATCCTTTGTATTTAATTTCATTTGAATTACACAGTCTCAAAACTCCAGTAAAATATAAATGAGGTACATTTTCCCTCCTTACTTTACTACATTAAAAAAAAAAACCTACAAATGGAACATAAAAGTTTGTTCATTGATTTATTGCAAAGATGTCCAAAGTTTTTTTGCTGAATTCTTGCATAATAAGAATACTGCAGGCTGTAATGTGAAAATTGACATTGAAACAATTTCAAAGCTCTTTTGACATTTTAGATTATGCTGAACAGAGCCTCTCTAAAATCTGGGGGATTTTATTTACTATTCAGGAAGGTAAAGAGTGAATAAGTCAACATGGGGAGGTTCAGGCATGATATTAGGAAATACTTCCTAAGTGTTTGACCTAAGGGAGGGGTGGTCAAACCACAGATATCTAAATAGGTGGTCAGTGCCCCAAGAGGCTCCCTGTTCCAGAGGCATTTGGACAACCCCTTCAATATGGTTTAACTGATGATCAGGCAGTTGGATTAGATGGTCATTTTTAGGTCCCTTCCAGCTGAAATATTCTCAATTATTATGGTGTATACTTGATACTTCAGAGTAGGAAAAACAGTGTTGAAAGGTTCCTAATTTCTGAACTAATTATCCAGTAAGTAATTTTTCATTATTGAAGACAATCTTCTCTAATGTCCTCTATACAATCCTTTCTGGCCCCCCTTTTTTAACTGTTTAAATTTCTGAAACACGTACTTGAATTTGGGAATTCACCACAGAAACGTTACTTGACTGAGTGTTGTCAGAGTAAAACACAAGGGTATTTTTAGGCCATTCCATGAAAATATTGATTGCCCAGCAAGTATGTGATTTTAAGATTTCTTAGATCTCTTGCTGTATCAGAGAACACCTTTTCACATATACTGAATTAAGGAACATCAGACTGACTACCAGGGCAGTGCTAAGAATTAAATTGCACTGATAAGAAAACATAGCTTTCTTAGTTTAAGCACATAACTGATCCCATCATAGTCACAGTTTTGGAAAAGATTGTGCAGGTTACAACTAAAACATCACAAGTATGTACAGGTGAACTTTTGATCCCACTGGAACTGTAAAAAGTATGAGTAATACCTCATGCTGCACCAGTTAGGGACTTTTAATGTGTGCTCTGTGATATTCAGTCGCTGATAACTTGTTAATAAAGACACATCTGTTTACGTCGTTTTTCAGGTATGATAGAGCACATTCGTTTGTATAGCATATTTAATCTTGAAGCCTCCTAAGGGCTTATGAAATCATAAACTACTGCAGATACTGTTGAATGTATTCACCAGTAAAACAGGGCATTGTTCATTACCATGTATGTTAAACCAATAGTTCAGAACAGAAAGTGATGAGGAATTCAATATCCACATGAAATTATGTGGGCAATTCAGGACATTTTTACTCCAAGATTTGACGAGAATCAGAAATTTGTCAAGAAGGCTAAAGCCAATACTCTTTTCTTTACAGAAAACCAACAACGAGATAGGTCCTTCCTTATCTCTTACCTGATAAAGTATCTGTCTATCAACATAAATGGCATCTTGAATCCACCTAGAACACTGACATTAGTTCACTAAGGGTACCAGAGGAGAAATGAGAAATACTACAAAAATTCTCTGTCAACCACATCCTTAGCAATCTCTTTTAAAGAAACAGGAAAATTTTTATAAATTACAAATTAGAGTGAGGATTTTCATGCTTCTGACAATTTGAAGGGGTATCAATTGTCAGTGTTCAGAAAGAATTTCAGATTCTTACAATACAGTTGAACACAATTGTGTTTCTTTTCTCTTCATTTACAACCCTTTTATTTTCATGTAGCATGAGGTTTGTCTTTAGCTTGCTAATGTTCTTAGGCACTCATGCAATAATGTATGTTTTGTTGTGTTAGAAATTCTAAATTTTACTGCATATCCTGACTTGTACTTGAAAAGGATAAAATTCACTGCTTGTTTATTATGTAATATGCATACTAAGGCCACAAATCAAAATTGGAGATAATGTCATTGTCACCTGGAATATTATTCCAATATCATACTAATAAGTATCTGTGTGTGTGTGTGTGTCTGTGTTGAGAAGCAGATGTCTATAGATGATACTGCTAAAAAATGAATATTGCAGTTGAATGGAATAGCTCAGGTTAGATTGCAAAAATTTCTATCAGCTGGTCAAAGAGTTTGCTTAGTTATTTAAAAGGATTTTATTTATTTTTCCCCTCTTCCATTCCACCTCAACCTTTCCAAAGCTATTATCCTGAGTGGTCACATTACATGAAGTAGGTATATGTCCACAGAGTGTTGTAATCTCATTGTTAGAGAAATTAAAAGCTATTAGATCTGTAATCCACCCAATAATCCTTAGATAAAGATGTCTTATAGTCATTCTCACTTAGACCACAGTAGAATAATGATCTTAACATCTTCACCAAGTCTTCTTTAAATGGAAGAACTTGTTTTTCTTGACTGCAGGCATAGTATTTACTGTTAAGAAGAGAGAAACAAAAACAAATACTAGGATATATTAGAAACACAGTATGATTCAGTCATTAAAAAGTACCAAGTATTCAGAAATCATCTATTCATGTCTTGGTTCTGGTCTGAATTTGCATAAACTTGGACAAGCCAGTTAATGTCTTTGGACCCTATTCTCATTCTGTAAGACTGAAATTGAAAAGCTCACAGTGATCCAAATCTGCTCAATAATTTCAGTAGTCTGGTAGAAGGTGTTCTTACAGGTTATCTATTAACACTAATATTATTTAATTATATAATTAATCTATTAACACCATTCCTATTGTGAGTAATTCTAGTATTAGAAAAAAAACAACTTTATTTTACTCCTTCTAAATGGTTGCTCAGTCCCTCGGTACACATATGTACCTATCACCACACATACAGCACAACATGCACAACAGCAATATCAACTTTCTTGGCTTTTCTAGCCGAGAACTTTGATGACACATCTCTTGTGGTAGTAGCAAAATAACCATCTTAGAAAAAGATCGTACATAAAAGGGGGGGAAGAAAGGCAGGACAGTATTTAACCTGTTTAAGCTTCAATCAAATCTCGTTCATTAGATCTTGTAAAAGAATTAGTCCCACTCCATGAAGCCTACATAGCTGAAGTACTTTGGAAGAAGAGCTTTTGGAAACAAAAATCCCACTCTTCACATTCTGTAGTATAAATGTCCTGTGGAGAGATGCAGGACTGAAGTCCCTTGGCTTGCCAATTTCTTATCTTGTTTGAATGTTAAATTAATATTTAAAGCTATTTATTCAAAGTTGACTTAGCCACTAGAATAGGAAAGATCAGACAAATCGGTTGCAAGAAATGAAGTATGAGGAAACCGGAACTCTTTGACAATGTACTCCTTGGAGTAAACGTGTTGAATGAAGCCAGCAAGTAAATGATAAGGGCCTTTGCTCTCTGGATGTAAGAAAGCAATTTATCAAGAGTACATGAACTCTCTAGTGACCATAAGACAAGAAGAAACCAAGTACAGGAGAAGTCCCTATAAGGTTATTTTAAATGCTCAGAAATTTTGTTTAAAAAGCAGTGAGAAGCTTAGGTGCTGGAACATAATTCATAAATAGAAATAAAATTAAATTTAAACATTGATACTCAGTAAAATGGGTGATGTCATATGCAATTCCCTCTTTTTTAACTTCACAAGTGGATAAGAATTACTTTCATCCTGCAAACTTTCCTTATCTTTGAATTATTCACATCACAGTGAATAACATGGAATTCATAAAGCCAGGTGAAAAGAACTAGCCAGCTCAAGTAGTATTGAATTCATGGTCACCAAATTTTTTTGGTAAATCAGGGGCCTTAGTTTTAACATGCTTAAAAGACTGAAATTTAGGGAGTATCTGTTTTATTTTTTTCCTCTAGACATTAAGTATCTAACCTTTAACAGTCCCATTCATTTCGGCATTGCTTCAGTCTTGATCATTAGTTAATCATAAATTTCTCTTGAACTATGAGTATTGTAGTGTCTGAGTCTCACCCAAGAACCCTTCTACCATAGCAATTAAAATTACTCATGACTTTTGGAAACTAGGGCTGTTTCGGACTCAGCTGTAGAAAAGGATCCCTTAGTGATGACTGGTGTCCATCAGGAGTCTCTACTGGGACCAGTACTGTTTAATATCTTCATCAATGACATAGTGAGACCATCAGCAAATTTGCAGATGACACCAAGCTGAGTGGTGCAGTTGGCACACTGGAAGGACAGGATGCCATACAGAGGGACCTGGACAAGCTTGAAGAAATGGACCCATATCAACCTCATGAGGTTCATTCAACAAGGCCAAGTGCAAGGTGCTGCACCTGGGTCAGGGCAATCCCAAGCACGAGTACACACTGGGAGATGAACTCATTGAGAGTAGCCCTTCAGAGAAGGACCTGGGGAACTTCAGCGGATGGAAAACTGAACATGACTCAACAATGTGCACCTGCAGTCCAGAAAGCCGACCATATCCTGGGCTGCATCAAAAGCAGCATTGCCAGCAGGGTGTGGTTGATGATCCTGCCCCTCTACTCCCCTCTGGTGAAACCCCACCTGGAGTAGTGTGTCCAGATCTGGGGTCCTCAGCACAGCAAAGACGTGCACCTGTTGGAGCGAGTCCAGAGGAGACCATGAAGGTGATCAGCGGGATGGAGCCCCTGTCCTGTGAGGAAAAGCTGGGAGATCTGGGATCCTTCAGCCTGGGAAAGAGTTGAAAAGAAGCTTGGGCAAGGCTCTTTAGTGACCTTGTAGGCTTTCAGTACTAAGAGGGGGCCTACAAAAAGGCTGTCAAAAGTCAAGCACATGTAGTGATTGGACAAGGGGTAATGGCTTTAAGCTGAAAAGAAGAGTAGATAATAGGTATAAAAGAGAAGTTTTGTTGAGGCACAGGAGCAGGTTGCCCAATGAGGCTGTAGATGCCCCATCCATGAAAATATTCAAGATCAGGTTGTATGAGGCTTTGAGGAACCTGATCTAGTTGAAGATGTCCATGCCCATGGCAGGGGGGTGAACTAGATGGCCTTTAAAGGTCCCTTCCAAAACAAACTATTACGTGATTTTACGTTTCTATGAATCATCTAGGTGATATTTCTCTGGAAAATAAATGTATCCGCCAAATGTGATGTGTATTCATGACTCTTTGGAGTTGTTTTCTTGTCTTTTCTTTGCTCTTTCCTAATACTTGACCCCTTTTCTTTCAGCCTTGGACAAACTCAGTACTCAGCACCTCTACCACCCAACCCAAGTGGAGATTGTGCAGTCCAATGTTGTGTTTGACATCAGCAGCCTGATGCTCTACGGTACTCAGGCTGTGCCTGTGAGACTGAAGATACTGCTTGACCGACTCTTCAGTGTACTGAAGCAAGAGGAAGTGTTGCATATTTTACATGGCTTAGGCTGGACACTTCGAGACTATGTTCGAGGCTACATTCTTCAGGTAGGAAATAAAGCAAAGCATGTTTTCAAACCCAGTTAACTGATATTTTTCTTGTGGATGTATGGATGTAGTGATGGCGCACCCAAAGAGGTAGAAGGATATGAAGTGAATTTAGTCTGGCATGTTGAAGCCTAATGATGGTGTTGGCAAAATAAAATATTCAATTTTTCCTAAGCTAAAAAAATACAGGTGCCTTCATACCATAGTATTTATTTGTACTTGCTTACGTTTATTGTAGGAAATGCCTTAAATACTGCAAATACTGAGGTTAGCTACCTGCAAACATGATCTGGCCATCAAAGGCAGCTGGCAAGTTTTCAAGGGCTACTGTTTGACTTGGGAAACTAAGATGCAAGTCAGCAGCTCTGTCATCTTTTCTTTCCTTCTTTAGAAAGATATCTAAAAAGGTATGGATGAAATGGAGGTTGTGATCATGGTTATATTGGAAAGTATCCTTACAGTGTAATGTATAAACAGGAAAATCCTTTTCGTAAGGCAATTTTTGAAACGTAGCTTTAAATAAAGTGTTGCATGCAGGTTAGTCGAAACATACAAACAAACAAAAGAAAAATAGAAAAATGGGCAGGCTTGCTTTGTGAGTATGGTCATAAATATACATATAGTTGCTTATCTGAAAAATTTCATAATCTATTGAGTTCCAAAGTGACTTTTTACATTTTGTAAGACTATTTCTGATTAATAACCTAAGACTACATACTTCTGAATTCTCTTAATTGCTGCTGACTTTGTGGGAGCTCTGCATCATCTAGAATTCATCCAGTTATTGAAGTGGACATGCCTAAAAAACTTTGAAAATTTTAGTTGCTGATTTATTGCTTTTCTTTCTTAGGCAATGGTAGCATACTTAGAACTTTATTGAAAATGTGGGATTTATATCTGCTCTGAAAAGTTCTGACTCTATTTCTTAATTCCTCTCCAGATTTCTGTTCTTTGTGTGAAAGAAGTAAATTAGCTTTATGTGATTCCATGGAAAACTTCACCTTCTGTGCTCATAAATATTTTCTTAAATGCTCTGTATATGGATTTTCACAGAAAAATGTACTGAATTGTAAAACAGTCCTAGAGAAAGAGAACTAAAAAGGTTTATACTTTAATAATGAAATATTTTCATTCTTGTTAGGTGATATCTGGAATGGATCTCTTTAATTGTTTCAGGATTTTCTCAGGCATCTACTTTGTAAAGGCTAAGTGTTACACCTATTCAAATAGAACAGAATACATTTTTTCCGCTACTAGTCTAAAATTTACATATAAGGATATATCCATCATATATATATACAGTACATATCTATGATGTTTGTAAGATAAAAATATATGGTTATGTATTTATAGATTTTTACATATGATAGATAATTAAGACGGATACATGAGAGATATCTACAGAGATATGTACTGGCATTATATGCATATTGCATCCTATTTAAGATTCCTGGATTCTGAATGCTACTGATCTAGAGGGCTGAAGAAATTTGATTTGTAAAGGAATACATATAAAAAATGCATCATTTTTAAGATATAATATTAGAAATCTGCTGGTTACTAAAATGTGATTGATAATTAGGCATAATGTATTACAAGCATGGAATGTAATTCTGTGTCTCTTACAGACAAGAAGACTGAAATCAGTAATTTTCTTGTTTTAAAGGCTGTTGAATCATGCTCATATTGATTTTGTTTTAATTATCTTTTGGAATGATCTCAATATATGCAAGAATGGTTGGTAATATAATTACATAGATGTTTATACAGACTGAGATTGTGACCTATGCATTTGAAAGGTGTAAAGACCTGTAATACCCCATTAGGTCACAGTTCAGTTTATCTGGCTAAAACTCAGTCACATTGTAGCCCCCAAGGCATGAATTTTGCCATTACTATATTCAACAACAGTATATTGAATATTATGCCATTTAAATGAGAACACTTATCAGTGAAAGCTAAGGGCAGCTGTTACAGACCTGCCACATATTGACTTCATTAGCGCTCGACTGTGGATTTTCTTAATGAGTGAATGAAGACCTATGATAGGTATAGTTGAGCATCCCTGTTAATTTAGCTGTCTAATTTCAAAGAAGCACACACTGGTCAAGGTTAGAAGGGAGGTAATCTGGTCCAAACCCTCTCTCCAAGCAGAGCTGCCTAGAACTGTTTGTCCAGGACCATGTCCAGATGGCTTTTGAATATCTCCACAGGATCTCTACGCAAAAAGTGCATTTTGTTTCCATTAAAGCTGGAAAACTCAGTATATGGCAGAAAAGGAAAATGCTTAGCAAAACATATACGCAGAGGAACCTTGGGAAAATTAATTAAATCTATGATAATAAAAATGTCTTGTTTAAAAATAGCTCTATTGAAAGTATCTATTATAAAGGAGGAAAGGGGTATGCAGGGAAATTTGAAAGGCAGTGTGTAGTAACACTAGCACAGTAAAAGTTCATACAGGTAATGTCTTTGAGCAAAAGGCATTGTTCCATGAAGCTCATCATTATAGACTGGAACTTTTCAAAGAATTGTTTTGAGTCTTTCAGACTAAGCTTTTACATGCAAAAAACTCTGAATGAAATGTTGTGAGCATCCTACAGGATACTGCTACAGGAGTATCAAAAGTATCAAGTACAAAACAAATCATCCAGAATATCACAAACTATGGGATTGTAGATAGGCTGTCATGCAGTGAGCTGAGGAACATCTGACTCTCGGTCAGGCATTATAGTTCTTTGTAACTTGTGTGTCCAAATCCACCTAACTTATCACCTAATTCCAGTCAATGCTAGTAAATTTACCATACATTCATATATACTCATTGTATATCAAATACAGAAATATATATCCATAGGAAAAAGTTTGCTATGGCAGTGTAGTTAAAGAAGCATAATCTAGTAAAAATAATATTTTATACTTGTAGCTTTACAGAATCATGTATAACACTGTTCTCCTGTTTTTTTCCTTGGGGGAGGAAAACAGGAAGCTTATTAGCAAGGACTAAGAGAAGTAACAGAATAGGGAAAGGTAATGGTTGTAACAGATTCCAGAATATTTAATCCAGGTTCAAGTTCCAGTGTTCATTAATTAACCACAGTGCAAGAGATTTGTATAGCTGGCACAAAACTGGAGTTTTATGCTTTGAATGGTCCAAGACATCCACCTGTACCGAATGTGCCTTCACCATGATGGAAGTTTTAAAATATTTTAACATTCTTTTTATATGGAGGCTTTTTTGAGGGGTAGGGTAGATGTATTCACTCAAAATCAATTACTATTTTCAGATGTTTTCTGTTCTGTTCAAGATCCATAGAAACCCCTCTTCCCACAAAACGACAACAACCAACCAAGCAAACAGAAAAACCGCAACAACCAACCAAACGAACAATCCCTCCAGCAAACTCACAACTTTTTCCTTTTAACTTTTGAGAACAAGCTCATGGTTTGCTCCACTGGAGAAACAAGGGGAAAACAGTTGTTTGTGAGTGCTGCACGGTGGGTGGGATTATTTGTAATACTTTCATTTTGACTAATAATGTTTCCAAATAGCAAATTAAAAAGCAGTGGGCAGAGAAAAATGCAGTATTTATGCTCTCATTCAGTGGATGCATTAATCGAGCACAGGAAGTCAAGGAACCCTGAAGCCACAGAGGTAATTTGATAACACCGCCTTTCACATTTGGGCACAGTCACAACATTGCCAGTAATGGCTGAAAGGCATTAAGGCCTGGCAACATCCTCTGGCCTCCATGCAATAAATCTAGTTTCTGGTGAACAGATACCTATCAATGAAATGTTACATTTGGTCAACAGTCTCATCAGACTGTCACAGGATTAATGTTTTAGAAGAGGAGTTGTTCTCTCATGTTTAGAACTGATCCTCAAAAGAACTTTATGGCATAGGGGAACATTCTGGATCGTGTTTGCTCCATGGGAATTCAGAATGCTTCAGATTTTAGGCTTATTTTTTCTATTTCAGGGAACTAAGTTACTGTATTTGGTGTCGACCTGTATGCGGTTAGTGAGCCTGTAAGTCTTCTCTTTTGGGAACACCTAACTTCACATGTCTTTACATGACAAGAAGTTATTTTTGTCAAAAACAGTAGGTGTTTTGGGTCAGATACTGCACGTGCTACTCAAAGTGATGTGTGTGACTAGTGGCTCTATTGATTTGAATGATGTTACTTTTATTGTAAAGAGCAGCTCAATGGTGAGTCTCCAACCCTGGTTTAGTTCCAGCTAAGCTGAGAGAAGAGTTAACTTTGCCAGCTGTTCTATGATCCACCACTGGATAATAATTTACCCCATCCATTTACTAGTGTAGCTACATGTGTAATTGCTCACTAGCCAGGTTCTCTCTAAACAAACCAGGTTAGAAAAGTCCTCCTTCTAAACACGTGCAAATTAACTCTCATTATTCTGAGAGGACAGGGCTAGAGAGCAATTATGCCACTAGCAGTGAAGAGCTGGGGCATTCAGCTTTTACACTGGTCCAACTGCAGAAGACAGGACATGCGATTACAACTTCGAGGCCGTAAACTGACTCCTTGCAAATAATGATTCAGTTTTGAGTAACAGCTCAACACTTTTTCAACTGTTTTGTGATCAAATAGTTGTACTCTCTTAGCGTAAAAGAGGAAAATATATATTGTCTTTACAATACAAAGAGGGAAGCAGAGGCACAGAACAGAACATCGGCAGAATTAGGAAAAATGGTCTAGACCTAGAAGTCCCATTCTTATCATCATTCTCTTGAAAAAAGTTGATTAGTCAGTAGCTCATAGGCAACATCTTAGCTGCCAGACTCTCTGGTGCCACTCACATCTATGAGAAATTAAAAAAAAATAAATAACACAGAACAAAGTCAAAACTTAAGCCAGCTGGAAGACTATGGGTATTTTATAGTTCCAAAAGGAGACTAACTCACAAAAGTTTGTATACTGGACTTTGCATGGGAAATCACTAATCCCAAATGAATGTCTTTTCCATAACAAAGTCAATGCTGAAAAATGCTGAAATTCAAAATAATTAGATATCATTTTCTGCTTTGGGAAAATTGGTTTAGTCTTCCATTGCTGTGCTTGTTCTGTAGTCCTAAAGCAATCGTTAAGCAAGAAGTCAGCTAGGAAGGTATGGTCTCAGAAGGTATATACGGTCCAGGGCAGAGAGTGGGGAGGGACAGGCAGTTTTAGACATTATTTAAAAAAAACCAAAATCCTATTAACTAAAACAAACTCATTGAAATTATGAAATGCATAGCAATGTTTAAATAATTCAGTTCTGAGATTTTGAAAGAAAAACTAGTAGTATGCATAGTCAAACTACATGCTCACATATATTGATACATATGTATCAGTATATATATAACTGATACTGTCAGTTATGTTTGACAAACAGTTTCTCTAATTTTTGTAAAACATAGTTGCTCTTGGTAGTACGGGTAATTTGGCTTCTGTCCTAGTTTACCACCACCAGTTTGTTCATGCATACCATTCTTACATGCAGATTAAATACAGATATTTGGGTAGAGGCCAAAGAAAGAACCTTGAGCATCTTTAATAATATTGTTCTTAATTTCTTTTCTATTCTTTCTCAGAGTAATCCCTTAGCACTTCAACTTTTAAGCAGGTGAAATATTAACCATATGAACAGATTGAAATTGCTTTACTGTTCTTAAAATTAAATATTGCCCACTGTTGGCTTCTCTGTGGAGGATTTCAGAAAAGGGTGGGTTCTGTTGTTGTCTGACCTCTTTTAGAGACTTTATAGAGTCTTAGCTTTTCTGTCTGAAATCGTTTGCCTTTTAAGATCTTTGAACTTTTGCTGTAGAACCCAAGTACAAGGACTAGTTAATTAAACAGCTTGTCAAACAGCCTTTGTTGCTTAAACATAAAGAACATTAGAAAGAAAACAAATAAACAGAAGCTCTGATATCAGCTTTTGCAAGGTATACATGTAGTGTCAGGTTGCTGTAGTGACAATATCATACTTTAAGTTCAGTGTAGTCTGCTATGTATAATCATGAGTCACACAAAGTTTCTGACAGGTTTTTTTTCCCAAGTGCTTTCAGGTGATTTTACTGCTTTTGTCTTTCACAAGAAGAACACCATTAAAATGTTAGTATTCTGTATTATTTGTTAAAGAAAATTAAGAGAAATAGGCAACTGAGTTACGAAAAAGAAGAAAAAAGTTGACTATTGCAACCCAGCAAATGTTAATTGACAGTTACACATATGAATAATAATAAAAAAAATTTGTATGTCAAAGTTTTGTATTTATTTTATTGGTATTGCTTCTCATTCCTCATTGGTCTGTTTGCTGATACCTTAATTAATACTTTACACTCTTTTAGCTGTGGCCTCTGGAGGATTTCCGTGCCTTTTAAGAAGCAATCACTTAGTCTTTCCATGCCTCTATGCCTTTTTTATAAAATATACCTTTTTTAAAAAAACTTGTGAAACTGATGCAGATAAAGTTAAGAAGTTTATCTGGTAAAGATTTTAACAAAGCCAAAATGCAACATAGGTCTTTCACATACAAGATTGTGTTTCCCACAACTGCCACCCACATTTAATTACTTGATAATAAATGGAGTTACCCTTTCACAGATTAATTTACTTTTCGCAGCTTTCTTAGATACAATTCTGTCTTGTGTTTTCTTTTCTTCCTTGTAGTTATTGTTAACACTCATATGTGTTCTTTAGTTCTGATGTTTTTCAGCAGTGGTGCGCAGAGCAACCAAGACTCAAAGCTGGATAACATTTATCCAGACTTCTAGTCCTGCGGTACACATGGGATTTAAAAGTGTCTCTTTCGTATGTGCTCTGCCTTTTTCTTGTTCTTTGTGCATGTCTGTTCCTTCCTCCCTCTCTTTTCACTTCAACTTCCTTATTCTTTTGTCACTGCCTCCCATTCCCCCCCCTTTTTTGTTGCTTATCTTCCCTTCTTCAGCCTCACCTTAGTTTCACTTCCTCTTGTTCTCTGATTTTGCCTCTTTAGCAAAAGAAGATGAAAAGGATCTGTTAGATGACATGTCCATCTCCTGAGTGCTCTATTCCTCCCATGGCATCACTGTATGCTAATATTTGAAACTGGAAGACTTTCTCTTCTCCCCTGTGTGTCCCCTACACTTCTGCGGAACAGAGATTCTCTTCTATGCCCCTTCCTCTTTTGTATTCTTCATAGCTGTGCTAATCTAGACATGACTATTCTATCTTCACCCTAAACAGAGGGTGCAAAAAGATCAGATAAACCTTTAAGTACTGAAAAGGGAGATAGGAAACAAAGAACTGCTGAGCCAGCAGGAAGCATTGTTGTGTGTTTGAGCAAAGCAATGCCACTTGTTCTATAGTGTGAAGTGCTTTCAGATTTTCTTTGTACCTGCACTAACTCACCTAACATCTCTCTGATGCTTTTGCTGCTATACCTCTAACAGTAACACTACTGATCACACTGGTACTAAATGAGGATATTTATCATGACAGTTTACAGTTTAACCAAGCAACAATAAAAATAAAGTCCAGAGAGTTTGATGACACTTCTGAATGCCACCAGGACAAGTTATGTAACACCAGATGTCTCAGTATATGCAAAGATCACTGGGTTTTTCAGAATATGTGCAGCTGGAGAGCTGTACTATTGCTGCTCTGTGTCTTGCATCTTGCAAGGGTAATGAAGCAGAGGGCTGTATAACCCCTGGTGATCAACAGCAGTATACATCATGCTAGTTCCTAATGACTACTATGAAATACTTAGCCTTTATAGCCATAGTGCTTCACATTGCTCAGAAATGTAAAGGTGGCCTTTTAATGGAAAATGTTTATGGCTGTCAAAGTCAAAAAAAAAAGAGAGAGATGGGGAGAGAGAGACTTTTATGTAGGTATGTTTGTCCTACCTGGAATGTGTACTGACTGTTTACAGTACTAGGGGTGAGACGCTGTGATCCCACTGATGTACTTTTCGCACAGCTACTAGACTGCAGAGCATGGAAATGGCTGTTACTGAAGGTCTGTCAGGCATGTGCCAGGACCATGTGTGCTTGCTTTTTAAAATGGAGCTGAAAATCTCTTCACCTGCCAAGGCTTGAGTTCATGATCCTGTGTCTCTCTTGTGATAGTTGATGAAATCACAAACACCCAAAGCAGAGTGAAGGATGAAGGAGGTGGGAGGAATTGTTCACTCCCTAGGCTGTTTTAGGTGTGAGTGATGCCATCAAGCATTTCAGAAGAAACAGAGCCCTGAACTTGGGTCTTGGCAGGTAAGCCAAGGAGGAAACTATTTCCAGCTTTCTTGCTTCAGAAATGTGCTTGAATTTCTATTAACCATTTCTGATCACAGATGTTTTCCCTTGAAATATGTATGAGTCTGTATATATATATGTGTGGGTGCGTGTATAGGTGTATATATGTATATTTATGTATACATACATGTACTTTTACAATCTATAAATTATATTTATGTTTCCAATAGATTGTCATTGTATGTGTCTTTGACAAAAATCTCTGGTTTTGAGATTGATTTTCTGTGGATGAAGGGAGGGGAGAGAATGGCTTTCCTTGTAGCCTGGAAAATCACTTTTCTTTCTGACAATGCCATGTTGAAGCCTCTACCAGAACATATCCTGCACTATGTCAAAGAAATATGACCACTGAGTTGAGGACAGGATCTTGGGGTTACTGTTCACCTCAATTTTCTTGTGATAAATGCAGTGACCTGTTATAAAATAAAGAAGAAAAAAGGGCATAAAGCTATTGATTGAAGGGAAATATGTGTGGGCCTGTGGAGGGGAGTGGGTTGTGTCAAGAATCTGAGGAATTAACATAATTCTTCTCACAAAAAGCAGCTCAGAGATTAGAACTCCTGCTTTTTATAGACTACTCTCTTTACAGAGAACCTTGGGCTGAATTCAGATCATGGTCCTGGAGGTGATAAGGCTGTGATACTAACCATTCAGCTACACATCAGTGGAGATTAACTCAATTAGAGAGTATGGAGTCCAGACCATAACATGTAAATGGATTCAAGTCTTTTTTTCCAGTTTAGAAACCTCTTGCTTTGAGTTTAGGTGTGGTTTTGATTGTCTGTGTGTCAGCCCTGACTTCAGGCACTTATGAAATTTAGGTCCACAGACACTTAGGAATCAAGAAGGGCCACAGAGAATCAAACTTGTCATCTGTCCAGCATCAGTTGATATACTGCTTTTCTTGAAGTCCAAGGGATCTCAAGGGGACTTTTTTCCCTTGCAGCACTGATCTTTCAGTGAGGTGCTAGTGCCTGTCCTGAGCAATAACAAGGAGTAACAGTGAAGTGTGAGTGACTGTTATTAGGAGGGGTAAATGTCATTAACACTTACTGTTGCCTTCTAGGCAGTAAGAGGACAGCATTGAATGTAGACAGACAAACCCCTTTTACTTATCAAGGTACATTTTGATTCTAATGAAGATGAACGCCTATATTTTAATTAAGAAATTTACTTTTCTTTCTTGTGCTGAAACATCTTCTCTGATTTGCCTGTCATTTTGCACCATGTTCTAGAATTCTGAATACTTAACTTAAAGCCAGGAAGTGTGTATTATACTACTGGCTCTAATATATTAACTTGCTGCACGAGTCCTTTGTGCTTCAGCTTGATTTTTTTTTTCCTCCCCCACAGCTTTAACAAAATGTTCTAATCATCCCAATTTATACTTGGATGTTGTTAATTAATGTTTATGAAGTGCTTTGAGATCCTCTAATGAAATAGAATGTGTAATTATGATTATTCTTTAGTCAGATTCTGAAACATCACCACCACTGGAACAGTAATTTCAGTAAATATTTTTTTTAATAATCTTTTTAGCAAATAGAAGAGAAAGATTTTGTTTCATTAGTTCTTTTTTACATTTTATAGTAGGGTAAAAGATGTCTTTTCTATCCAGTCTTGGTGGATTCTTTGTGATGAATCTTGCCAGAATTACACCCTGAAGTCTTGCATTCCATCTACTGGAAAGGGTGTGGAAAAAGGGTGTGGAAACCTCTATTACTGACTGGCAGTTATCTGCACAGAAGGAAGTCACTTGCAGGACAAGTAGATTTTTAAGACTGCTGGCCCAGTGTATGTCAGCTTGCTGGATTTGTTTGTATCTGTATAGCTTGAGTAGTGATGTAGATATGGTAGGAGAATTTAAATAATTACATTTTTATCCATGCATTCTGGATATCAGGTGTCTTTAAGTTGTGTCCAAGTTGACATATGGTGCTGGCAAACAGGAATGGAAGAAATAAGGCCACTCATCAGGTTGCTTGCAATGTAGCTTGTGTTGCAGCAGGCTTTCCATTAAAAGCTTTCAGACTATTTGGAAGTAGGTAGCTCAATTGCCTGGGAAAACTTGCTCGGTTCATGCTGAGTATGTAATGTTGTGATCCACAGAAATGCTTTTGTCCAACTCATGTCTTTTAGAAAGGATTTCATAAAATAAAATTAAATTTGGGGTTAAAGAATTTAACTAGTACTAATTTAGTTGCTTTCCATGTGGGAGCTGATTTCCTCTTGATAGGAGCATTTCAAACAGCACCATAGGATGCAAAACAGAGCTCTTCTCTCTCATTTGCAGGCTCAAAGAGTTGTGAGGTAATAGACATTCATTTTCTGCCACAGCTGGAGGCAGAGATATGTTTCTTGGTAGAAAAAGAGCAAGGAATTAATAATGTCTGTAGCAGATTGCTCACACAATTGTGGTTGTTGTGAGGCTGCAGAGAACCTGAATGTTACAGAATGTAAGAAGCTCTTCTGGGACAACTGACCAGCAGGTGTGAGGTTGTCTAGAGATAGGATGGCAGCCGATTATGATGTTCATACCATCTCGGACCTAGTCACTTCCAGTCTTCATTTGGAGGCTGTGGCTTGAGAAACCTGTGTCCCCCCAGATATGGCTAGCAAATTGATTGTACAGGATGAGCCAAAGATGAATCTTGAAATAATGTGTCATAATACCTGATTGTACATATTTTCAAAGCCTGGAACATAGTGTGTTATGAAGTGTACAGTCTTGTGACCCTGTATATATGTCAAGTTGCTAATTTTGTTGCTGTGTTATAGTGCAGCATTATTGCATGTGGTATTAATACTGTCCTGTAGCAATTATGAAGTGGAAGTTTGCTCTGGTATTTGGAAAGAAATCTGGATATCTGTTCTTCTGGAAAGCAATTAGCTCTCTCGTTGGGTCATGGAAACATTTTAACATAAGTAACCTGAACTGCTCACTTTTTCTGGAGTTACAGAAAAAAATGTAATTTTTTTTTTTCAAAGTTTTAAAAATTTCTCTGGTTTGTTGATTTTTTGGTTAATATTAACCTGCAGGATGAAATAGTTCAATGAAAATATAATACCTTAGCATAGAACTGCTTATTGTATCAATGTTGAGATTCGTTTGGAGCAGGAGAGAAGTGGCAGTGCAATGGAGAGTTTTATAGGCTTTGAAGCACATTTGAAGAATTTTAATTTCAGTCCAGTTTGAGGTGCTTCAGAAGTTCCTCAACCTGAAAATTCAAACTGAAATTATACATATATTCCCATGCCTGAATAATAACTTCAGTAACACAGTACGTATTTCCAGTACTCACATCAGTCTTTAGGTGTGTGTCTGTAAGGCTTTTCCACCACCAGTCTGCTTTATGCTGTAGTACTCTGTAAGTCCTTTACTAAGGTACCCGTTTTCACTTCAGCAGTGTTTACCCTCAGTTCATACAAGATAATTGTGTTGGAATTTCAGCAGCTACTGCACTGTAGAAAGTCCTTCTTTGTTTGTTTGCTTGCTTTTATCTAGATGTTCAAATGAACTGGACTCGTATAACAATGCTTTTTATAACTATTTTGAGATTAGTTCAAGAGATGGGAAGGAAAGTCCTCAAAATCTATGACGTGTCTGAATGCTTTGTGTATGTGGCCAGCTAGTAGAGAGAGATACCTGAGAAAAAGCAACACATCCCTTTTGAGGCACCAAAGAAACTATACTAGAGAAGCAGGGAAGAAAGAGGTTATAAAGATGCAAACCAGAAGAATTCTCAGCTTATTGTACAGATATAAAACCATAGGGAACCAAACTTAATTTTTTACCCAGAGAACTACTCAGACTGTAAGAAAGTGGTTACTGATTTAGCAAGGTGCATAGGAACCTACCTAACTCATACAATTAGTACCCTTGACATCAACAATGTTCTATTCACGTGTTTAACATTAAGCATATGCTTGTATATTTTTCTGAATTGGGGTCTCAGTGAATGTATGTGCGTCAGCTGAGGTCACATAACAGTTCTCTTCCTGTAAGCACTGCCCTTTTCTTGAAAAGAAATGAATAGCAGGTTGTAAGAACTGTACAAGAAAGTATGTTTCAATTGAAAATTGTAGACTTCTAAAGATTTTTTCTTTATTGTTAATTGTTTTCACTGGAGTAGACTCCATCTGTTTCTGCACAGACATGTATTACATCTCTCAAAACCAAGCTGTGGATTGTTTATGGCGTGTTATACAAATGGAGACTCACTAATAAAGCAGATTCTCATCATGAGGTCTCCAAATCAGTTTTGTCATTTTCCATGATGATCAGAGCCTCCCTAAAGTAAGATATTAACTTCTTTAGTCCAAGTTGCTCTTTCTTTCTTTCTTTCCTGCCCCAAGCCAGAGTTTTGTGGGGTATGTGTGAAAAATAATTGGTGAGCACAAGGTCCTTTCCCACCCCGCCATTACCTCCCCAGTGTCTGTTGGTCAGCTGTGGATAGCTGTTGCATCCCCAATTCCTTTCTCTCTAGCTGAGTGGCTGCAGGCCACTCTAGAGCACAACTCTTTGACTCTGGCTGCACAGGGAGGCAAGACTTTGACCAGCCTGCTAACCTGAATATGTAGAATGTACAAATTAAGGTTTGAGTTTCTGTTCCCTTTGAAACATGCAGACATAATTTACGAAATATCTTCTGTGAAAAAGAGGAGGAGGCTTGCAAAAATGGTTGAAGTACTTGTTAATACATGACCAGCTGGGGTAGTGTGAGGAACACAGTACATCTAGAATCAAATAAAGGGAAGGAAAAAGTCCTTGAATGCTGCATTTCCAACAACCTTTGGCATGTTTAGAAACCAGCTCTCCTTCCTTGAATGTTGCATTTCCAACAACATTTGGCATGTTTAGAAACCAGCTCTCCTTCCTAGTATCCTGGCTTTTTATTTCTATTGGCAGCTTGTCCTTTGTGTTACTCAAGAACTTATAATGAATCCATAAAAAACAAATAGTACTGCATTTTGTTTGGAGGAAAAAAAGGAGACCTGCTTTGGTGGATGGACTTGGTGTGTGAAGATAAAAAAAATACAGTGTTCTGTATAATCCTTAGAGCATTATTTTTGACCAAATTACATGGTAAATAAAAAATAAACGCACTCATGGTTTGCACCATGTGCTTTATAGTAATTTTTGTTTGTTTGTTTGTTTGTTTTTGCTGAAAGGTAGCCAAAAAAACTTTCAAGTTCTTCTTTTTGCATTTATAGTTTTAAAAAAGAAGTTACGATTTTACTTTTTGGGCATGATTGCAACAGGCACTGATATCTCCATGCAAACTTGGATATCAAAACACGTCCTTCTAAATTCATAGACCTACCCTTAATGAGAAATTAAAGAAATTGATATTTCCATCTATGAATACAGGAAAGAAAATTCTCATTTAGAGGCAAACTGCTTGTAACCAATGGAAAAACTTGTGCAGTAAGGTTTAATTGAAATGTAGAGATCAAAACTAAGCTCACCTTGCTCACTGTAAATTCCACCTTTTTGACAGTAAAGCAGAGGGAATTAACTTTTCAAATTTCACTCTTTGAAATTTGACTTAGGTTTCCTATGCCTTTAGACCAGGTCCTCTATTATGTGACTTTTAAGCATAAAAAAAACTAAAAGTAGGATGGAAAGGAAACAAGGATTTAATCAATATCTGGGGATATTAGTGTAGTATTTTCAGAAGGCTACTAATGCCAAATTCAGTTTATGTTTAGTTCCGGAATCTCTTACTAAACCTTTAAAAATGATGTTGTGTTTCTTTTATGCCCAAAAGTTGTGTGAAAAGCAGTTTCCACAAAGTATAGTATTTAATAAAAATACTTAAACGATCAGTTGTTAAGATAAAATGTGACTGTCTCACTTGCTTTGACTATATATTTAAGTATTGATTCACAGTCTGAGAAGTTCAGATACTGAGGGATCATAGCAGCTTTCCATAAGAACCAGAGTGAAACAGAAAAGGGGAAATAATTAAATATTATGAATATCAGAAAGCAGGTAATGAGCAAGCTTGACTAATATCCCATCCACCCCCAACACACACACATTCAGAGGACTATTTGCCTTTTAGTGTTGTTCACTTTGGAATGCCAAAACTGAAAGATTTTGACTAAATCCTGAAAGCAGTTACAATGCTGAATCAGTTTCTGCCATTATATTTTAAAGCCTTAGAAGCTTTTTGAAGTGTGAACCTTTTCTGGCTCACATATCTCCCTCCTCCAGAGCATGCAAGAGCACAGTGTCCCTGTGGCATAGAAATGAGAAGAAGCAGTAACCATAGATATAAACAGTTTTCTCTCTCCACCTTGGAGAAACCCAGCTGTTGCTGACTAGCCTTCTTTTTTTCTTATCATTTTGCAATCTGGGTGAGACTCTATTTCAAGAAAAACTGAATTTTAGGTTTAAGTATTTGGTTTGTTAATGCTTTTCCTCATCTGTTTGTGGTTTTTTTTTTTTTAAAGACTAGTCATTTGGCACATTTTGTTGCAGGTAAAAGGTGTCTCTGATCAGATACCTAGTGGACAATTTCCAGCCTGTACTTTGTGCAAACCTGGAAGTCAGTGAACCACGTGCTTATTGTCTTGGCACCTGGCTGGTCTTGCAGGTATTTAACTGCTCTAACACATTAAAAGACCAAAAAAAAGCCATTGGATTATTTCTTAGGTTTTTTTCTTGTATGTAAGCATTTACTGCAGAGACATATCTTTGCAATGGAATAGGAAAGGACTCAAAAACAGTTTCTTTCATGATTATGTTCACATTATGAAAACATTTCCAAAATCCTGAGGGGGAGCGGGGGAGGGATGTTTGTGTGTTTGGGGTTTTTTGGATATTTTAGGGTTTTATTTGGTTTGTGTTCCTTGCTTCTCTTGGTGCATGATTGTACAAGAGAAATAGATTAGAAAGATTTTTGTTCAGGCCACTTATAATATACTCAGTACTACAATGCTTCATTCCTTTGGGAAAAAACTAGGTGACTGTATTATTGTAGGCATTGTAAGAATATTATATTATAATCTTAACAATGTGGCTTTCAAACTTGGGAGGGGGCTGGAGATAGAAGAAATTATCTCCACAATAGAAATATATTACTTCTCATTTCAAAAGAAAACTTCTTTGAAAATATTTCTTTTGCTTATTATTTCCCCCCCATTTATTCATGTCAGTACAGGACATATTCAGCATCTGTTCTCTTCCAAAAGCCCTCAGGAAAAATTAAAAAGCTGTTCTTGCAAATTCATCATTATTATTAAGAACCATATTTCACCTCATGGTTATCTCAGCCCTTCTCTCGCTCTTATCTGCACTCTGTGATGACATTGCCTACTTGAGCAAGGCATCGTTCCAGCCTCGTGTTGTCTCTCCCACCTTAATTTGTACCGATGCATTGCAGTTTGGTGACAGGCAGTTGTTCGTGCTTGAATAACCCAAGATTTGAATTCTACAGTTTGTGGCATCCATGTAATGCTTAGCAGTGGGTACAGCTGTTAACTATTCGCTTATAAATAATCTTTTTCCCCTCTCAACCTGTCTCCCAGGTAGTGTACCTGTCACCATTAATAACTCATCGGTAGCTCCCCAGTGATTTGGCCCATCACTTGTCATTCACAGTGCAGCACTGCTCAGGCTGCTATTGAAGCTCACATAAGCTCCTTCAGCTATTCACTCATCCCAGCAGCTGTGCTGGTTCATATTCCTGACTTGCGGGAAATTGCGCTGATGGTTCCAGGGCTAGGCAGCTCAATTGTCCCCTCTCACCACTGACTGTACGCCAAGCCTTGCCTTTGAGAAGTGTAATGTTGTTTGCTGCAGACAGTGAGACACCTTACAAACTGTCTTAAGTCAGGTCTCACTCAGCCATGTTTTCTCTGAAAGTGTAACCCTGGAGTTAGTTTGAACTGTCATATGTAGTAATTATGTACACACATCTATTGAATGCTAAAAAATTTGTCTTACTCCTTATTTTTATGGTGGTAGTCACCTCAATTATGTCCATCCTCCAGAAATCTATATAAAATGACAACTGTATCAGCTACCCATATAAGGGAAGGGGATGGAAGATAAAAGTGACTTTGGTTTCCACGTTGTTATAAAAGGTTACATTTTTACTCCATTGCTCTTCATAACAGAATACTAAGACCTCTTTGAGAATAATATGCTTCCTTTCCTAAGAAGCTCTGGCTGGGAACTTTCTGTTACCCGAGCCTCTTGCTTAGAAGGAACTTACTGTAAGCATGGTGAAGTCTGTGAATAGGAAATCATTAGGGTCAAGGCAAAAAAAGTCAGGACCCATGAACGAGGGTAGTGCTTTGGAGAGCTGCTCTGAAGTGATACATAGGTAGTTACTACTCTACTTTTGTAGCTATTGGATAAAGACAGTTTCTGCTTTACTTATTGCCAAAGCAGAAGCGGGGGCAAAGGAACTTGCATGATTTAATAGCTGTATTTATGTTAATATGGTGCTGTTTGGAATAGGGAGCATGAATTATTTGCTGAAGTAAAGTTACTTGCAAGAGTAACTTTGCCATAGGCAGGGACATCTTTCACTCAAAGAGGTTGTCCAGGGTCTGATCATACCTGGCCTTCTAATAAATCCGCAAAAATCAGAATTTTTCTGCAGGAGTGGCACTGCAGGAATGCCTTGAGCAAGGCATTATAGTGCCTATACTGAGTTTGTTTGGATGGTGATTAAATGCCAACTCTTAGAGGGAGGCATCCCATGAAAAGAAACCTGAAGGTGGAATACTCCTTTCAAACTCTTTGTAGTAGTCTAAACCGCTGATTGTATGGAGGCACATTATTAATCAATGAGCATCACTGATTCTTCACATGTGTACTTAAGACTTTTCATCTGGCTTACAAATTGAGTAATAATTTCCAGTGAGGAGCACTAAGTTAGCACAATTAACTTCCCTAAAGTAACACTTCAATGAGGTTAACCAGCAGTGGAATATTTGACCCCTAGTTATGAGATCCTGTAATACTCATTACCTACTAGGTAAACTAGATTGCTGACTTTATTGTTTAGGTGCAAAGCCCACTGAAGTCACTGGGAGCAATTCCACTGCAGTCAGGGATTCACCACAGAAGGCAGGTACCACTTCAGACTTTATTTGAGGATGAAAAGCAGACAGTGTGTTGAAGTGATCCTGGCCAAGTATGAAAAGGGAGCTTCACCTTGTGAAGAACTGGCATGGAACTGCCTTTTGGGCATCAATATACTGGACTGTTCCACTCTCATGGGGTTGCTGGTTGGAAGCCTTTCTTTTTGTTGAAATAAAAGCTTCTTCCCCACAATTAATTATTAAGTGTTCCAGGGCTCTATTATATATTTATATGTTCTTGAGAGCTCTTCTCTTACATGTGTTCTCTCTCATTGGTGTTATAATGTCGTTCTGATAGCTGTTCACTCGCTTCATTTCTTTCTGTCAGTTTGTGGTCCTGTCACACAAAAGAGAAGGATACTGTATTGCAGAGGGAATCATATGAGACCAACAAGGGCTGGAGGCATTGTAGATAAATGGAACACTATTTTTTATTCTAATAAAATCAAATTCTATATTGATTAGGAATAATTAGGTTCCACTTTAAATTTTAGAAATATTTTACCTTACTAGAGACCAGCTACCCTGTGTTGTTTTGTGGATCTCTTTAGGTACAAAATGTCTTCCTCAGTTTTTGGCTCCAATTGTTTTTTGGCAAAGAGAAAAGTATCTGTCTCTAATTTTATTACCAATGTATTTTATTTTTTACTTTCCTCTCTGTCACACCTTTATTTTTTCTTGCACCTCTGTTGGTGTGAGGAATCATTCCTCAAAGAAATCTTTGAATGTACACACACATGCATGCAATCACATTGACTCAGAATCTCCTCTATCTCTTCAGGAGCTGCACTCAAAAAGCACTCAGACATCATTTCTCAGACAGTAATGCATGTTACTGGTTTGCTCTATTGCTCTCTCTCTTTAGTTTGAAGCACTTGCTTTCTGCTGGACACAGTGGGGTTAAAAAGAAAAAAAGTTAGTGGTTTGGCACTTTCCAGCTGCTTCTCAGGAGAATATAAAGTGCTAGTGGATCAGGTCCAAACCAGTGGATGTTTAAGAGAAGGAGAAAAAAATCCTAGCTGAAGAGCAACATTCTTGTGTGACTTCGTTACCTTCTGTTGTGTTAAAAAAAATTGTTTTGCTTTACAGTTTTAAACACTAAAAAAAAAAAGTTAGAAACACCAAATGACCTCCAGGCCCATTGGCTCTCCAGACTCAGTTTATCAAGTCTCCTCCACCTTTTTGCCTGTAAAAAGCCAGAGTGAAGTGTGAAAAGCATCAGAAAGTCTCATTTGTGCCAGTGCAGCCTTTTAGTCGCTTGCCAGCACCCTCATTTCTTCATATGTTTCTAGCTAAGGTCTAACATGGAACAAAAACCCGACAGCAATAGAGACCAGATGCCGGTATTTCTTCTCTGTCACTTGGCTGCTGAGCAGATGGAATTTATATCAATCGGGCATGCTAGGAGGAAGAGGCCGTGGCAGCCAACATGTGGAACTGGGGCTGAGTGACATTTTTGCTAATGTTTTGTCCTTGTAGAACATTATGCTTCCTCTTTGCTTATGAGCTGTGGTTTTCCTGACTCAGACGAGGTTCCAAGCCCAGCTGGAATGGTTGTCTGCCCACCGCCCCCCTTTTAAGGGAGTGCTGGGAGCGATGGAGGAGTAGTGGGGCCCTGCACAATGGAGCTCTTTATAAAAATACCTGACATCTGCATGCAATGCACCAAATCATCATAGCTGAGCACAGAAATTCACTGGGCATTACCAGTCACTTTTTGTCTGTTTTTGTATGCTTGTTTGATTTATATAATGAGTGAATGCCTCTGGCAAAGGAGTACTTTGAGCATGTTATTGGACAGGAGCAATTTTCCAAGAGGTATTGTCATACATGGTCTCAGAATAAGAGTATTAAAGGAGGAAAAAAAAAAAAGAGAGAGAAAAAATAAAGAAAAACAGGCTTTTCCTTTCTGTTTTCAATCACCTCTTGTAAGAAAACACCCAAAAAGCAAAACCTTGAGAAAACTTCATAAAGCATAAACTACTCCAGTATCCACGTGGTGAGGCCATTCTGCAAGCAGAGATTGTGTACTGCAAAAGCCATAGAATGAACGCGGGCACTGAAGGTTTGGAACGTGATATGAAGACTATGTATGCACAAAAATTAAGTTCCCAATGAGGCTTCCAAAATCAGCAAAGAAACAAAGCAACAGGAGGCAGTTCATTTCAAAAGCAGGAGGAACAAAAAAGTCGTGGAGGGCTTGCCACAGTATTGTGGTTTCTGTTCTAGCTCTGAAACTCTTCCTCCTCCACATGAACAGTGTCGGTATTAGTAGAGAGCTTCTTGTGAGTAAGGATCTGCACAAATCAGACTTCAGTGTCAGGAATTTATGGTTGTGCCCAAGTTAAATGCTTTATAAACTTGTGCAATTAATTCTAAATGAAGTTTAGATTTACATCTCATAGAAGTAAAATAAATGAAAAGATTTGAGCACTTTAATTTGACAGAATTCATTGCAATCTTTAAAGGAGGAGTGGTGCAGGAAACATGAGCTTTTGAATCCCTGAAGACTTCTGTTTGACCTGCGTGTCTCATCCTAGACTCTCCAGCCAGCCACCCTCCCTTCATCTGAGAATACCATTGTAGCTCATCAATTTCTCTTCTGATTCATCTGGAGGGGTCACTAAAGAGTTGGTGTGAGGTGGAACCTCCTCTGTCATGGTGTGAGTGAGCTGTCTGAAGGCAGCTTTGGATGGTTTAGAAATGAAGGGCTGAAGGCATCTTTGAACAGCAGCCTTGTAAGGGCTATAAAGTGTTTGCTTTCTGATTGAACTGCTATCTCATCCTGGAGTTTTGCATAGGTCTAACAAAACACTGAGATGTTTTGCATACCAGCCCTGCCAGTTACATGGAATCTAAGATATTTAGCAAATCAAGTCAGGTAACAAGTCATCATGTTCTACATTTTTGGTGAATATGAATTAAAATAGCTTCCTTTTATAAGGCAATGTGCTGTATTTTATAATGGAGCGCTAAAGCAAAGTGTTAGGTGCTGGTAAGATGATCTGAATGTTGGTGCAGTCAATGCAACAGGTGGAGGCCACATGCATTTTAGGCACAGTCCTACAATATTTCACTTGTCATCAGCTCAGTTATATTCATTGTAGTATAAGCATGAAAACCACCACCTAAAATCAAACTCTTTTTTCTTTTCCTTCTCTTAAGTGGCAGTCCTCTTTATCTAGTCAAACTAAGACCATAATGGATACATATTCATTTGTATCCAGGAAAGTGTTTGGCTTTTTTTTTTTTTTTTTTAGTCATTCCATGCAAGAACATGTAATCAAGAGAACACTTTTAAATCTCATCTGTAAAATGAAGCTGGGAGAAATATATTACAGAATTCTCTTATGCTTTTTGTTGGGGGAATGCTTCTGATAAGTAACATTTCCGTACTGATTTTGTTACATTAAAATATGGAAGCCAAAAAATATTCCTCGCAGTAAAACCATATTAATGATTAGAATGATTTCTCATTGTTTTTATCCTGTGATGTTTGAAAGTAATGTAATAATAGAGAAAAAGGAGGAATTTTATGGTAGACTTTGCCAGTAAGCTTAGAATTATTCAACTGCAGTAGGGGAGCAGACTGGATGGATAGCTCTGATTTTTCCTTGAAGAACTGGATGCATGTCTTGACTCTCACCTCCTGAACTCTTGCATATACAGAGGTAAACAACTGCCATTGCAGTAAAATCCATTGTTCTTCATAAGGCTTGAGGAAATACTTTTTTTTTTTTTGATCAATTAACCTGTGTTTATGACAGTATGCTAATAACAGTTTTCTGGTACTGATTTTAGTTCTTTCTGGTTGAAAATAGGAGATTAGTGCACAAGGAAAAAAAACACATTTGTGTCCCTTCCTCACATTCTTTTAAATGTCACTAGAGCTGCAGATCTTGGCTATTATTTAATTGTATCTTGCTTACATACAGTGCAAGAGAAAAATTGCCATATAGGGGTATGTAAATTGCTGATGTTTCATAACCCAGCTGAATTATCCTCCTTCTCCTTCACATACACATGAACATGTGTACCACTGTGGAACAGTACATAAACTTCATAAATCTGAGTCTTATCTGAATCTGCAGCATTTGAGAGAATTGCAGAGAAGACTGTCAGCACAAACAGCCTGTGAAACCTCATATAGATTTGGAATACAGCTCCCAGATTTTCCAGTCATGACATGGTAGTTCAATTTAGACTCACTCTTAAGCTCTGTGTTTTGTATACAAGATGCCACATGTCTGCTTTAGTTGTGTCAGGATGGCTCTGATCAGTTTGAGCCACAGTAATGAACAGTGCATATTAATACCAAAGGTAATGGAGTTGTCTTTAGTTTTCTCATTAGGGAATGGCTGCCAGTATTGTTTTTTATTCTGAGGGAATGTAATCTGGCTTTTTATCTGGACGAGAAATTAAACCTTGTGGGTAATATGAAATCACGAAAAAGGACATTTTAGAAAAACATCCAGAAAGGCAAAAAACGTGTTTGAGTACCCCTAAATGACTATTTGCAGTTGCTGCTGTGCCAGCTGTTCATTTTCCATGTAAAAATGCTAGATATTTAAATTTGCAAATAGGGGCAAATTCTGGAGATGCCTTTTTAGAGACTTTTTCAAAGTTAGTTCTAATTTTTTCTTTTTGTACTGAGCAAATAAGTGTCTGCATCAGTGTGTCTAGGATGCCATTTTCTTTATATAGCCTTGGAAAGAGCTTCATTATTAATTGTAATGCTCCCTTGATGTGAATAATGAAAAGAAAATTAGACTATATATTGTGTTAGGATTGTTCAAATGAGGCCCTTTATCTGTGTTAGTATAGATGGCATAGCATAAGGAAACAGTAGCATGAATGTGTCAGACAACAAAAGTTAACACAGATTTTACAAAGTTTTCACAGATTTTTAGCAAACGGTATATGCAGCACTCTGTGTCTAGAAAGAAATCAATGCAAGAAAAGCAGTGTAGTTTTTCTACCAAGAAATCCAAGCAGTATGAAAATTAATAGGGCATTTGTACATTTCGTGACCATATATGAAACAGAGCGGCAGTGCAGAAAAACCCTACAATAAATAATAAGCTTTTTGCACTGGATTCACAATTCTCTTTGTAACCTGGCTGGGTAAAAAAATTTAAAAATCATGCTCACAGTGTTGAATATTTAACAGAAATTTGTGGCAGAGGACTGTAATATACAGAAGAGCTCTTGTATTTACCAGGCCACCCCGAAAGGCAGGAGGGCATAAGGCACTTATAAACAGTGGCAGAGCACAAGCAATGTTGTCTTTGAAAAGTTTCATTTTTCCCTTGAATCAGCTACAGTCTCTTACTTGAGGTCACCACAGTTTGCAATCTTTGGCAGAAGGCTTCTTCCATTTTTGGTAGTGGCAGTCTGAATTTTTTGGAAGTGTTTTCTTCTCAAACTGCCATTATCTTCCAAACCTGTTTCATGTTATCATTGTCAGATGCTTCTTCCCTGAGTTCCTGAGAACAAAATGTTGTGTTTTCCTGGGATTGGGTTGTGGGGATTTTTAAGCTTGGAATTGAGAGTCATATGGTTATGATTTGAGAATGTCAAGCCTGATTTTTTTTTAAAGCAGTACCTTTCTCTCTGGGCAGTGAACTCACTGCAGAAACATCAAAGGGAATGTGTGCTGTTGGATCAAGGTGATTTTTTTTTCCTCGACCACATCATTGCCAGCTGTGGTGTTTATGATTAGAGGCAGGCGTTCCAGACACCTCTGAGTCCTTGCTAAGCGTCAGATCTTTAACGGGATCCATCCCAGCTGAGTGACACTAAACAGACAGCCGGGGGGAGCTGGTGGGATAGAGCAACAGAGGAGGGGGCCTTTGGTACTCAGTGCACTCGCCAGCCAAGCTTATAACAAACTCAGCTAATGCTAGGCTTTAGGCTGCCTAGAGGCCCTGCATTATGCCTTTCAGAACTGCTTTCATTAGCAGAGGGGATGACTAGAGCCCAGCAAATGCTGTCATTGATCCTCTCACACTGAGTGCATGGACGTGCAGCATTCAGGTCACAGCCTACTCGGCTTTGAAGCAGCTGCATTTCACACTCCTGACAGCCACATACTGCCGACACTCCAGAGCTGACACAATTCCCTCTCCGATCTGATTCTTTGCTCTGTGCAGCTAACTACACTGAATTCCCCACAGATGCTCCTTCCACTAGAAATATTAACACTTGTTTACTGGTCCTGTTGACATAAAAATTCTGCAAATAGCTAGCGTTTCTGATAGAAGTACTCCATTTCATGCATTCTTGGTTTTTCTGCTCCTTACTCCACATTTCTAGAGAGTATTTTAACTGTGTCAGTGCTGAATTGTCTACCTGAGCAGAAAACAGGCTGCAACATCTTCCTCTCAGTAAAAGTTAGAAACCTGGATTATATCCAGAGTACCTACTCTAAATACTTTGTTCTTAATTGGAACTTTATAGAGGAAAGGAAGTTTCAAATCCAGCAATTAGCACAGAAGTCAGCTGGCTTGAAATTGAGGTAGTGGTGTGGAAGCAGCTATTGTATATAGTACCTTGGAGGCCATTCCGAATAAAGGTCACATAATAAAGGTGCTAGTTAGAGCAAAATCTAAAAGAAGAATGTAAATCAGTCAAATGTCACTGTAACAGAAATTCAAGTACATTGTGCTGAAATTTCTGAATCTTTTTCCACTGCCATTGTAGCAGATTTTAAGAAGTCCACTTAAAAAAAAGATTAAAAATTCTGTTGTGTGAAGGTCTTGTTTCCAACAATAAGTTCATTTTACATTTCATTGTCTTTTAATATTCCTGAGTTTATGCTGAAGAAATGGACATCCAAATCAGTACAGAGGAACTGAATTACTTTGTGGCATATAGTAGGAGTCAAGTCAGTCATCTCAGTGTAAGACTTTTTTGGTTTTGTTTTGAGTCAGAATAAACAATAGTAGCTGTTCCAGTGTGAAAGAGAAGAGTTCCTGAAATCAATCAAGTTCCATTAATCACTGCAAGATGAGAATCAAGCTGATTTGGCCACATGGTGAGGTAGTTAGGCTTTGCACATGACTTTTTGTTTCAGTCTTTCCTAATGGTGGTAAGTGACCCTCAAAAAAGTTAGATGCTTCGATTCAGAAAAAAGTTTCCTGCAGTGTCTGGAATTAAAGCTTTCCAACCTTTTTCTTTCTTTTTTTTTCTTTTTTTTTTCTTTTAAATGAACCCAGAAAACTTGGGAAAACAAAGCCTTGATTATAAAATTGTGATTGTTTTCAGAACAGAAAATCTTGGAGCTCTATTTTAAAAATGCTTGCAGGTGGCTTCTGCAGTCTAGCCAAGTCTGGACCTAATGAGTCAATCACTTCTTTACAAGATCTTCAACCCAATGTATGAAATTGAAAAAATTGGGATTCTGGGGACCATGATACCATTTCCCAGATGATTTCCCACCACTACTTGTTAGCCTTTTTTCTTTTCTGGCATTTTTTGATTAGCTCTTGTCACTAACTCAGCTCTTTTCAGTCTCTGGTAAAGCTTTTCTGTATTTGTCCCCTTATTGCCTGTAATCATCAAACTGCATAGTCCTTTTTCTTGCTTTACCACCATATTTTCTTTTTCTTTTTTTTTTTTTTTTTAATAATACTACCCTGTGAGGAAGGACATTGAAAAAGAGAGGTTTGTTCTTTTTGGTCTGCCTTCCTCCCTGAAGGAATAAGAAGAGAATAAGTGAAAAGGGTGCAGTTCTTTTACTTGATACTGTATGTCCTATCTTGTCTTAGTCACATCTGCAACAATCTAGAAACAGCAAGATGGGGGTGCTGGCAACTGTTTTCACTGACAGGGAGCATTGGTTGGGATGCTTGGAACTACATTTGGTAAGGAGCTGAGCTGTCAAGTGACCCACATATAAAACCTGAAGAAGTGAAATGGTTTTATTGATTAACTAATCTTTCAATTCAACTCAAGAGTGTCAACCACCTGTCCAGTGTAATTATTCAGTAAAAAAGGGAAGGGAGAGCAAAGGAGGGAAATGGGAAGAGTAATTGGTTTTGCAATTGACATTATTTTATGACATGATTTGCACCTCTCTGATACACTGACAGCCCCAAGAAGAGTCTGTAGTTTTATTTCTTTTCACAGTTAATGATATATATGGAGAACTACAGGAGTGAAAGACTAAATTTAGCAGTTCTTCAACAGAATAAGTTTTCAGTAGGACACACAAATTTGTTAAGACTGAGTGAAAACATTAGTGAAATTATTCAATTTTTACTTAGACTCGGGGCCAAGACTTCTCATCAAGCCTTGAAAAGGAGTTAAATGTATCCAAAGATGCCTGTTAGCCAAAATTCCTTTCCCCCTTCAGAATTAAAGATCTTCTTCTGCCTAAGGAGAACCAGACCTGAATTTGCATTATTTTTACCACCATTATTTTGGACATTCAAAGATGTTTATTCATTAGTTTCATCTGCAGTTCTTGCTTTTGGAAAAGGAAGGGGGTTTAGAGGGGAAAAGAGGTATTGGATTACAGCTTTGGGTAAGAAAGGGAAAGGGAGGTATAAGATCTTAAAAGTGTTTTTTTGATAAATGAAGTAGTCAACTCATGAAAACATAGCACCAGTGAGGTGAGCATCACCAGATAATTTTAATAAAGATAAAATTTAAAATACAAAGAGTCTAGGAAGACATTTCAAATAATTATTACTCTGCAGTGAAGACTGGAAAATTGGGACTCCATATTTTGTGTTCTACCTGACAAAAAACATTTATTCTGACATTACTCTTGTGACTAAACTTGATAGAGTAGAAACGTTTATGAAAATAAGAATGTCATAAGAAAGAGGTGCTTGAAAAAATCATTAAGATTCCTTCTCTACCTGAAAATAATTTCAGATAAATATCATGTATTTCATGATATTTTAATTTAAGGTGACCATATTCAATAAACCAGAAGATGAGAAGTTTTTCTTAGGAGAAAAAAGCAGGTAGAGAGGAAATAGTGTAAAATATTAAAATGAAGGAATTTGGGTGGCAGGGGGAAAGGGGTGTATTCTTTGTTGACACAGCTATGTTTTTAAAGGGTTGATGAGGAACTTCCATTTTTAGAAATCTGATGAAACTCCTAGCTTTTGCGTGTTCTAATTATCTTCCTCTAAGAAGTAATTGAATGTAGAAGACAAAGGGAATAGGGAAAGAATTTGGAAAACTTCACATGTTGAGCTCTGAAAAAGAGAATGTTTAATACCGGCATTAAGTATCACAAACATGCCATACAAGTATCCCCTTGTGTTAACATTTCGTACGCTAAGTGAGTTCTTTTGCTCCAGTAGTATACAGGCTGATGGAGATGCCATAAATAACACCAGAGAAAGAACCACAGGCAATACTTTGAAGTTACTTGGCAACAAAATTTGTTTGGGCTGCTAATGGCTATTGAAATTTTTCGTGCTTCATATTTCATTTAAAACGTGCAACCCGTCCTTGGAAGTTATACAAAATATATATACATGCAGCCTGTTTAGTATGTAAGTATCACACAAAGCACAATTAGAGTATATTCAAATTGTTTTCCAGTAGCCAGGAAGTTCTGTACCTGAGATTGCATGTTAGCTACAATGCCCTCCCTTGGGCGTACATATGCATGATATGTTTCTTGATTCCATGAGCACATGCTGGTGCTGGGGGAGGGTGGTGGTGGGTTTGTAGTTTGGTTGGGTGGTTGCTTGGTTGCTTTTTTGGGGGTTGATTTTCTTTTCTTTGTTTGTTTTCTTGTCAATAGTGGCTATTCAGTATTTGTTTTGTCCTTCTAATGGATGGTTCCAGGAATTCCTTGTCTTCAGGTTTGATTTAACCTCTGGAACAGAAGTATTGGTTTACTTCTGGTCTTTCTGTGTCCATCATTGAAATAGGTACCAAATAGGTAGTTCCAAAACAGTGACGATATATTTTTCCCTACTTCCTTAAATAGGTGGTTTTATTTCCATTCTGTAAGATGCTGAAAAGACTTGTAAAAAATATCTTAGAAAAGAGAAATATTTTGGTCCCTTCTTTTGATGTTGATTTTGCCAGATCTTCAGGAAACATAAAATGGTGTAACATTTGGTCCATTCAGAGTTTCTTTGATGTCAGTTGCGAGCATTTTGCAGACCTTCCCATTCCATTCTAAAGAGTGCAGTTCAGCTTGCCTGACTCTGGAGATGTATGTGATAGTCCTTCCACACAAGCATATCGCGTAGATTTCTCTTCTTGTCAGGGAAAAAACTGGTCATTCTGTAATGAGATTTGTGTTATCCTGCAGCAGATCTATAAAATGATAGTTTGAGTTGTGATCTAGAAATGCCACATTTTCTATATTGACATGAGCAGGAATCTATCCCACCAGGTTCTTTACCTGTAGGTATTAGGAGAGAAGAATGCTACTCTAAATACTTTACTTCATCCCAAAATTGCCGCTATTTACCTGAATCACAGAGAAAGGAGCAATCACAACAAGAACAACCTAAAGTTCCACCAAGAGCCTTACAAGGGAGGAAATGCCATGACTCAGTGCATGCTTGCGCAGAATTAACATCCCTGTAATAAAGATGCTGCCATTTTTAAAGGAAGATACAGGAAATTCTTATCCTCGTGGTCCATTTCTATAGAGAAACCTTCAGAGCCATAACACAGTTTTGTTCCATCTGAGCTTTGTCTCTGTCTTGTCTCTGGCATCTTCTCTCTTGTTCATGGTGCAAACTACATACTGCATCTCACACTGAATTTACTGTCCCCACCACTAGTGCTCTTTTCCAGTAGTCCTGTTTTCTCCCTGACAAAGATGTCCGTCTGAACTCCCGGTCTCTGTATTTGCCATGAATCTCTTCTCCTTGCAGTCATCAGTTTTCTCTTCCTGGCTATAAGAACAAACGTTTGCAAACAACTGCCTCCTCAACCTCAGCCACATCAGGCCGGTACACCTTCAGTTCTGACTGAAGCTTTAGGGAATGTAGCTCTGGAGTTCTAACATGTTTCTGCAAACAGGCTTATGTCCTGGCTTGACAATACTGGAGCTGGTTTTCACAGGTACCACAAGGAACATGCTGGCAACGTTCATATAAATTGTTCAGTCAATAACAAGAAATAAATTAACTATTGATACTGAACCTTTATTACTGCTTCCACTACTGCAGTAATTATTACTAATCAGCCTGAAACAGACACTTGGCACAGGCCACAAGCTCAGTGCAAACATACTCAAAGCAGGCAAAATGAAACAGATGTTTGTAACAGGAAGTTTTCAAGATCTTTAATATGATCACCTCCAAAGTCGTAGGTAGTGCTCCTGGTATCAGCTAAGGGTCAGAGATAGCATTTGTTATATCACAATATTGTCATTAAGTCTCTGAGAACTACTTACTTTGGGAGTAGTGGGAGAGTTTAGGAGAGCAATAAGAAAGCAGCGCAGTAGAGATATTATAACAGAAGAAGCTGGGTGTTTCTTGCTATGTATAAATAATAGGATTTGTAGGGTCTACACTTTAATTTTACTTCAAGACAGTCTAGCATGTGTGGCTGGTACTTACTGACTTGATCACCAGAGGTCTCACTGACCTTTGCAGCCTTATATGACTCGGACTTTCACATGGATGAAGTGCTGCTAAACAGTTTCTTCCAAAATACTGGGCACAAACAGTCCTTTTACTTACTTTATTTCAGGTGGCTACTGCTCTTTCTGCTGTTTTTTTGCTATTTTCTCTCTTTAGACCTTTTTAAAACTCTTTCTTGTTTTTGGTCATTGTTGCAGATGTATTACAATCACTAGAAGAAATTGTCAGGCTATGGTTTTCCTTTCGGGTGTCCATTAATTTTTTACTTAATGAAAGGCAGAAGGAGGTTTCATTTTCATTCTCATTGCAGAACTAAACATCAATATTTCTGTTCATGTGGAATTCTTTCCTACATACTTTAATGCCTTTATTGTGTATCTGAGAGCAAAATCAGATGTTGCTAAAATAATTTTTTAAAATAGTAACAAATTTATCAGATGCTGAGGGTTATTTTTTTCACTTGGGATTCACTAAAATTAAACTGGTACACCTGAAATTTTATGTGGTCTTTGGCTTTCTAATAGCTTTTTGAAGTTTGCAGAGTTTAATAAAAATTGAACATAGTTTTTTTTGAGATACCAAATCTTAGAAGCCAAGAAAGTTCTCCCTATTAAAAAAGTTGGCAGTTGTTTTTGGAGCAGCATATCAGCTTAATGAAGAAATCCTGTTTTATAATTTTTCCTACATCATCATAGAGGCTTTGCACATAGCTGGAATAGAGGCTTTAATGGTTGGAATTATAAATCCATAGAAGATAACTTTTTAATGATATAATAGCTTGCTTTGCATTGTTTTGATTTTGTGGTCCTAATCATTCTGTGCATCCTAATCATTCTGTGCTACTGAAAGAACTGTTTGTTTTCTTCTTACGTAAAATTAAATTATTTAGTAAAACCATACTATAACTTTTAGGTTCATGTATTGAAATGACTTCACGGGTTTTGGCTGTACTGTCTTATGAAAGGCCATGTTATAATATAAAGAACTGAGAAATCATCGTGCCTTGCTGACTGCTGATCTTCTGCGCTGTACTGAATCAAAGTCAGATATGTTGAAGGGGACAGATCATTTTGCAAAGAATGTATTTGATTTCCATTCTTTCAAAAAAACTGTACAAAACTGAAAGAAATATCCTGTCTCAAAAAAAAAAAAGGAGTTTTATATGTATGGTTACATTACATTTCAGTGATTTACTGCCACATGCAGATACGCAGACAGCTAACAGAAATAACCTTTGAAAGGGAGGTAGCATTTTCAGGTGGTTACATTTTATAATTAAAAAATTTGGTCAAATTATTTTAGTTGGTCAAAATATTGGTAAGGAGTTTTTAGTAGTTTGAATATTAATGATCATTAAAATAGTGTTTTAAAATATGAAAGATTTGTATTTAAAATTCTATTAATAAAAAACTCCTGAACTTACTAGTGAACTGTAGACAGCACTGAAAAATACAGAGCCGCTGAGGCCAACACACCAGCTTCCCATTCCTGGTCTTAAGATTGCAATGACTTCTCTGTCTACAACAGGCTTGTAGGAAATGAGAAGGAAGCACATCTCAGGATTTTTTTCACCACCTCTCCTGTGAAATCATATTTGGGAAGGAAATATGTCTTGAGTTGAGCCTATTACATTCTCGAGCATTTTTAAAAGCCTGCAGAAAGAGGAGCCAGTCCTCTCTCTACCCAGGGCCCTTGCTCGTGTGACTCAGGCATGACAGAAGAAACTGTTAGGCATAGGTGTAGTAGGATGTTGAACTGTGAAATAGGTCTTGTAGAAATTATAGTTTTTTGGGATGGTTTCTGGTCTTGGTATCTGATCTCACTGGAAAATTGCTTAGTTTGCACAGATTGAATAACATGGAAAGTTTTCTGAGATGTCTTGAAATTTTCAAAGACCTAAAGGTGGATTTAATTGAGATTGTACTTTGTGTACAAGCATATTTGCATTTGGGAACTAGGATGTTGTAATTCAAGAACCTAAGTTGTGTGGATTTCTGTCTTGCTAGAGTTTGATGACCTGAAAATTCATAGTTCCATTTCTGGAATGTAACTTTGATGCTGTGGCATTGTTTATTAACTATCCCTCCATGTCTTTTTTCCTTTTCAAACATGGTCCACAAATCCCACTTTAAGAAAGTATAGGCTACCTCTCATCTCTTATGAAGTCCAGGTGTCTATCTGTCAACTAGTAAGACAGTTAGACTCGAAAAAATATAGGCAAACAGTTACTAAGTTACTTCAGTTACTTCAGTTACTAAGACTGTAGCAGGACTGTACATTTAATTGTACAGCTCCACTGGTCAAAAAGTCACATGAATTCTGTGAGCAAGAGTCTACTTATCCATGTATTGAATGCTGGGGGGAGAGTTGAAAATCAAATAACATTGTTTATTAAGTGATTATTCATATATGCAAATATATAACTGTCTTCTGCATTTAGGAGCTCTTTAGAAAAGGGTTGCAGCAGTTCTCAGGGTTGTTTGCTATTAAATATTAACAATTGAATTAACTATTGGAAATACTGTGCGGAAGAACTGAAAGTCTTTTCAATCTGCCTCAGGACCAGAGTCTCTCAGGACTTGTATACAGAAGATATGACTGACACCAAAGGCCATGTATCATGTTGTATCTGACATCATAGATTTTGCAAGATAAATATTCGTTATTTTTTCAAGCCCATTTATTTTTGTGTAAACAAAGAAAGGATTGATCTTAAATGGTTTTGTTTTTCAAATTTCTTTTAGAAGTTCTATGTCCAATACAAAAATTGATCACTAGGAAAAGTGCTTACATGTAGAATATTTAAAATTCAGGTTTAAGGTTATTTTCTGGGGATAAAAGTAACATCTTAGACACTGCAGTTTTTCTTCAAAAAATTCTTTTAAAGTTTTTCTTTTTTTTTATCTTTTACATGCTTTTCTTCACAAGCCTTTGTATGGTGCAGATTTTCCTGATTCAAGGGTTAAAAAGCCAACTAAAGGTCTATAAATCAGAAGACAGTTTTACTTATCAGAGTGCTGTTTTTTACCTCAATAGACTGCTGGCTCTGTCATTCGTGCCAGGCTCTGCCTTATCACAAAGCCATCAGCCCTGCATAGTGGAATGTTCTTTGTTTGGATTATTTACTTCTACTATAAACAAAGATTAGAGCAAAAAATTTCAACTACGGGGCCCATGCACTGTCAAACTGTTGCTGGAAAATCACTGTCGTGTGTTGCATAAAGCTGCTTGCTTTTCAAAAACACAACTGGCAGTAGAACATTTGTTTTTTAACACCAGCATATTTCACACATTGTGAGAATTATGACAGAATGGCCAGGACTTTTATAACTGTAAAACCACTCTTTTCTTTCTTTTTTTCAATTGTCAGATGTGAAGCACTGTGGATGTTATATGTATAAAAGGGGAACTCCAGGAAACTGGGATTTTTTATTTGATGAATTAGCCTTTATTTGAACTGAGATTCTTCATACTGTATATCATGGGATTTCAAGGACAATTTTAGTTCCAATAAATTGATAACATTCCGTTGTGTTTCAGTGTCTCCTTCTCTGATGGAACTCAGCAAATATTCGGAAAAACTAAAGCTGGAAAGTCAAAATATTTTCAGTCTTGAAAACATGTCAGTGTGTGTTACAGTATAATTTATTGAGTTCACACATCCCAGATTAACCATTTAGGGTTTGAATTTTTAAGTGGCATAACAATCTACCTCTGAAGATATCTGTTCATGATGGAGGCCAAAGACATGAGAATCTTCACCTCTATTTGTCTTCAGCTCATTTTTGGTTAACTCTCTTGACCTGAAATTCAGTAGTGCATTTTCTTCTGTGAAATGTGACTAAAGCAGTAAAAGGAGTGCAAATTCCTTTTCAGTTTTTCCTACTTTACTTAGAAGGATAAGATCTTTTTTGTATTATGTTTGAGGTTGAATTTTTCAAAGTGTGAGAAGTTTTGCTTTCCAGAGATGCCTTTTCTAAACACATAATTTGGCACAGAATTGTAATCAGAAATGTGGTTGGGCTTGCATATGACCTTTGCCCTTATTTAGAGAAGTGTTCAGAAAAACCAAAAGGGCTTTCCTATTCACAGGCTATTGGAAAAAATCCTTCTATGCTTCATAATTGAATCTTCTGGTAAGTCCCTTTCTAGAGAGCTCAACTTGAAACTCTTGAATTCTCTTTCTAGGTAAAAAACATGGAAATTAATAAGCTTCTCTCTAAATGTATTTTGTGGGGTTATTGACATATTAAAAACTGTAGAACATATTATTGGCACATAGATTGGCCAGTTTAATTGATTAATAATGGCACTTAAATATTTATAAAGACAGTACTGTGTTGATGTATATATAGACATACCATGGCAATAGCAAAATGCATTACTAAATTACCCATTTGCTAATTCTGAGGATAATATAAATTATATATTGTTATATTCTGTACAAATTATATATAATATATTACCAATACAAATGTTACAACCTTGTGCATATGTATTTATTGACTACTAAAGGGGTTTTGCTGTATTGTGATAAGATTTCCCCACCAATATGGCTCAGTGGATCATGTAAATATCAAGCAGGTGACTGCCCATATTATTTGTCACTGAGGTGGTGTATTGTATCATGTTTTAAAAATTCCTTTGAAAAAGGTGTGTTGTGATGGGTATGTATTTCATTAACTATTCCAGTGACCAGATTTTAAGTTTCTGAGGGGTCTTTTTTGACTGTGTGGAAGTGTGAAGTTAAAAACACATACTACATCCGCCTAAAACAACATTATTTTTCTACCGAATTCCTCATTTTGCTGCTGCCATTTTATAATTGCCCATGCATTTTGCCTTGAGACTGGAAAAGACCATCTCCTTCCTCTAGGTAAACCGTGAGAGAAATGGGCTCTGTTATGCAGAATGCGAGATTAAGAAATTACAGTGGATCCTTCTGGGCACAGAATATGTTAATACTTGTGCTTCTGTCTCAGCTTCATCACCATAACCTTTGCAATTGGAGACAGCAGTATTCCAAGCATCCTGCAGAACTTACATTTCCATTGGTGGAGGCCTTTGCAGCAATCAAGCCCTCTTCCCTATAAATGTGTGATGAAGAGTAACTGTCTTGCAAAATGACTGGGGCGATACTGTGGTTGCTGGTAAATATATGATAAAATGATAAAGTTGGCGGAAGTTACAAATTGAGTGGTACAAAAAATGGAGCAGTAGAAGAAAAAAACAGCTGTTAAAATACATATTTTTCTTTACTTTGCACAGTGTATATAAACAACCTATTGTTTCTGGGTTACCACATTCAACCCATGGAGGGGAAGTGGTTATACAGGCAGTTGGATAATTTCACACAAATTTTTTTTTTTCTTTTGAGAAATGATATCTTTGTCACAAGTGAAGATGCCTTTTTCTATTTGCAAATTTTTTCTGCTGTCAAGAAAACTGTAACTGTAGAGCTAAGGAAGAATGCAATTTTAGAGGCTCACATACTCTTAGTATGATGTTTCTGGTCCTTGTTTTTACCCAACTAGCCTTCCCATGCCTTAATAATTACCCCCTTCTCTTGGCTAATACAGAGAGCAAAATTATGGCAGTTGAGGGTTTTTTTCATTTTAGGTTTATTATTTAAGGCTTCAAATATACTACATCTGAAAACACTGCATAACAAAAAATTCTGTTATAAAAAACCAAATGAAAATAACAGATTACTTTGTTACCTAGGGTGTGAATGGCCTGCTTGCACGCCAGTGCTGTATGTAAGGCCTCTCCCTCATTTACCAAGTTGTGCTTTAATTTAGAAAGAGATATCAAGAATCGTGTGTCTTCTGGAAGGACTGCCAGAGTGTACCCCACGATGTTCTAATAAAACCAGGAGAATTATCATGCCTGTCTGGCTAATTAGAGAAAATTGGATCTTTGAAAGATTTTAAAGGAATTAAGCAACCAAATTTCAGTGAAATTAAATAACTGTGATGGACAGTCATGGGATGTTCACATTGTTCGCTTTAGACACCTAACACAGATGCTACAGCTGCAGACTTGACTACCTAAATTATGGAGAGACAATGGAGTTCTCCTAAGTTAGGTGCCTCCAGTTAAGTAATAGCCTAATTTCTCTAAGGTTGTTTTGGTTAATGATGATATGGGGTTTTTGTAGTCCTAATAAATTCTTTCCAGATCCCCAGATTTCCCTTGACAGTGTAGCTAGAGACTAGTGGGGATTTCTAAGTACATTCTTTAATACTTTTTTTACTTCTGAGAAATTGGGAGAAAATTCTGAACCATAACTTTCCCAAGTTTCTCCCACCTAATTTTGTACTCTCACAAGTCTTGAACTGGACAGGATGGCATATTTTTGGTGGGAAGTTTAATTGTCCATGTCATTCTGGGAAAAAAAATAGTTGAAAATGATTTAATTAATTTATTTAATTTCATGATTTTGCAGGTATTTTAGAGCTTTAAACAGCAACAGCAACAATTAAAAAAGAGCCATCCAAAGGAAGACTGTTGTCATGCTCAGTGGTACAGTGGATTACTTTGGGTTATTTAAATAACAACATTCATCGTGTCCTGCTGGTACTAATAGTTACCTAGGTCTGTCCAAATTTGCCTGAAAGTTGACTTGAACTAAGTTTTACCATATTCTGGGAAATTCTGAAGCTGTTGTGGAGTAAACCTGCATAGTGACATTAAATCCTCTGACAATGCTGTATGGTAATGCTGTCATTTTAAACATGGAATGACTGAGAAATGCCTCTTCAGCCTACTCACTTATCTCACAAGTCTTAAGATTGTCATATTTCAGTAAACAAGTAAATATGAATATTGCGTTTATTTTGTATACTCGCTTTGATCAATAATTGTGACTTTTGAGGCATTAGTAACTTTTTTTTTCCTTTTTGAAATTTGGCCAGGATGAAGTCCTTTGAACTTAAAACACATGAGGGAATAGTTGATGGCTGGTTTCTGATTCCATGCAAAAAGGGCAGATCTGCAGGTGGCTCTATAGACAAAAATATGCAGTTAAATCAAAGAACTAGATTGTAGCTGAGCTATACTGAAAATACTGGATGACAGAGCAAGTGAGACTTAAAGCTAATAAGATTTGGAGTGAGGATTTTAGCCCGTAAAATGTTCCCCAAAACAGCCAATTGGGCTGTGTATGGCAATAAGTAAACAATAGCAATAAATGAATGAATTTTAAATGAATGAAATGAAACCAAAAAAGATTACAGGAAAAACAATCTTGCACAATGCCAGATATTTATTTCAATGTGTTAGAAAGGAAAACTGATTCACAGCAGATGCTGTGGCTTTTCCACACAGATTAGAAAGAGATTTGCATTCTGCAGAAGTTCACTTAGCCTGAGCCCTTATTTTCCTCTCCTTTAAATTTCTTCCTGTCTCCACACTTACCCTTACTCTTAAGAGCTTAAGAAGACATATCAATTTTGGGGGGAAAATATCTGTAGGACCAGGACAGGCAATGAGATACTACAGGCAGTGGAAAGCACATGCCTGTATGTTCTTTCTTTTGTCATTTTGTTTTACAGGACCACATATATGAGGAAGTAGTTCCCATTTTCATTAAGTCAATTGGGACAGACGTGTCCTTCAATACACAAAATTCCTGTTTTACGGAAGAGAGCAGAAGTGTATATGCAAATTAGCTCTGATTTCACTGAAAAGGAGACACGGCCTAAGAAATTTTGCTGCTCCACACTCCCAACCTTTCTCAAGCTAGAAAGATTAGATGATGTTGTGGCAGGGGGTACACAGAACTGCACACACAGAATTAATTTTGGGTATATTTAGGGTGTATTATAAGGCTATAATATACTCAAATTGTTTCCCTTTCTCATAGTAGTACACCCCAGCATTTAACTTACTGCTAAGACATACTCAAGCAGCTGCAGACAAGTTTTTGTAAAGTTTTCAATATCCTCATTACAGGGCCCCAAACAAAAGCCTAGTCTGTCAAAAATGAAGGATATCAATATACACAATGCATTTTATAGTTGTGTGGTGGCCTTCAGAAAGAAGTGAATTCAGCTAGAGAACAATAAATAAATAGAATACAGTAGCCTACCTATCAATAAAGCAGAACTGTTCTTCTTCAGGATAGCTTCAAGTAATACTTGTGGTGGTTTTTTTTCAGGATAGGTCTCTGTTGGAGTTCAGAGCTCTCTTTGGTCTTATTTAAATGATATTTTATCGGCCAGAAAAAATAGTATTAAGCTGTAATATAGTTCTGCTAAAACAGATTAGAATAAAGATTTAATATGCTTTTTTCTGTGAAGAATCTGATACCCACCATGTAGTGCTGTAATAAAACAGAAACAAATGAGCCAACTCGAAGTTATGACTCTCCATGGTTTTTAGGTCTCTCATACATTTTTATAAAACATATATGGGAATTTCTGAATTGTTAAATTATGTGGGGTTTTTTTAATGAAATTGTGCTCTAATACATGTCTAAAACAAAATTCTGTTTGCAGTTCTGTGTGCAGTTTGAAATACTAGCACTTCATGAATTCTCTGTCTGCTGAGCAAAATTTAAAATCAAATAACTATTTTCCATAAGTAAATATATGCTAAGACAACGTTGTGTTCTTTAATCAGCATGTTGCTGATCTTGCAGGTTAAATATTCTGTGCAAAATTTTTTTTTTTCTAGACATTGCTTTTTTTTTTTTTTGGTAGATTTTTTGGTAGATACTTATTTATGTGAACACTAGTAAAATCTTTGTGTAGACAGGCATATCTGAAACAAGCTAAGTGTAGCTCCTAGTGTTCACAGAAGGGTAAACAGGATGGCTTATGAGTAATAAACATACAGCTCACTTGAGTAATAATGGCAATGATTCGCCTCTGGTTTCATGCATCAAACTGGAAGTGGAGTGCCATCATCTTCTCCCATAAAATTATTATTTTTTCTTCATGTAAGGCTATTGCAGGTTTGGGGATTTTGCTGGTTTTTTTAAGTGATGGAATGTTCATCATTACACTCCTACTAAATGTCTTTTCCTCTGAGACAGCAAAAGCTGTCTAAAGAGAAGGTTATTAAGAAACAACTACCAACTCTGGTAATTTAAGTTTAGCATTTGGCATTCTTTGCCTTCCAACAGCATTATAAATGCTGGTAGTTTATTTTTACTCGTAAGTTAGCTTTGCATCAGAACAAACATCCCTAAAATGCATTAGCCTTACAGCAAAGGAATGGAAACCTATGAAGCAGGAAGCCTTACAAAGTCTTCAGGGAAATCTTGAGTGCTTTTGAGAATGATTTATTTTCAAAGGGCTTAAGCAAAATCATCTCCAGAAAAGATATGAATGTTTCAGGCAATGTGCAGGGAAAAGACATTGTGGCTCCAGCATGGACTTTGCCTTCTACAAATTATTTCACCACAGCTGCAGAACCTTTGTATTTTTACACGCAGTCATTCACAGAAGAGCACAGGTTATCAAGGATGTGACAGATTTACTACCCGTTAGATAAAGTATTAGAAACTGTAAGTCAAGGCAGTCTGTGAATACATTAGGCCACTGACTGGATGAAAAAGGTATAATAAGTGTGACCACTTAGCATTTTTAGGTCAGAAATTTTACAGGAACAATGGATTCAGTTTCACAAACCAGAGGGAGCACCAGTGGACATGTGTTGAGGTGGTATCGCATCAGGGCTCCCAGAAGCAAGATTGTCTCAGCAGGATAAATGTTTCCAATGAAATAGTAGGGGAAGATGGGGGGATTCTTAATTAGGAGTGATACTTGAAGAAACCAATATCACATAGGTAAAGAAGCAATGACAAAAAGCATATGTGTGGCTTGCAGTCAAGATGTGAGTGTAAGTATTTCTGCTCTGTGAATCAGTCTGAAAAACATGAATTTCTTTACAGAGTTCTCAGATCTACTCTGCCTCTCTTTCTCTCTTTCCTTTCTATTGAAAGAAGTAATTTCAGCCTAAAAAGTATAGACTTTTTTGCCCTTCAATTTTTAATTCACAGGTACAATCTGCGTGTTCTAGATGAGAGCTTTATGGGCGGTTATGTAGATGAGTCCTTTTGTATTGTTTTCTGAAAGGTGTAAGTGGGAGCTTGAGTTTCATTTTTTAAAGTGATTTAGATACTTCAGAGGTAAAGTCCTGTTCACTGTTGGTGAGGGTTAGATCGCTAAATTAAGGCTCTTCATGGCCTTTTTTATAATTTTCTCCCATATCATTTATAATAATCTTGAGATAGACATTTTAGTTCTTGATAGGCATGTCTCTTAATTCTTTACTTCCTGTTTTCAGTAGAAGCTGTTTAGAGGTTAACTTAACGTGCCCAGATTCTTGTCAATTTCCTTGTGGCAATTCTCAGGTCAACTGGGTATTTCTTTGTCCTTGCAAATGAAGCAGAATATGTTCTCTGGACCAAATGCTGTTGCTACTAAAGTAAAGCTTGTTGATGATGACATTTTTTAAGTTTTCAAGAATGACATTAAAATTGAGCTTTAAAGAGGGCAAATTACTGAGCTCCTGATTTAGACTGTTATTACTCCCTAAAAGTAAAATCTGAAAACTGCTAGCTGGGGAGAATAGGTTGCAGGTGTTGTAAAGCATAATGTAGGTCTATCCCTCTGAAATCTCCTTAAGTTCTTCTGTTACTACTTTCCCTGATCAGATGTGTGTATATTTACTGCTGTTTAAGAGTACAATGTGGAGTTTCTTGCTTGAAGAAAATTGTGAGAGATGACCTGAGACCATTGTGTCTGGTTCTGATCTATTGGCTCAAAAGCACTATGTGAAGATTTTGAAAGAGAAGTGTACATTACTTGATAGCTATAAAGATTTTACCCTGAAGTGTAGAGGAAGTGGAATAGAATATTTTGAAATAGGACTTATCTATTACAAGAAAAGATGAAGACACAAGAGAATGTGTGTTTTCTTTCTATAAAATTACAATTACTGAGTTAGGAAACTAAGGAGTTGGACGTTATTGAAATTCCTGAAAGCTACTTGATAGCTTACTATATGAACCACGGTACAAATTTTTTTGAGCAGTTAAATAAAATAGTTTTAAGATATTCCAGACAGTTAACTGAATCAGCTCTTCTGTTCATGATGGAATGAGGGCTCTGTGCCCTGGGTTCTTTTGAAGTACACATGGATGACAAGTAGGAAGATTTTTCCCACTGCTAGCGGATGAATACAAAGTTCTGCAGTATACACGGAGTTCTGTATCCTAGCAGTCAGTGTCTCACTCTCAAATACTTGTATTTAGATTCATTTGTAATAAAAAAACCCTGGAAAGTATTGACTTGTGTATGCTTTTAGCATTGTGACCACAATCCTTTAATAGTACTAATGAAAATAGATGAAATTTCCCACTTAATTTTGTTGTAGCAATGTTGATTTTTTCTAAAGCTTTCTTTAATTTTTGTTGGCAGAAGCTGGTGATTTCTCAATTGCTGTCTACTGTTTGACTAAATTACTGGTTTAGGGTTTGGTTTTCTTGAAAGGATGTCTAAAAAAAAAAAAGGAAAAAAGAAAAGAGAACATTTAATGCTAATTGCAATGAGTGATAAGCCCATGTGGCTGTGTTCACCCTTCAGTAGATCATGTGAGAATGTACAATACAATTTTACTAGGCAAATAACACCCTATAGTTTCCCTCAGTAGAGAAACGTTACAGCATACAGAGTTCTTAAATCTGTGTTGGAATACAATACAAATTCCTAGAATTAAAAATATGTGTCTCATAAAAGTTAGAGCAAGCTGAAAATATTCTCTGTGGGTTTTACAAGTTGAAGATGCAGTCTCTTCCATCCTGAGCAAAGGCTGGCAGAAATTTTAGGAACCCTTCAAGATGTACAGTCAAATAAGTTTTACAGTCCTTCTGTTGCACTCTACTCTTTAGAAATGAAATCTCTTCCAAAACAATTAGTTCTGGAGAGTTTACAAACTTCATATGTTTTTTTGCAAGGATACCATACTTCTCTAAGAGTTAATAACTCAAAACTTTCAGATGTTTAACCTGTTATCATAGAGGTATCTGATCATTTTCATTATGGAATGACAGGAATACTGTATATCATGATCAGTGTGATAATTTTCGCAAAAGTCATGAAATGAAACATTTTAAGATACCTAGATTATGATTTTATCAATAGCAAGAAATGTCTGAAAGTGAAACAGATATTTTCAGTGGTAACAGTTTACTTTCTCTCTTTGTCTTCAAATTACTCAAAAGAAATTACTCAATAGTTTAAAGATTTTGGACAAGACAGCAGAAAACTTTGTGGAGGAAAATGTCTGTTTCTTCTCTACCAGTAATTACATGGATGTACCACTGTGAATTTTTAATTAACACTGTTTTAACTTAGAACTAAGTGTAGTTGAACAGAAGTTGTTAACAGAATGACCACCAGAGAAGTCTTTCAAAGTTTTGTGATTGCAAGTGATTAATGACAGTGAAGTGTTCACAAGACATGATAAACGAAAAAAACCCAATGAATTCTGTAGATTTATATATAGATTAATATATAGATTTGATGTATATATTTAGCTGTATAGATTTAATTGCAACCACTGTAGATGAAGATATTAATCTAAATTATGACTGCTAGTTTTCAGTCGCAATCCTTCCACAAAATCTGGAGAGTTTAAAATATGTGCCAGATACAGAATGTTATCACGCTGTAAAGATGTAGTCACCCATTTCAAACATATTGGGGGTATATGTTTTGTTGTTTTGTGGGCAACTTCTTTACCTCTACTGTATTTCCTGGAATACAAACTGTGTCTTTAAAAGAAGAAGAAAAAAAGAAAAAAGGACAGCATACTGTATATGCCAGCTAGCTCTGTTTTTTTAAACACATGATTATTTTATTGGGGTGTACATTAATTAATCCTGAAATAAGATCCTGTGTGACATTCAAAGTTGTGTTGAGTGGCGCAGAGTTTAAATATTTTAGTTTTACAACTCTGTTATGCTGGCAGCAAACAATAGTATCTCAGTGAAGTCAGCATATGAACACTGCTTGTGATGACATCTGGAAGGCATGTTTTATCTATAAGCACAGTTGTAGACAAATGAAAGCAGACAGATGTAAGGCTGGTGTGGCATCTTCGCCTCAAGCATTCTCTGGCTGTACATTTTCCAGTGTGTCAAAAACAGGGAGCTTTTTTATGGAATAAAAACATTCTGTCACATCTGTACACCAACTACTGTGCTGCCTTCTCTGAGCTCTGAGGTGTAAAATGGTAGATATTGTTCAAAATTTAACACAAAGCCAAATTTCAAAATGCTGAGAACTACCTGGGTGTTTGGAGTATGAGTCACCAAGGGACAGTAAAAAACGCAAATTATGAGCTTACATTCCTAGTCTTATCAATACTGCTTGGTAGGGAGATGGTTTTGGTGTTTATGGCAAGGATACGCAGATATTTCTAAAAGTACCTTTCACACTGATATTTCATTTAAGTAACAAATACATTTGAGGGAGGGTGAGAAAAAAATCTGTGTAGCAAGGTCTATAAATGCCTCCTTCTTTGAAAAGTGTAGTCTGAATCTTAGCATAGGTCATACTTGTTAGGTGTAGTGACACTTTTAACAGTCCTGATGCTCTTCTGTGTAGAATTAATTTTCTGAAGAGAAAAATACTATGTGTTTGCAGGAGATAAGCAGGGAAAAAAGTGTAGGCATTATTGTGTGGGAGTTTTTATTTTTTATTTTTTTTAATGAGTTGCTTTCCTGTAGTTTTCACCAGGGATCTGAGCTGATACAAGCAGTAAAATGCTTGCACCTGCTATGGTGCATGCAATTTAGTCACAAGTCTCTGGAGGTTTGTGGATGAAATACTCCATCCAGTGTATGTGTCACCTAAGCTTTTGCTAATTACATGTAAGTGTATTTTTTAAGGAACTGGAAATGCTGGATAGAATCCAGCCTTTGCTAGAAAGGTTTCATGTATTTTATTATATTGTAAACTAAGCAAAAAAAAACAAAACAACGACGACAACAACAACAACAAAAAAACCAAAAAAACCCCCAAACAAACAACAACAACAAAAAAAAAACCATGAGAAAAACCAGACAAATAAAAAAAGAAAGTTTTGCATTGGTACATTTAAGTCAGCAGTAGCAGAAACTGCAGAGATATAACAAAAATCAGAAGAGAAGCCCGGAATCACTCACCAGCAATTTTTACTTTCTTAGTATCCTTTGCCTGAACAGAATCTGCCTGCTTTCCATTGTAGCATATCTTTCTACTCTGGAAAAATCAGTAGCAAAAGGTGGTGAAGTGCACAAGTTTTTTAGTAATAGAGAATCATTACGCTATTAACCTGGGAAATACAGTTGTCCATTTCCTGTTTGTCCCCACCGCAGTACCATCAATCTATTCAGAGTGCTTTGTATTCAGAGCCCAAGGGCCCCAGATAAGTGCCTTTGTGTACATAAAATGGCACTTTTTTGTTTTACATGCTGTTAGCATAGGGCAAAGGAAGTGAGTGTGTAATCGCATATGTACAGCAAATAGCCATTTGTACCTGCAAGGAGCAAATGGGCCCACTCAGATGGATTGCTTGGCCTTTAATAGCACTTGAGTGAGCTGATAGGCAGACATAGATGTACCTGTTACACCAGAGACCTGAGGCCCTTGTACCTTTGCATGACTTTTCACTTAAAAACTACTGTTTGTGGTTCAGTGGCTCCATCACTTTATTTGTGTTCCTTTGCTTGTAAGACCATGGACTGCTCCTGAGAGTCCTGGTTTCTAAAATTTTAATGCTGTAATGCTGACCCCTTGGTAATGTTCCCATATTGGAAAGCACATTAGCCTTAACTTGAAGGATGTAGTTTAACAGCCAGCAGTAAATATTTTACTTTGTTCTTCTCAGCATGTTTTTGTCCAGTTTATTTTTTTTTCAATGTCCAAACTGTAACAGAAGTAGCAAATCCTATATAGTCTGACCACAGACCATCGTTTCACAGCCACTAAAAATTCATGTCTCATCACCTAGCTGATTGAGCAGAGGAGTGAAGATATAGAGACCGCAAAAGACGTAGGTACTCTATGTACAGTGACAGATCATCAATCACCTACAAAAAAGTAAAGAATTAAATCCAGTATCCTGTGATTTGCTGGTTGTGTTGTTAGTAAAATAATTTTATTGCATTGTGGTAGCAAACATTTTCACTCTTTTATGTTAGTATTTCTGGCCTTTTAAGTATATCTACGGTAAGAACAAAGAGCCTTGACCTGTGTACAGTACATTGCAAACTTACTGAAAACTCATCTGAGACCAGAAGTACTGTAATTTCTTTACAATTGACTGATCTTTTACTTCCAATACAACAAATCCACTTTTTCCTGCCTACTACATTAACTGGGTTTTTTTTTGGTTTAGAAAACATTTTGGAAGTCTCTCTTCTGTAGCTCTTTTGTTTTTTTTTTTTTAGTGTCCCACACAACTAATTGGCAACAGATTTTAACTGCAAAACTTGCTGGAGAATTTTTTCATAGCTGCCTGTGGGTTTTTTAATATTTATAACTTAAATTATGGTAAAATTCAGAGGTCCAAGCTCAGAATTTGTGCACGCCTATGCTAAAAGCAATGCAGATATAGAGTCAGTACGGGACTATCTACATGTAACAAAAGTAAGTGCTTTGATAAGTTTATTTACATATATGTAAATATGTATAAGTACAAGAAATTCTACTCCAGTAGAATCCAAATGCAGGTCTTCAGTCAGTGGTGTTCCCCAGGTATCAATACTGGGACCGATCTTATTAAACTTGTTTATCAGTGACCTGGAGGAAGGGATCAAATGCACCCTCAGCAAGTTTGCTGGTGACACTAAACTGGGGGGGTGGCTGATCTGCCTGAAGGCTCTGCTGCCATTCTGTGGAACCTTGATCAGCTGGAGGGTTGGGCAGAGAGAAACCTGATGAGGCTCAACAAGGGCAAGTGTCGGGTCCTGCACCTGGGGAGGAACAGCCCCAAGTGCCAGCACAGGCTGGGGCTGACCTCCCACAGAGCAGCCCTGTGGAGAAGGACCTGGGACTCTTGGTGGATCACAAGCTGTCCATGAGCTGGCAGTGCCCTTGTGGCCAGGAGGGCCAAGGTCATCCTGGGGTGCTTTGGGAAGAGCGTGGCCAGCAGGTCAAGGGAGGCGATCCTCCCCCTCTACTCGGCCCTAGTGAGGCCACACCTGGAGTGCTGTGTCCAGTTCTGGGCTCCTCAGCACAAGAGAGACAAGGAGCTACTGGAGAGGGTCCAGTGGAGTGCCACAAGGATGATCAGGGGTCTGGAGCACCTCTCTTACGAGGAGAGACTGTGGGAGCTGGGCATGTTTAGTCTGGAGAAGACTGAGAGGGGATCTCATCAATACATAGAAGTATCTCAAAGATGGGTGTCAGGAGGATGGTGCCAGACTCTTTACAGTGCTGCCCAATGACAGGACAAGGAGTAATGGACATAAACTAAAACACAAAAAGTTCCACCTCCATGTGAGGAAGAATGAGAATACACTGAGGGTGGCAGAGCACTGGAACAGGCTGCCCGGGGAGATCATGGCATCTTGCTCTTGGGAGACATTCAAAACCTACCTGGACAGTTTCCTGTAGCAGCAGGTTGGACTAAATGATCTCCAAAGGTTCCTTCCAACCCTAAAAATTCTGTGATTCTGTGAAATTAATTTTGTAAGTAAACAGATATTGCAATCTTCATTGACAATTACGGAGATTTGAGTTTTGCCCTTTTTTCTCATTTTACAATGACAGCTAATTGTTAAACCATGTATAATTTTATTGATCTTATTGGAGATCATGTCAAAAGTACAATTTTGTACAAAAGCAGAATATATACTTGATATTTTGTGTAGTGTGTACAGTATGCTACTAGCATAAACTAACATAACGTTTAACAAAATATATGCTGATACAGCTTTGTGTTGGACTGTCTTTTCTTTGCATGTTGACTGTGATTTTTTACTGTCTTATTATAAAGCTGTGTGGTTTTTATTTCTGTTCAATAGAGAACCAGTGGTACGCCTGCAAAGATGATCTTTAAAGCTAGAGGTGTTTCTTTTCTTTCATAAGTCAGTGGTCTGGCATAATCGATTCTGACTGGCACATATTTTGACAGCAGAACCTCAGAGCTGAGGCACGGCAGTGGATAGGGCTGACTGTGCCACAGTTGGTACCTGCCCACACTTTAGGTCTCATTTTTGTCAGACAGGTTGCTGCTTCTTGGATTACCATGGCATTGGTTTCTGTTGAGCACAGGACAGATGACAGGTCTTACCCAGAGTCTGATTCCAATCAATTTGCCTCTAGTTAGTTGGAACTTTCCCGTACTGCTAACTTGCAGTGACGCCAAACATCCACATACACATTTTGACTTAGATTCTGGGAACTTGCAGTGGAAAAATGCTCTTGGGCCATGTGAGAAAGCTGGGGTTTTTTTTTTAATTCCCTTTTGTCATCACCAAACACTATGACTAATTTCCCCTTAATTTTTTTTTTATACAAAAAACAAATTCATTATGTAGCTTTACCTTTACAGAGGTGCTTGCAGGGGAGTTGAAAACCTGCCGCACTTCATGCATTGTACTAAGTTCTTCTTCTAGTATAAAAAACTGTATAAACATACACACACACACATTAGAGTGTCACGCTTTTATGTTCCCTATAGTGGAGTGAAACTAAACTGTGTCTTCATCTATGCGCTCAGCTTGTTCTGCTTAGCTCAGCTGATAGCTGTCAATAGTCCGGGAATGATATTTCTTCTCCCTTACACTAAGTGACAGGCTCTTTTTTCTTATTGCAAAAGCAGATTTATTTTAATACATAATGTTATCATCTTGGTGGTACAAAACCATGCTTGCATACTTAAAATGTGCTCTTGCACAGTCCACCAGCATCCATGTGGCTAATTTTGTGCTTCTTCAGCTAAAAATCACCTGTACAGGAGATGATCTGCACTTATTACATCTAACAGTTTTTTCATCTTATAATTTGTATTAAAGGATGTTTTTAGGCAGAAAATTCTGTGTTCACTGAAGAATAAAAACAGAGATTAAGTAATAGACCATCCAGGAAAAAGGTCACAATTTAAACTCTTTCTGCCTGAGTGTTCTAGGTATTTTTCTTTTTGTCTTACACCTATTTCCAGTCTTACTCATTTTTCCTTTGTGCTGCTATGAAACAGTAAGAACTCACATTTATATGTTTGCAAGTGAGATGCACCTCAGCCTCAGTAGTTCCCATGGCTTGCAGAATTTTATTGTTTTAAACAAAATGCAAGCAATCTCTCTAAGTAGATCGATGTTGGATGGAAGCAACCCCTAATGCAGTCAGGCACTGCGGTGACCCTCCATTTTATGAATGAGTGCACAATTTTTATTGGTTTTGGCACATCTCTGTGGCTATCCTGGCAACTTTGGGAAGAGCATCTCAGATCAGGTACATTTTGTGTAAAAAGGTGTGGTCAGTCATTCTGCTTGGTAGACGGGAATAGGTGGCCAGAACATAGCAGAAGAAGTGTGAAGTAAGGAAAGTACAGCAGGAGGATCAAAATTAAGGAAAGGAATGAGAAATAAAAAGTTTATAAATTACAGTATAGCTAGTATATTTATACGTTATCTTATGAGACACTTCTAGGATTCAATTAGTCCACTGTGTTTCAGAGATAACTAGGGATGCAGCTTAGGAAGAGTATTACACTATTGAATTGTACTTATCTCTTGTTAATTAATCTATTATTTATCTGCATTGCCATTCACTTTGCCAGTGTGATAGTTATTTTTTTGCCTGTATGAAATCTCAAGATATTTAGACATTATTTTTGTCAGGGAGGAGCTGGATGGCTTTTTCTTTGCCTTTCCTATAGCAGTAAATGTGGATATGTCCGTAGCTCAGGTACAGCAGCTCCCTCCACACAAACCTGCCTCTCCTTCACACACAGTCGCAAGGTGTGGTCTGGACTGGACCTGACTTAAGGTAATCTGGTTCACTGACAGAGGGTAAGCAAGAAAACTGGGCATGTTGTGAGTCAGATAGAACATGGTTTTGAAATAAATCTCTCTCGTTTGCCTTATTGACAATGGTATTTCATTCCAGAGATCACACTTATTTTTCCTTCATTGCTTTGCTTTTCATTGCTTTACTTTCAAAATGTCTACTAGCCATATTGCCAGCCGGTGGGTAGAGACTCACTGGGACCAGAGGATGCTTTTGATCCTTTAAGAATTCCTAATTGGTTTTGTATGATACATTTGGCAGAAGATTTATCCAAACCCATTAATTCAATACTGGTAAGGAAATGGACTGTAATGATGGTAAAGGTTGTTATCAGAGAAAGGGTAAATACATTTGGCATACATCCTTGTACTCATTATATGCACACAAATATCAGTACAACTTGGACAAGGAGCATAGGAGGATTTGCCACCATGTGTCTTTGTAGAGGAAATGACTTTCTTTTAAATTTTCAGTAAGGACTTCAAACATCAGAAGATTTTTATACTTACAAAGCCCCGCAGTTTCTACATATGGAATACTGGAATCAAAAATGACAATGCCTTATAATCCTAGAAAAAACCAAAATATAATAGCTTGAAAATAGTAAATTTTTTTTCCCAGATTGCATGAACTGAAAAATTGCAGAATTTTGAGTGTTTTTGAATAATGAGAGATCTGAATCTAATCTGATTCGATTTTTATTGATTAAGACACAGCAAATTCTAGTTTTAAAATCAAGTGAAAATAAAGTAGTATGTGGAGACATTTTACATGCAGATATTTAAATAAAGTGTGAGTTAGTAGAGAAAGTCTTCTAGCCCTTGTGCACAGCACTGAGAAAACTAAAGCATTGAAGCTCTGTGTTTGGTGACCCAACAGCAGGTGAAAACACAATGATTCTTATCGGACCTGAGTACACTTGATGTTGAACCCTTCTGAGAAGGGGCCCAGAAGGACTATTTCTTCCTACTTTGGCCCATGCAAAATTGCCACATATGCTCTGTAGCAGTTTACTCAGGCCAAAGAAACAGAATGTTCACTTAGGCAGGAGAAAAGGGTATACATGGTTTTTGTTAATGTAGAAAAGTGTGTGTTTGGGCCTGGACTCAGGAAGGGCTCAGGTTCAGGTTTGCTCTTCTGTGCTAATCCAAGGCAAGTCCGAGGGTATGCTTAAGAGATCTCAAATTTTAAAACAAGATTAAGTCTTCAGATTTGGCTTGTTTACAAAATAGTCCAGTTATCTAATATAAAGTTTTTAAGATGTCTTTAAAATGGCAGTTGTACCATAAGCAGTAGAATTGCTTAAGGAAATGAGCAGTGATAAGTATTAAGAAAATTCTTAACACTGAAGAGTAGTTAAAATATATGGTTTTAGCTTTGACTTTGGATTCGTAATTAGTTGCTATTAAAATATATCTTTTACTGTTTATATAAAATCCAGGTGCCAGTATATGTTTTTAACACTTGATACTTTTGTCTATAGATGTGCACATTTGCATCTGTAATTTGAATCCAAAGCTTTAGGATTCAGCCTCTTTTCACTGTATCATGTAAGTAAACATTTGAGCCAGTGCTTAAACTTTTTATCAGGATGTTTTAAATATATTGTTAAGCCTGAACTGTGTTCTTACTGAATCCTTTTTATACACTCTGTGATTTAAAAAAAAAAAATTAAATTGAGTTAGCATTTTCTGAGCTTTATATTTTCTTCCACAAGTGGAATGAAATTTTTAAACTTTTTCTGCTGCCACCTGCACTATCAACATTTAACTTTATAGTAGAAAAGCTGCACTCATGCCTACCGTTAGTGGAAAGATCTAGAGAAGAAATAAGAGCAAGCAAAATGTGAGTGCTATTTCACTTGGCATACATTGCTACTAAACTGGGATGAAAATTTCTAACTTCCTGTCCAGTTAGTTGTCCTGCATTATTTATAATGTCACCATTTGACACTGAAATTGGGAACACGGGCAGACAGTAGAATGCGGATGCAGTATCCCTTAAGTCTTGTTAGAAGACCTATCTATGTGTTTAGGAGAAATTATGCCCTATGATGATTGTGCTGATCTGCAACATGAACTAATTAGTAAATTTGCTTAGATTTAGCACTACTCCTGTACTGAGTTTGCAAACTCTAAATTCAAAAGTTGTGTGATTTTTCAAAATCAAACCCACCCATAACTTTACTCTTCTTTAGTGACCACAGAAAGTTAACAAATGAAAAATTGTAAGAACTTACAGGAATATGACATTGAGAAACATCTTCTGGTATACCTTTAGGAATCGTGAAGCTGTCAGTATTGTGCTGTCCTTCAGGTTTTCACAACAGTACAGTACAGGCTTTAGACACTGTTCTTTCCTTTTGAGCAGTGACTCTCAGTGTCGTTTTCTGTTGCATTGTAAAATATTCCCAACATGAATCCTGAATTGCACTGAGGAATGAGGATAAAAGACAATGTTTGATTTATTAATTTCTAGTGGATTAGAACTACAAATGTTTGCTATGTTTTTAATTTGAGAAGTAGAGAAAATCACATCAGCTTTTAATTATGCATTTTGTGTAATGCAGCCCTGAATAGAGCAGAGCAAAATTAAAATTGTGGATCAAATGCTAAATCTGAGTAGTGACTGAAGTGAGCTGTAGTGTAATGCTAATGGTTTTGCGTCTTCTGGCATTATGTCAATAATAGCTCTAATCACATTAAAGAGAGAGCCCATTAGCTTAGTCTCTTCGGCAGCATGCACCATAGCAACATATTGTAAGCCTTGAAATAACTGGAAATTTCTTTGAAAAGCATTGCTGTCTATAACCTAAGGAGGGTGTGGTATTAAACATCATCATAAAAAATCCCTAAATCTAGGAAAGCTTTCTCTGTATCTACTTAATTAAGCCTCTGTTAGCTTCCACTTAATTTAAGAACTTTAATTTCTACCTGTTGCCTGATTTAGGTGGTTTTAGTAAGAATCCAGAACAATTTTGTGAGATAGAGTGATTCTTTCACTGACTGTAGCTGAAAAATTAGCTTTTACAGGATTTGAACTTGAGGGTAGGGACTTTTTCAGTCATGTTTATTAAATTATTTTTCTGCCAACCTGTTCCAGCATTTACGTTATTACATGTGCATAGAAAAACCTCAATCATATTGACCAACCTTCCCTTTTTATCCATTTAGCATTCCCTTCAGAATATACCATAGACTAGATGGTTATTCATAGCAAAAACCAACCCAAACCAAACAAAACCAAAGAAAGTCAAAACAACAGTGAAACATGCTTTTGTTCAGTTAAACTGATCCACAAAACTCAGTTTTTAAGTCCAGTTACACTGGAAAAATGTTTTGAGATCCTGTGAAAATGACAGAATTATTCACAATCTATACCAGAGAATAAGCCAAATTCAGAGGAGAGAGCCAAATTCTGGCCTTGAACGCTCACATGTATGCCTCGTCTACCTCAGCAGAGGCTGTAAGTCTTTATGTGTGCTGGGAAAATTTGACCACTGTATTCCTAGACCTTTCTCTGCCGGCTCAGCTCATCAGCAAATAATTTCCTCTACCTCCCACCACAGGCTGCTTGTCATGGCTCATACAACCTCTTCTTCTCTAGCTTTTGCTATTAGATACAGTCTATGCTTTGTTGGCATCTCTGTTTCTTTTCAGGTCTCAGTTGAAAACATTCCTTTTACCTGTGCCTCCTAATTTCTCCCAATGCTGTTATTTACAGTGTCAGTGTAACACTAAGATATAAGTCTGTGCAGCATTTTAGGATACAGCTTGTTTGAAAGATGCTATACTAAATAAAACTCTGGTTTATGTCTGCACAGAGAACTATATCCTGGATATCTCCCTAATATATCTATAAATCATTTGCCACATAAATGACTGATTCCATTTGATACCAATTTTTGTTTCACTTGCTGGGTTTGTAGAGTGTTTTATTTCTTTTGCATCACAAATAGTATATTACCAGGAAAAAATAGATACTTGAAATGAATCCTAGTTACAGCAAGGAGCAACTGCTGTAGGGAGACCAATCTGCCAATATCAGGTTTAGGCATTCTCATTAACGTGCTTTATCCACTGGTAGGAAATACGTTCATTTAGCCATATTTGGTGAAATTCATGTTCAGGCAGATAACAAAAGAAACAATAACAAGGATCTGAAAGGTCCAATTCGGCATGCATTTACGCACATGGATGGCCTCAGTGAATACAATTGTATTGGTTTACCTCAGAAATATTCGTGGAGACAGAGCATGGTTCAGCTATAGCTTAAGTCATAAACATTTTGATTATTTGAAACTTTTCATCCTTTTGCATTTATCTAACAATTAAGGTGCAGAACAAAAGACAAAATCTATTGTTTTAAATTGAATATGCAGTGTTTAACATGGTACTTGAAGCCTCATTTTTCTTCTTATACTTGTGAAGAAATCATATCTTGATTATTCATTTAAACCAAAAGAAATATCATGCTTAACAAGCAAGTTGTTAAATATAGAAAAAAAAAAACAGTTGCTGGGGAAGGGAATTTTATCCAGTTCAGCTAAATTACAAGAATTTGTTATGAGGTTTTGAAAGTACTTACTATTTAATAAAAAACTGAGGTTGTTAGAAAAAATACCTTATATAAAAATACAACCTGATAAATAATAGGTGAAAAAATTCTGCAAAGTACTACACGCTTCATATTTCTGCAATTTCTTTATCAACCAGTTTTGTATTATTTAAGTGAAACAGTGAGAATAAAATTATTCTGTGCCCACCACTTGCCATAATTCTACCTATCAAAAGTGAAACATCAAGGCAACAAAAAATACCAAGTGTGGGTAAGATTTCTAACTGGTATCACTTTTTTCATCTTTATGGGCCAAACCTTTTCACTAATGTATTGGTTCAGGAGATCCAGATCTATCCTAGGGCTTGCAAAGGTAAAAAAAAATCATTAAAGAAAAAAAAGTTGGAGGAATTTAAAAAAAGCATATGAGTGCAATAGTGTTCTTATTTTCTGTTGACATGCATAAAAAATGCAAGTAATGCTTATGCATCATGAGCGTGCAGCACTGAAATTATGGATACCAAGGTTCACACTTTCAAAGGGATCTCACCTTGGGAGGTAAGAGGAAAGGGGTTGGTTTACTTTGTAGGCATATGTGAAACTTGTTCCCACTGCCTACTTATACAAAATGAATTCCTATGTGTTTAAACTTTAGATGTGCTTTCAAAAAACACATGTTCACCATTTTAGATTTCTAACATGAGTATATCTTTGAATGATTCTCAGACCTCCCAAACTCCTTCCGTGTAGAGCTGATAGAAAAGAGAACTCCTGCTGCCCCCCTTCTCTGCACACTTGCAGCTCTCATGCTGTCACTGTCTTTACGTTTGCTACATGCAGTCACTAGTGAATGATAAGAAAAGCATCTATCCCCTCAAAACTGTGGTCAGTAAAACTCATAAAAACCAGACAAAATTCTTTCACATTACATCATTTTGATAGTAGATTGCTACTTTCCTTTGCTTGTATTTTCAAAATGTTGAATTTTTAACTGCTGTGTCACTTGCCACACAACCTTTCTAATGATAAACATTTATGGTCGCAACTCTATTTCCACACTTAGGTCCCAGTGTGAGAGCCAATACCAAAATACTTCATTCCTATTGTATTGCTAAGCATTCCAGATTCCTACAGTACTACCAAAGTATCTGTATTGATACTGGAAGTATTGTACAATTTTGTGAGAGTTTTTTTGTAAAATGTTTGCAAAAAGTTGCATTGTTTCTTAATTCTTGCATGATTTGAAGTGACTGCCTGTCTGAGGACACAATATTTTTCAGCTATTGCTTGAAAGTAGGACTTATTTTTAGTTTATCTTCCTATTGTGAATAATAACAGCAAAGTCAATATGCTTGGATGCCTCATTGTATCAGTATCCGATAAGGTTTGGACATCTGGATGGAGCGTTAATGACGAAAGCTATATTTTTGGCTAGAAAAGCTTTTTCCAAATTAATTTTATCTTGCATTATAGATATACAATGATGTTAAAAAGAAAAAATCTCTTAATAATACACTTTGATAGTCTTTGTTACTGACAATATCATCAGAATTAAACCCACAGAAAAAGAAGAGACTAACGCAGTAAAAGCTCTATGTATTAACTTATCAGTGAATAGTGGGTAAAGGACATTGTAGGCCACTAATGTCATTAGCATTTTTTCTATTGATACCCAGCCTCACTATGCAAAGTGTACAGAAATCTAATCTGATCCCAGCATTCATGTCTTTCCTAACTCATGTCTATATTTTATGTCTGCAGCTAAAAATTAACTGATTCACAGTTGCATAAGCATACGTGCAGTTTTACATCAGCAAGTAGTTGCACTGGATGCTTGTGTAATGTGCAAGAAATTTTAATTTTTAAAATTTGGAATTTTTAATATGCTCTGTTTTAAACTAAAGAGAAAAGGTAGTGGATGGGTTAAGCACTGTGATAGATAATCAGTTTTCTATGCGTCCAGGACTTTTGAAACACTGTTTGGATAAATTTTGTTAGGTATGTAAGTGGATTTATTCTTAGAGAAATAGATAAAATAGAGATGAAAAAGAAAGTCCAGAAAACTGTCCTCTCCTCTCCTCTTTCTCTCCTTTTCAGTCTAATTCTCCCTGTTTTTCTGTTTTCTTTTGCTTCCCCTCTCCTTTCCCCACATACTTTCCCTTTCTCTTTTTCTTTCCTTTTCTCACTTCTCCCTGTCTCTCTTTTTGTCCCTCCCCCTCCCAACATATAAAATACCAGCAGTCATGCACTGTAAATTCATAAAAGGTGAGAATATTTCTAGCTCTCTGGCAGGTAGAAGACATTGTTATGGGCTGAATACACTTATATCTGAATAAATTCCCAGGGAGGCTGAGAACCACTGACATGGTAGGTATGTAAAACCATGTAACTGACATCAAGGCCTGTTGCACTTGTGTAGCCTTATTGAATCAGTGGAGCGCTCAGTCCCTAGTGAGGCAGATGTCACCAGCATCTGCATTCCTGACAAGCAGGTACACCTGAGGTTCAGGGGACACTTACGTACTTACGCAGAGCTGTGCGTCACTGAGGCTTCATCACCAGCTTTGAAAAGTATATTTTTTGAAAACTATGACAACAACTTTTATATGTTGATTGGGTGTAGGGGAAGGAGTCATTAGAGACTGAGTTCTGTGGTGTCTGTTCAAGTGTCATGAGTTCTGTGCTCGTATTCCAAATGAGACTGGTTCTTCTTATGATAACATCATACCGACACTAATTTCAAAATACATGAAGTGGATTGTGACTCTTGCATTTTCTCTTAAGTTTATCTTAAACATGGCTTAATATCTCATCCCCCCCTTCTCTTTTCCTTCTTTTGTCAATTAGTTTTGTCTTGTTTCAAAGCCCTGTATGGCACAGGACAGGGGAAGGACTTTCGTTTTACTCCAAGTATAATAGCAGTCAAGTTACAAGACAAAATGCAAGCCAGATAAATGAAGTGAAGGAAGAGCACTATCAAAAGCCACTGTATGCCCCACAAACAAACACCAAAACATCCAGACATGATGAAGTCCAAGACAAAAATTACAGTTCTGTCAGGGAATCCTGCCTCACCCTCTTTGACTAGACAGCTTTTACCTGGGCAGTAAAGATGATGTGATGACCAAAAAACTTTAAATAATAAGGAGCATTCTCTAGAAAACGTAGGCGAAATGCATGAAATGTGTGTATATGCATGTATGTGTGTGATTATTTTAAAGCTAGATACCGTTGTCTAAGTTTATCGCCCTTTGATTTTGTGGCTGACCTAACGCTATGCCTTGCAGTACATGCCTGTATTCCTTGAGCCCTGGCTGATACATGGGCTTCTTGTGGTGAGTCTGAAATTCCACTGCAGGATTTTGAGTGGAGAAACTCTTGTGGTTTATGGCATCATCAGTACCTTGAGATGGAAATGAGGCTTTATGGAAATCAATCTTCCTTAAAGGGCTCTGTACAATACAAAGTGCTTAAAAAATACTGAGTGCTGCTTTTACGGTTCTGGCATCAACCCAGCCTGTGTTCACTTATGGATGGCTATACTGTAGGTGGGTGTTCTTCAGCCACAGTGCTTGCTGCTCTGTTTGAAAAATACAAAAAAAACCTGACTGCAAGGGGAGTTTGCTATTGCTTTATCCTCTCTCCAAATTCTCACACACAGCTTTTTACTTCTTTCCAAACCTCACCTGTCCTGTTTGTGTGAAAACGCAGCTTAATTCTATGTATGCTTATGTCTGCCTGTTTTATTTTCTAAAACTGCACTTAAGGAAAAATGAAGCCTGGCTTTAACTTGATTTGACTACATCTTGTGCTAAAGGTTGCTCACAGGTCATGCAGTACCAATAGTGCCTTCTTAGTGTGAGTGTAAATTCAATGCTTTTCACTTCCTCAGATCAGTGAAAGGACAAGTGTAACCCACTGCATTTCTGCATGTTCTGGCCTACTGCTGCTGTTTGCTATGTCCTTGCTGCTATGAGTGTACCACAATGTAATTGTCTAAACATGCTCACACTGCTGTGATGTGCCTATGGTGAATCCTGCATAGTAATTTGATTTGATTAATGGATTTTTGAAGGTGTAGTCCCCTCCTTGAAACTCATGTGGTTTGAGACAACCATGTTAGAGGTAACCTTGCTTGTTTAGCTCCACCAAACTGAATTAATTACTGTAGTTCACTTAAGAAAAAAATTGAGAAAACAATTCCAGGAGTTGATCACATAACAATACTATGTTGCATTACTAATGACTTGGCAGGGATCATTGCTTGCTAAGAGGAGTGCAAAGCATGCAGGTATGCTTTAAAATGCTTATAAATTATAATTCTGTTTACTGTGAGTATTACAAATCCCTATAGAGGCCTGACATTATTGTCCTATGTGGGCAAAATTGGCATTGGCTTGTGGTCTTCAGTTTTAATTTGCCCCTTTAAATATTGCAGGAATATGGCCTGAATATACAAGGTATTCTGTGTTATTATCATGCTTGAGCCAAGCTCAGTTGGTCTGCCTGAGAACAATGAAACAGAGTCTTGCATCCTTCACAAAACTGTTGAAACAATTTCATTTCAAACGTTGTCATCACTGAGGAACAGCTGAGGGAGTCTGTGATTGCTGAGAGATTTCCTTGGTTCTTTTGTACACCATGATACTTTCTCTTTGCTCTATAGTGTAATTTACAATGCATTTGGCCCCATATGAGCATTTACAGTTGTTTCCATGTTGCTATCCAAAGTATTCCTTGTTTTATTTTAAAATGGACATTTCGGATCTGAAGTGGAATCTGTTAATTTTCTGGGTTTCAGAATGCATACTCAGGATTGTGTTCGCAAATAAAATTATATATATATATATGAGAATTCCTTTTATTTTAATAATTTATTTCAGTCTCTCTGTAGATTGCAGTAAATAAATGAGTTATAAAATATTTGTATCATGGCTGTGGCCTGAATTTCATACACCACCATAACCTTGTCATCTTTTTGTTTTGATATAAAAAATCAAAACCAAGAGGCTTGTAATCCTCCATATATTGATTTTTTATTATTAAAAAGTGAAAGTTGAAAGGCAGCTCTAAGCCTGCTTTATCAGCCACACTTGGACCAACTTTGGATGCTGTTTCTAAGAGCTGGAGATTTGCCAAGGACATTAAAATTAACTTTTTGCTTACATTTTGCCAAGCTATTCTTACTGCTCTCTTTTTATGAAAATAATTCATTATATTTGCTTTGCAACAAATATTTTTGTTCAGGGGCGTTTCTTTTGTATTAGACAGAGTCTGCCCCCTGGGGTAAGAGGGCAGCTTGTAAAGTTATCAAAAGAAACTTGTAAGTATGAGCACTGTTATTTCCTTCAGAATTTGCTGTGGTAGAAGTAATCTAATGACAGTTCATTGGTGTCCATTTGGGGAAGAGGGATTGGTATTTTTATTTGAGAATTATTTCACTTGGGAAGCCCTGAACATAATAAGCATGAATGAAACAATCGCAACATAGTGTAATAAACGTCATTTGTGGAGAGGATGAACTAGAAAAGGTGTTCATTGACTGATGGTAGCTTACGTGTCCCAGTATCATAGAAGTGGGTACTTTCAGCCATGTCCCGCTGTCCTCCACTGAAAAAAGGAGTGTGAATGTTATTGAAATTCTCTAGATAGGCACTTTCTAAGTCTGTCATTTCTTTTCAATTCCTCTATAGCTGAGTTCACTTTATAACCTTGCTATGGGGCAGAATTGTTTGAATATTCATAAAGGCAGGTCAAGTTCACAATATACAATTTATTTGAATTTACCTTGAATCATAAAATCACAGAATCAATTAGGTTGGAAAAGATCTGTGAGATCATAAAGTCCAGCCTTTGACTGATCACCACCACCTTGTTAACTAGATCATGACACCAAATGCCAGATCCAATTATATCTTGAACATTTCCAGGGATGGTGACTCTACCACTTTCCTGGCCATTCCAATGTCTGGCACCTCTTCCAGTGAAGAAATTTCTCCTATTGTCCACCTGAACCTTCCCTGGTGCAGCTTGAGGATTTGACCTCTTGTCCTGTCACTGGTTGTCTGGAAGAAGAGATCGACCCCCACCTGGCTACACACTCCTTTCAGGCAGTTCTAGAGAGTGATAATCTCACCCCTGCACTTCCTTTTCTCCAGGCTAAACAACCCCAGCTCCCTCAGCCACTTCTGATAGTGGGAGAGACCACAGCCTTCACCAACTCTGTTGACCTTCTCTGGAGACACTCCAGCACTTCAATATCTTTCCCGTTGTAAGGGGCCCACAACTGAACACAGGATTCTAGGTGTAGCCTCCCCAGTGCCAAGGACAGGGGGACAATCCCTTTCCTAGTCTCACTGGCCACACTATTTCTGGTACAGGCCAGGATGCCATTGGCCTTCTTGGCCACCTGGGCACACCCTGGCTCATGTTCAGCTGCTGTCACCAGCACCCTCCGGTCCTCTTCTGCTGGGCNGCTGCTGTCACCGGCACCCTCCGGTCCTCTTCTGCTGGGCAGCTTTGCAGCCACTCAGCCCCCAGCCTGTGGCGCTGCTTGGGCTTATTGTGCCCTAAGTGTAGGACCTGATACTTGGCCTTGTTAAACCTCATGCTGTTGGCTTCAGCCAATCAATCCAGCCTGTCCACATCCCTCCACAGAGCCTCCCTGCCCTTCAGCAGATCAACACTCCATCCAATTTGGTGTGACCCGTGAATTTACTGAGGGCACACTCAATCTCCTCATCCAGATCATCAATAAAGATATTAAGCAGGACTGGGCCCCGCTCTGATCCCTGGGGGACACCACTAGTGACCACTAGTGACCAGCCACCAACTGGATGCAGCACCATTCATCACTCTCTGGGCCCAGCCATCCAGCCAGTTCTTAACCCAGTGAAGGGTGCACCTGTCCAAGCCGTGGGCTGCCAGCTTCTCCAGGAGAGGGCTGTGGGAGATGATGTCAAAGGCTTTGCTGAAGTCTAAGCAGACAACATCCACAGCCTTCCCCTCATCCACTGTTTAGGTCACCTATATAAAATGAGATCAGGTTGGCCAGAAAGGATGAAATTCTATATTACATAGAGTCATAGAGTAGTGCTCCATGGACTTCCACCTTTCAAAGGTGGTATGTTTTGCATTACAATCATAAAGTAAGGGGAAATGTTGTCTATTTCCATTTTAAAAACAACGATCTGAGATACGGAAAGACCATGATTTGTCCAGAATACACACGAAGTGGCTGTTGAGTCTAGGAATAAAGCTTCAGTTTCCGTGAGGATACCCACCTCCACCTCTTTCTTTGAGATTACTCTATGACAAGGCATTAAAAATGTAAAAATACTGTTTTTCTTTTCAGGTGACAAATGTTTGTAGGTTATGAGATTTCTGTTTGATGTTTTAGATCCTTCTTTAAACCCTAAGAGTAGATATGGTTTGATTGCTCAGTTTGAATTTCCAAGCATTTAGGTCATTTGCACCTGTAGTTCAAATAGTAAATCTGGAGCTGCACACTCACTGGGAAAAAAAAGATTTTTTGCACAAGAACTAAGGTACTTCTGTGCTTATATCCATCATATGGTATCAGGCCCTTTGAATGGAAGAATGAGAGGGGTAGCACAGGACTCAGCACGGCTCAAGTTGGAGGAATTCACTCAATCAGAATTTTCATTATGTTTTGGAAAAAAAAGTTCTAAATGAATACAGGGTTAGGCCAGCAAATGGTGCTTGTTCATCTCCACATTTAGCATTTTCTTGCTTATTCTTCCATTAAATCCATACTGTCAATATGTGTAATTTCTTTCATTTTATGACAAGGTAACCCACCTAGTTGATTAAGAGAAGCCAATTGGTGTAATCTTTTTGAATTTCACTAATGCTTTTGACAGTTTCTCTGCTATTAGCAAAGGTCAGAGGCCAAAGAAGCTTGAAATTCAAAGAGAAATATTAGTAATTTAGAAACACTTTTTTTCCAAATAAGATTGTACATGAAAATAACAGCATTCTGTGTCCTTAAACTTTTTAAACCATTTGTTGCACTTTACCATCTACCACATTATTGGGGTTTTTTTTCTTCCTTCAGCATAGAGAGAAAATAATATACTTAGAGGGAGGGTGGAGGGTTACTACAGCACTTCCATTTATTTCTGCAGTGGATACCCTGCTGAAAGTTGCATTGACTGAGCACAGGACAGACACAAAGATCAATCCTAGTGGGACCAAAACCCTTGAGGTAGTGCTTACTCAAAATCGATCAGTCTTTTCAGTTATCCCTGGCAGTGATGGCTGTTACATTTTCTTACCATTTCACTACAGCTTTTTCTTCCAAGTTATACTGAGAGCATGGTCAAAGGTGCTGCCCTCATCTGTGTTCCATTCAAAGCACTGTGATTTTCAGTAATATCAGTAATTTTGCTACATTTCAGTCTGTCCATTCTTTCTAGATGTGACGCTATCACAATCCAACAAAAGAAATTTACACTTTACATTGATAAAAGGGTTTTCAGTGTTGGTATAACCTCCTGAATTGCAGTAAATAATCACCATATTTTGGAGGATTCTGACACTTTCTTTTTCTTGTACAGTGGCTTAAACTGTCTTATATTGCTACCGTTCAGGAATCATAATTCTGCTCCAGTTTGCATCTTGTCTTCCTTACTTCTGATTTTTTTTTTGTACCACATTGGTCACAAGCTGATGTTGAATGTATTTTATTACATGTATAGAATGAGAAGGTTTACTGAATGAGGAGATGTACAAAATAGAAAGCACAATCATAGAAATTTTAAATACGTAACTATGTAGCATCATGATACTTGTCAGTGTATTGTATATGTGCATAAAGTGTATCCCCAAATATAATAACACATATTATGTGTAACCTCATTACTAACACTGTGCAATTACTATGTTTGCCAGCAATACAAAACCAGTACTGAAAGGCTTTCACTGACTCAAGAAGGGACCGTCCCAAGACACAGTGAAACTGCACTGTCTTTGTTGTATTGTTTGCAAAAGACTGTGGTTCCTAGGACGATGAATCAGGTACCTTCCCAGGACCAGTACAGGAAAAGGCATTATTTTTAAAAGCAGCTGTTGTTTTACTGTCCTTTACCATAGGCTGATTTTGTCTCTGAGCACTGACTATGTAGGCACTTCTGGTTGAAGACACTGAGATGTCTTTGGTAAAAGAAGGAATCAAGGACAATAACAAGTCAACCCTTTTTCTCAAAGCAGGATGTTTCTGTCACAGTGATGTCCTACCAATAGAGTACTCTTAACTGTGATATTGAAGTTGTCTCAAAAAACCGAGGATACCAGGAAGCTGGTATTTGCCAATTCTCCGTTCCTGTCCTAATGTAGATATTGTTCTGAAATCCATGCATTAAATTAGCATTGCTTGTGGTTTTATGAATGCTACTTCTCTTCCAAATTTATTTGGATTTTTCCAGCTAAAAAAATATCCTGTGTGGCTGTGGTCAGAAACAATAGAAACAGAAATTGTGGAATTCAGCACAGCCCTGAATATGAGATTGTTTGGAAAATATCTCTGGTGCATCTATCAACTGTTAAATTAACAGAAGAGTTCTCAGGAGGTAATCATCATATTACTACTCGTGTAGCTTTCTATAGTTCTTCTGTTTTAATGCCCTTAGACTTAGCCCTTCAGAACCTTCTTCCACCACAGTATCCCATCCATGTCTAAATATATCTCCTAAAACATTCAATAAGTGTTTACTAATTGTGATCAGGGTAAAATTCAAGTACTGTGCTTGTGGGACATTTTTTTATCAGAAGCTGTATTTAAGCGATGATACACAGTAATTTGTTCATTCTTCTGTCAGTGTAATTTACAAGGCAACGACAGATAAACATAGCTATACAAGATTCATTTACAGTGACACAATGGCAGATACACAGAGCAGAACCCTGCCTATGAGATAAAGTGGACTGAGTGACTTATGCAGTAATTAGGGGATAATTGTCATTAACCTCGCAAACAGTAGTTTACCCATATTGTTTAAAAGGCTCCAGGATGCATAATGACAAGGTAATCTGTCAAAGCGCTAGGGGGAAATATTAATAAGATTTGTGCAAGCCTGGATAGAAAATATGCAGAAAGCAGCCACATTAAGCTAATTGGTGGATGAATATACACTTGTAAAAGTGCTACTAATGGCACGTTTGCTGCTCTCCAAATGACTACTGTTAATGTGGAGAAGTGGGCTGCCTAGAAAGTCAGGACTGCTGGGACAAGAGGGTATTAAGACATGAAGGCACAGTTATTATTACTTTGTACACTGTAATATAATTTCCCCACTTTCTCTTGCATTTCACTGCTTCTAATAGGTTCAAACTGATAGCTTGCTTTATGCCCTTATATATTCCAGTGACCTTTGCCTTTTTGGTGTCACTTTTGCACCCTGCTGTCTCCCTTTTGCATCACATTGCCACCTAAGACACACCTGTGTTTTTTTGGTGCAAATTTTTTCAGTAAGGAATAAAAGAAAAAAAGCCTCATTAAGATCTTGTAGTATATATTGCAAGTAATAATGCATAGTCCCCTAATGAATAGTAAAGATGGAAATCAATCTCCTGATTCTGCTGCCATTCATATATCCTGCATATAGTACAGCTGAATCCCCTTACTGAGACACAATTTGGGTTCAATCAGAAAAGCAAGCATCTAATGAAATCCAATTTATGAGTGTAACTCACTGGCACTTTCATTCCAGTGTTTATGTCCTTGGGCAACTTCTCAATTCCTTACAATGCCCCTGGTTAGGCAAATTTTTTACTGACTTAGTTAGAAATTTTAGTTACAAGCCCAGAAAGACTCAGCTTTTGTTGGTTGTGTTTTCCAGTCAGTTTAGATTTAAAGTGAGGGAAGGACCATCTGATAATTTGATTTGACTTGACTGGTTAGATGTCTTGCCCTGCATTTGGTGCAGTCCATGTTAGTAGAGCAAGGATATGAGACATGATTTGTTTATATTATCACATGGTGCATTGGGAAAGGTCTTGGCTGAAGATAGTCTGGGTGTCTCTTGTGGCCGTGTGTATTGCAAATACAATACCTCATCAGTGCAGTGAATATTTCCTGTTTCTCATAAAAATTATGTGTCATTCTTCCAGTGTTAGTGAAACTGAGGCTCAGACAGAGCTTACTACACTTACTGAAAGACTGCCAGTGCACAGAACACCAGAGAAAACATAACTTTACTCCTCAGTGAATTTTGCAGCACTAACACCAAAAAGTGAAAGCATAAGTGATTTTTGGTGACTGATAGTATCAAGGCAAATTTTTTTACATACTATACTAAAATGGGTGAATAAATGTGCAAAAATTGGTGAAAGTGAGAATGAAAATCAATCATTGCTATTGTTATATGCATGATGGTTATTTCCAACCAACTTACATGCAAAATTGTGTTCTAAAGTTATTTTGTAGCTGAAATTACTTCAGTGGCTTACCTTGTTCATGTTTCTGTTTACATTCTATCTGAGAAGTGCCTGTGGCACCTCATGCACTCACACATACACCATGTGCTTGATGATTTAATTGCCTCTAGTAGCCATGTTGGCCTAAGGACAAACACACTGTTACTTGCCACAAATTAGTGGCAAAGCTTCTTCAGATACTTCAATGAATTTTCCACTCTAGCAGGTTGTAGAGAAGCAAAGGCGTCAAAATATTCTCTGTACTTTGGGTCCAAGGTTGTGGATTTCAAAGCCGTTTAAGAAATTTGAATAAACAATTTCAATAAAGTCTCCATTTCAGGAATGTTGAGAATGAATGTTTCCCCTTTCGTGTGCCTTAAAAGTATTTTTGTGAGCATATACCATAAAGCCTATTTTCACCTCACATTAATTTCTTATTTCAAAAAGTCTGTGCGACGTCTCAACCAGAATGGGTGGTAAAGGGAATAAATGTTCGCATTTGAGAATTTGTGCAGTTCTTGGGGTGAGAAGGGCAAAATACTTGGGAAGTGGCCCTAGTATTTCAAAATAAATGAGATAAGGAGAATTGCTAAAAATTGCTTTGGATCTTCTGAAAGCTTAAAGAGTCAATTTGTATCCATGCTAACAGGAATTCTGCTGCCCTCAATTAGTGGCATCTTTTGCCTTTTAATAGCTGTCACCAACATGATGGTTGTGAATCAAAGCAAATTTTGTTGACATAGCATTTTGTCCTGGCTTTGGCTGGGATAGAGTTAATTGTCAGTGTCTGGTGCAGTGCTGTGTTTTGGATTTGGTATGAGCATCCTGTTGATAACACACTGATTTCTAGTTGTTGCTAAGTAGTGCTTACCCTAAACCAAGAACTTTCTCAGTGCCTCATGCGCTGTGAGCAACCAGGTGCACAAGAAGCTGTGAGGGAGCATGGCCAGGACAAGTGGCCCGAACTGGCCAAAGGCACATTCCATACCCTTGAACATCATGCCCAATATATAAACTGGGGGCAGCTGGCTGGGAGAGGTCAGTCACTGCTTGGGAACAGTCTGGGTATCAGCCAGCAGGTGGTGAGAAATTGTACTGTGCATCACTTCTTTCTCTTGGGTTTTATTCCTTTCTCTTTGTCATTACCAGTAATAGTAGTATATTTTATTTTATTTCAATTAAGAAGCTTTTCTTATCTCAACCCAGAAGGTTTACCTTTCCTCTCCAATTCCCTCTGGGGGCAGAGGGAATAGTGAGTGAGCAGCTGTGTGGTGCTGTGGGCCAGCTGGGGTTAAACCACAGCAGTTATACCACTGTGAAAACTAGTAAATGCAATAAGAATATCTGACTCTTGTTGTGCTTAGATTTTTTCCTCTAAGTATGGACAGACATCTGCTGTGAAAAAAAAAACTTGTCTGGTACTCAAATATAAAGAGACTTGATGTAGTTGCTATGATTAAATAAAGCTCAAGCTGTTCTGATTAAATACAGTGTAACCCCACAGTGATCTATTATAATTTTAAAAATAAAAATACTGTATGCAGTGTTATTCAGAAAAAAAATAGTCACTGTCTGGTGAATTATACATTCTTATCTGGTCCACAATCAAGAGCATTCCATAACAAAGTGAATATTTTATCAAAAGTCAAACAATATGTTTAAAAAATCAGACAAATCAGACATTTAAAATTAGTGCCCTTGCATCCTAATAGTTTCACTGGATTTGCAGAGGTGAATACATGTTCACGAAGAGGGGAAAGAGTTCAAATTACTGTTTCTTTTCTGAAATCAGTAAGAGACATTACCCCCAATCCACATGGATGCTTTATAGTTGGCAAATGACAGTGTAATCATGTTTCAGGGCAATGCTTTCAAGGGCATTTTAAGGTTGATGAACACGAGAAATGAAAAGGCAGGTTGCAATTGGGGTACACTATGAGAAAGTTCAGTCCCCAGAAAGAGTCATGTGTTGAGGATCCAGTGTTTTCATACCACTCCATGCAGCTTAGTCCAGAACCAGCACCCCAGCAGGTTGCTTGTGCAGGGAGGGGTCTGCACTCCTGGCATACATCTTTGGGATAAGATATGAAACAGAAGACCTGCATACTTTTGGTCAATAAAGACCCTGAAGGCCATTAAGTGAGAGTGTGGGTGGTTAACGGCGGTGTCCTGGCCAGGTTTCCGCTGTGGTTATTGCATTCCACTGCCTTATGTTTCATCTGCAGTTTCAGCAGGACATGGTGTTCCTCACTTTCACTCCAAAACTGTTGAGCAGTGCTCCTGTGCGTTGTTACACAGCTGCTGTGCTCCACCATGGTGGTACGCCCCCAATATATATTCCCACAGATTTGGCTACACATCATGTTTCAGGGCTAAGTTAGGTCAAAATTACTTTCCATCGTGGTCCGTGGAATTACTCCAGGTTTATGGTGCAATTATTCTTGATCTAAAGTGCAGCCAGATTTGCCCCAGTGTCTACAATATCAGTTCATAAAGTTTGCAAAGGTCTTTGGGGTTCCTTTTGTTCAAAACACAAATCTTTTTGCTGCTGAATGCGTAAGGAGATGTGGTGAATAAAGAGCAACCAGGGCAAATACTGTTTCAAACCTGGCAGCAAAGTAAGCATGTAACTATATACATATATGTATGTAAGTAAATAAAGTCTTCTTCATGCTACTCTTCGTTTGAATACACATTGCCAGTGTCATTCTCAGTGATACAGCCACCTTCTCGTCTCATGTAGCATACAGGTATCCTCATGCATACCCTGTGTCTTTGGGGTAAGGCAAACAACTGGTAAGAGGAAGGGGGTGCCAGAAGGGAAGAACACGTGTCAATTCTAGCAGAATGGAGGCTGCAGTGAAGTCAAAAGATAAAGATTTCCATTATTGACTGAGAACTCAGTAGTGCTGCACTGTTTGTTCCTGCTGCAGCAGTATAACTCAAGCAAAGGACTGCTGACACTTAAACATGCATTTTTTCATATGGTTTCCCTTGGTGAAGGGAGGCTGGTGGGAGGTGGATGAGAAGTGACAGCTGAGGGGAAAAATTTCAACCATGCCTCTTTGCAGATTGAGTGTGTTAAATCTCATATTAGTTGCACGTGTAAAATCACAGTGAGCAAGTATGTACACCTTTTCTTCATGTTTACAGGACCAAAGGTGAGTGAGATTGAGTATGGTAAAAACTCCTATCAAGAAAATGAGTATCTGATTGCATGTGTGAGTGTAAATTTCTGTGGAAAACTAGATACAGGGCTTACTTTGGTCCTACTGAGATCAGTGGGAGTTAGCCAAAATAAGTTAGAGATGTTGCACATTGTCCCATCTGTACTAATGTGAGTTGGTGTGCTGCTGCACAGTTTTGGTAACTTTTACCCCAGGAGTAGTAGGACTACCCATAGTGTAACAGCTTGAAATTTAATTGTGAAGCGAAGAGATGCTTCTGGGAAATTCAGCTAAACAAAAACAACAAACCCTAAATCATGGAAATTATGAAGGCTTTTCTTATTAGAAACAAATGTTACTTTTTTTCTGTCTACACCCTAATTAAAACTATCCTGTGCAATTATAGTATGACCAAATTAATATATTTCAGTCTGCTTTTCAACTGTTACAGCTACATTCAAAATGTTTCTTTGAGATCAGCTAGAAAATACATAGCTTCTTAAGAAGAGCTTATCGAAGAAAGATTCATGATAAACTCTAGGCTTGCCTAATTATTTAATCAAACATATATCTATGCAATATTTTGTAACAAGGAAAATTCACTGATATACATCAAAAACCACAGTTTAGGTGCATATGCAAACTTACTAAAATATGAAGCCTGGCAATGATATTTTTTTTCTGTATAACTTTGAGTGGTTCCCAGAAGTTATCATAGTAGTGCCTGAAAATAATCCATGTTTCCCAGAACATAAGGCTAGTTTTAGAAGCAATCTAACTATTTTTTAACCTTTCTATTAATCTCAGCCTTGTGTAGTCATCTCTCACTGTGTATCTAGACAGGTGTATATATACGTTTTTCCCATGCCAAGAAGTGAATCAGTAAGACAGAATAGAACTGCAAAAAAATCTGTGTTGTGTATGTACACAAATGTGTCTCTCTATGCGTATATAAAATTTTCTGCCTGTAATGCAGTCACAGCAGTCCAGTCATGGGAGCTCATCATGCAAAATGAGAATTTAAAACAACTGATTTCATAACTCATAAGAGTTCAAGGTTTAGGGTGTATATTTATAATGTAGTCTTGTGTAGACTGCCCTTATTTTCTAAATAGACACCTTGAAAATTAGGAGGGTTTAAAGCTGAATTGAAAGATTTAAAGGCTAAAGGCCTTCAGGAAATGAAGACTCACCTTTGCAATCATCCCTAGTTAAGCTCCTAAAAATTAGAGTGATCTTTGTGTCCATTTTCTGTTGTAGCCTGTTTGTGTCATTCAAGATAATCATCTTGATATCACCGTGTGTTCTTGACCCAGAAGTTTAAGACAAGATGTACCCTAACATATCCTGACACACATCTCTCTTCCTAACATATGGTCAGCAAAAATCAGGAGGCAGGTTCAGGGTGATTAACCATGACATGACTTTACAGATCGAATGTAGTTTGTGTGTATGTGGATCTGTATATATTCAAATAAGAGGCTTGAGTGTGTGATTAGAGTTAAAAAAGGTTCAGGGTTATGTCTTGTATCCTTGGACGTCAATTTAATATAGTTTAAAGATTAAAAGATTTTCTCCATCTGAAATTGTGAGAAAGAGATCCACACAGTAAAATGAAATTTAATAAATAAATAAAACAAAACAAAATAAAAAAGATTAAATTAAAAATCAGAGCAAGGCTGTATGGACAAAGAAGGAAGAGCATCAGTGTATGTTGTGCAGATTAGGCTTACTTGTCTACTGCCTGGTTTAGAGCTGTACGCATGCAGTGGTATCTCTGTACTTGCTGACTTCCTTGTACACATTGTCACAGGAGGCTTGACTTAATCAGTTGTGAGCTGAAAAAAGTAATACAAATTGGAACCTTTTGTCATGAAGTATTTAAATGTTGATATGCTTTAATGGCTTCAGGGAGAAAATTTAGCATGAGAGATTGTAAGAAACAAGAAATCGATTACATGTAAGAAAGGACTTGAACCTCTAATCAAGTATTACCATATACAGAAAGATCCCTAGCTAGTTATAGCTAAATTCAAATGAGATAATGGTTAGATTTTTTTGTTAATTTTAAGTTTTATCAAAAAATGACATTCCTATTCACTCTTTATCTAGTTTTGCATAATACATACTTACAATGATTTATGGAAAGCTTTCACTGTAAATATTGAAGCATATAGTAGGCAGTATCCATAAGCAGTAAGGGTTTTATGGAATACAGGCATTTGTGCATTTCTCTTTACTTTTGTTGGGCAAAAAAGGCCAAACAACTTCATGCTGAAAATTAACAATTTAAAGCTTGATATAACTAGTAGGAGTAGACAAGGATTATTTAAGAGCAACTTTCTGATTCCCTGCTTTTTTTGTGACAGCGAGGGTAGCTCCATGACTATCACACCCTTGACTGCCAGTTTCTCTGATCAGTGGGACTTACAGCTGCTGAAGGTCGGGTGCTCCTCGTTGTAAATTCTTAAACAAAATGAAACAAAGGGTGGTAGTGTCTTATCAAGAGGTAACTCATGTAGATAAGTGCCAGCTTCACTCAGTTAAGGTGTGGAATAATTCCCGCAAAGCACACAGGGAACCCCTCCATTTAGATGCTTGCCTGGCTGTTCTGTGTATGCCATCAGGGGTACACATCAGAGCTGGCTGTGCTGCCGTCAGGGAGGGACAGTGTGACACTGCCTTCCCCATACATGTGGGATTCTGTTACAGGATCTCTACCTATTATTCTCATGAGTTATTGTTGTGCTAGCTGTGATTAACTTTTATTTACTTACATGTCCATTTTTATAAAGCATTCATCTGTTATATAAGCTTGTGAGTGATTTACAAATTAAAACAAAAACAAAATAAAATGTAGCAGTAGTAGATTACAAAGCAGCCTGCAGCTGGCTGCAGACAGGAATCCTAATTCAATACATGTAAGTAGTGTAAATTAGACAATGTTATTTCCATCTTTAAACTATGGGAGTTACAGTTAGAAGGAATTAATATTTGTGATTTGGGATGGGAAATGTGTGCATATAGATCAGGTCAGATGTGACAGCGAAGGCTTGGAGATCAAAATCTGAACCAAGTCTGGTTTTCCAGTTCCATGTAGTAATTGAAGTAGTTGTAACAAACTTTAGATCTTAACCAAGAGTAGCTGAAGTTATTTGGGTGGGAAAAAAACAAATATAATATTGGAGCTTTAAAATATAAACCTGTCCTTTAATTTTTTTATGACATTGGTGTTTTTTTCCTCCCACCCCTCATCCAGATTAGGTTTTGTTTTGTTTCACTTCTTTTTCTTGTTGGGAGGGAATTTTCGTATTCTGGATGATTTCTCTTAGTAGTACTGACTGCCTGTAAAATACTGCTACATCAAGAACTGTAAGGACATAGAAATCAAAGAAGTCCACTGTGCTTATGGGTGTTCAGAGGTGGGGACGTTTCCTGACTAATGCTGCAAACCAAAACCAGCATCTGCATCACTGTAAATACAGACTGAACGTTTTCTACACATAGGTTTTGGGGCTTTCCATCTGGGTCAACTGGGTAAGATTTTCCAAGTTATTTGCTGTTGTGGTTTTCACTGTCTTTCAGGGTTTGATTGTAAATGTTCATGTGTGCAGCATTTCTAAAGATTTTGTAGGTGTATCTAAGGTACTGAAACATACATGGCATTAACCTTCAGTATTAACTTTATACCCAGAGAGGTGAACTAAACTGAACATGTCTGGACTGAAATAATAAAAGCAACTGTAATTAATTAAATGCATGCTTTAGTATTTGACACTGCAAAATTATATTTTTCAGTGCTCTAGGAAATGTGAGGGAAGAGAAGAATCAATCCTCTGAAGACTGAAAATAATTAATTATTTTAATAAATAAAAAAATAAATCCGGGGGTAAAGGGGGTGGAGGGCAAGAAAGGTATTTTCAGGCTTCATAATCAAACAAAATGGTTTTGCAATAGTGTGTAGTCCAAAGTCTTTGGGTAAGTTTCGGAACATGAGATTCAGATGTAAAAATATCAGAGGCAGTATGGTGGTGTGTCTTGTAAGGCTTTCAAACTGTTTAATGCATGAGGAAGCATTGGAATAAATCTGGTTTGATGGCCTTCCACATTTCTTGTTGGTTATAGTTACTGTGCTAATGTTATGTCCAGCATTTGCCCAAAAGGAAAGATGCCAATAAAATGATGTATTCATTATATACGTATTTTAATATGTTTTTATCAATACTTGCTGGAATGGATTGCCTGACATTACATTGCAGAATTTTTAAGTCCTACCTTCAGGCAAATCTCATGCTTACTAGCAAAAATGAAAGTGTGAAATGCTTTTTAATGTATATTTAACAACATATAGTCTAGTGATTACTGACGTGTATTCTCTCTGGATTTTTCCCTTGCTATCGGAAGGCAGTGTTAAGAGACAACATTTTTACACATTTATGCTATCTACATCCATCAGATCCTTACTTTTTACATATTTTTAACTGTCATTTATAACAAGGCTACAAAAAAAGTAATCTCTCAAGTCTAAAGCATACCAAGATTGCAAGCTTACAATCAATTGGCAGTAACAGTCCAGGAAAAAAAGAATTAAAGTATAAGTGTTATGTGCTATTTTTAAAACATTTTGCCTTGCATCAAAGTTTTTTGTGAAATGGCCTATAAATTACTTCAGTCTTATATCTGCTTGTATTTAAGGAGGAAATCAATCAAATGCACTTGTTTAGCTCTTTCTAATAGTATTACCATTTAATAATGATTAAGGAACAATTTTTTGTATTTTACAGTTGTGTGCACAGCAACAATTTATGTTTTACTAATGTATTCTAAACAGTAGCATTCTAAGGAGAGTACTGTTTTTAAAATAAAAGTACTGAAAGCATTTTAGATCACAGAGTCCCAGGGTCTACGTTTTGTGCATTCTGACATTATTAAACTCAATCTGTTTTTCTAACTGTGACTCTAATTACAGTATTTGCATGGATAGAAAGTTTTTATTTTTTGGTCAAGTTCTATTAACACTGTTTGCATCTTGTTTTTTGAGCTTAGTGTTTCATGTTCAGACAGCAGAGCACCTTCTTCAATAATTATGCAGAATCAATAAGTTTTTTCTTTGTGTTTGTCTTTGTTGTTTCTTTGATATGGCCTCTAGGATGCTGCAGGCAAGGTGCTGGACCGCTGGGCCATCATGTCCAGGGAAGAAGAGATCATTACCCTTCAGCAGTTCCTGAGATTTGGAGAAACGAAATCTATCGTGGAGCTGATGGCAATTCAAGAAAAAGAAGGGCAGGCTGTGGCTGTGCCATCTTCAAAGACAGATTCAGATATAAGGACTTTTATTGAAAGCAATAATCGCACCAGGAGCCCAAGTCTCCTTGCTCACCTGGAGAATAGCAACCCTTCCAGCATTCATCATTTTGAAAACATCCCGAATAGCCTTGCATTCCTGCTTCCATTCCAGTACATAAATCCAGTTTCTGCTCCACTGCTGGGCCTGCCTCCAAATGGCCTCCTGCTGGAACAGCCAGCAATGCGGCTCCGTGAACCAAGCCTTACGACCCAAAATGAATATAATGAGAGCAGTGAATCTGAAGTTTCCCCTACGCCTTTCAAGAATGAGCAAGCATCCAGCAGGAATGCTTTGACCAGCATCACAAATGTGGAGCCCAAAACTGAGCCAGCCTGTGTCTCTCCTGTTCAAACACCTACACCAGTCAATGATTTATCGAAAACAGAACACACAAAAAGCTCATTCCGAATTCACAGAATGAGGAGAATGGGGTCAGCCTCCAGGAAAGGAAGAGTGTTTTGCAATGCATGTGGCAAAACTTTCTATGACAAAGGTACTCTTAAAATCCACTACAATGCTGTGCACCTGAAAATCAAGCATCGATGCACTATTGAAGGCTGCAATATGGTCTTCAGCTCTCTTAGAAGCCGCAATCGCCACAGTGCTAACCCAAATCCCCGCCTCCACATGCCCATGCTAAGGAATAACCGTGACAAAGATCTAATTCGTGCTACATCAGGTGCTGCCACTCCTGTCATAGCAAGTACAAAATCCAACCTAACTTTAACAAGCCCTGGGCGTCCACCGATGGGGTTTACCACTCCCCCTCTAGACCCGGTACTACAGAACCCCCTTCCCAGTCAGCTGGTCTTCCCAGCTTTAAAGACTGTACAACCTGTTCCTCCTTTTTACAGAAATTTACTTACTCCTGGAGAGATGGTGAGTCCTCCAACCTCACTCCCAACCAGTCCCATAATACCAGCAGTGAGTGGCATGGAGCAGCATCCCCCTCCTCCTTCGGAGTCATCTGTACCTTCAGTGTTGATGCCTACACCAGAGCCCAATGCAGACCTTGCCCCCAAGAAGAAGCCAAGGAAGTCGAGCATGCCAGTTAAAATTGAAAAGGAAGTTATTGACACTGCTGATGAGTTTGATGATGAAGACGAAGAGGTGAATGACAGGAGCACGATGGTGAATGACATTGGTCATGACAATCACTGCCATTCTCAGGAGGAAATGAGCCCAGGACTGTCTGTGAAAGACTTTTCCAAAAGTGACAGAAGCAGATGTATGTCCAGACCAGACATAAGAAGGGCAGACAGCATGACATCAGAAGACCAGGAGCATGAGAGAGACTATGAAAATGAGTCAGAGTCATCAGAGCCCAAATTGTGTGAAGAATCCCTGGAAGGCGATGATCGCCTCCACGAACCTGGTGAAAAATCTATGATGCACAGTGACAGACCAGATGAAAACCACAATGACTCTTCCAACCAGGATGTCATTAAGGTGAAGGAAGAGTATACAGACCCTACATATGATATGTTCTATATGAGCCAATATGGACTGTACAATGGAGGCAGTGCCAGTATGGCTGCTCTTCATGAAAGTTTTGCTTCTACATTCAACTACAGCAGCCCTCAGAAGTTCTCTCCAGAAGGCGAAATGTGCTCCAGCCCAGACCCCAAGATCTGCTATGTTTGCAAGAAAAGTTTCAAGAGTTCCTACAGTGTGAAGCTTCACTACCGAAATGTTCATTTAAAAGAGATGCATGTCTGCACAGTGGCTGGCTGTAACGCTGCGTTCCCATCACGGAGAAGCAGAGACAGGTCAGTAAATATTAATTGATTTTCTGCATTATTAAATGTGTTGAATTATGGAAGAATAGGCAGTTTAGGCTATATGAAGAAATAGAGAGATGCACAGTAATGACAAGTGACAATTATGTTCCCATGACACTGAATGAGACTTATAATTTTAAGATTTCCATTGTTCCTTGGCATTCAGAATGGTATATATTGTGCCATCCTCTTAAGTGACTGGCTAGATAATAAATGTCATTATGCTTTCTATATTCCTGTGAACACATGTATTGTACTTCTGTTTATAAGCTACAGCCCTCATTACATTTATTTTCTTCTCCCTGTAACATTTAAAACAACAAATATAGTAAATTATATACAAAAGAAATATCTCCTTGCATGCATATCAAAACACAGAACTAGGAAGGAGGGGAAGGGAGGATGGATGGTTGAATGAATGGATGGAGATAGGTGATGAAGGACTGGAATTATTTCCATCCTCATAGGGTCATACAAAAGCAAACAAGAAGCATTAGAAGGTTGTTCTTTACTATCTTTAATTTTTAAAACTAGGTGCTATGTTGTAGTCAGAACAAGTAAATATTAAGAAAATAGTTGTCAGTTTCTTTGGTAGAAACACATCTCTACACACATCTCTAACCACTATGGTCATTCAGTCTATTTTTTTCTGCTTGTGAACTACTCCCTTCTCCACCAGTGGAAACTATGCACATTCAGAGAGGAGAGTCTTCCCTACATATTTTTAAGATCAACCAGGGTATATTCTGCTGGCCCTTCAGATGACATCATGCCCAAGCTATGCTGCATCAATACAAAAGCAGTTGGGCTTAAACAGAAGCAGCTGGTCATAAACTCTTTGGTTTAGGGGATTCTTTTTTGGTTTTTGGGTTTTTTTGGTTGGTTTTTTTATAGACTGTTCTTTTTGATTCCTGAGGAAAATGTAATATAAATGGAATTTGTCAAGGTGATAGGATAACACAGTTATTTCATACTTGTGGATAAAAGCTCTCTCAGTTGAAGATCATATTGTCACATAACAAAATCTCTCTGGTTCATGGAGTAATGGTGAAATTGGGTCAACTCTTTTCCTTTACTTGTGTTTCATATTTTTTCATTAGGCTGTAAAAGTTCAGCAGACACAGGAAGGAAATTAAGCCTAGCTAAACATTTCACACACAGCTCCTGATTTTTTCGTATTTTTTTCATTGAAATTGATGTGGTTTGAAAGGGAATGTATCGCATCTTATAAAATGAAAGCAAGTTAGTGTTAAGGATAGTGAGGAGCCAAAATTCACTGTTTTGATGAAGAGTACAGTCCCCAAATATCTCATGTCTTCTCTTACAGTTTATGAAATACACTAAACAGAAAAATATGAACAAACATAAGAATACAAATTCAAAACACCTAAGAAAGACAGTCTAGGAAGTTTGCATTTCAGTAGGTTGAAAGTACTGGATACAAAGCAGGGAAATCTAAATTGAGACTCCTGTTCTTGCTGTGTGCTGGTAAGTTTTATGAATCTTGAATTTGACAAGGGAACTATGTGAGTCAGTGGCATAATCTATGCTGAGTTTAGATGTGTGCAACCCCTTTCAGCTCCTGAAATCATAGTCTTTTTTAGTCAAGAATTTGGTTTGGTCAGTCAGTTTCCACAAATGAATTATGAAAAATCAGTCGTGTACTACACCAAATAGTTTTGCATGGAGCATGTGAAGCAAGAGCTGACCAGCTTTAGGATTTGGAACTTTATGCAGTGTATTAAATTTGAGCAGTAATACGCTGAAAGATCAAGGTAGTAATAAAGTTAGCATAGCAAAAATTTAGGTGTTCTGAGAAAGAGTGACTGTGATGACATACATAAAATATTTCTGGGACAAGAACCTGAAAATGGAGCATATTTTGAATTTCTTTTGTGATCTACATAGGGTACTCCCATTAAGCTTATTGAAAGCAAGCATGAAATAAAAAACTGATTTAGTATCTTGAAATGCAGGCTGCATATTTAAAGATAAAATTATTATTTGCATATCATTTTGAGTTGTGTAAGGCACAGGGGCATCTTTTTGCATCATTCCATCAGTAACATTCAGAATACGATTCAGTTATGTGTTTCACCTGGGACAAAAGACATTTGTAGGCATATTATAACCTTTAATTACAAAGATTTAAAAATGGTTCTGTAATTCAAAAGACTCGAAGGTGTGGTACAATTTGTGTGCTCTTTTAGTTTTTGTTAGTTGTTTATCACTTTTGGTTTGCAACAGTAGTCAAGAAATGCCTTGAAAGAACCAGGAAATTCTCTCATGGTTCAGGATAATTCTTTTAGATACTTGAGCAAGAAACAAAACTTCCCCAGGCTTCAGAAGTGCTATGTCTAGAAATGTGCAGAAATGAAAGCATATGTACCACATGTCAAAGAAAGCAGATGAAAAATTCAAGTAACATTTTCTAATACTTTGTCTAAAAAATGGCAGTTTTTTTAAAGTTAGGAAGTAAAAGTTAATTTAATACATTCTCTCCCTTTTTTTGTTTTTTGTGGTGTTGGGGTTTTTTTTGTATTTGTTGGGGGAGTGGGTTTTTGTTTGTTTTCGTTTCTTTGCTTTGGTTTTTTTTGGGGTGTTCTTTTGCAAACTCTTCAATTACCCCCAGAATTTTTCCATTCAATTTGTTTTCAATTTTTTTCTGATCTTCCTTTTAATTTTTTTTTTTTTGAGAGAGGGATAGTAAATACAATTCCTAGCTTTTCAGATTATGGAGAGCACCAAAAAGATAACTGGATAACTAGATTAATAGCATTGCAAAGTGAGTATTTCTTCCAGCCACTTAAATCAATTTCACTTAAAAACCCAGGAGCATTTTGCTAACAATTGCTGTATGAGAAATAAGAGTTAGCTACCTACCGCACACAGTAATAACTCCTCGATAATATTTGAAATGGATTTGTGTCCCATATTGGACTCATTACAAAAGTCTCTATGATTTGCTTCTGTTGTGAGTCACTCACATGATCTTTGATTAGCTAGAGTGTCTTTGCTTTGAAAATTAAAATGGAAATTTTTTTTCAGTACTTCAGTACTATCTCCTTAATGAAATCAGAATTCTAGCTATTCCATACCTTACAGTCTTGTGAAGTTTTTATCCTTTTTATTAAGCCTATTACTAGCATTGAATTAATTATATTATTAATCCTATTATAACTAGTTAGATATCTGAAACTCACAACTCTTAACTATGTTCTGTAATAAAATACAAGTTTAAGTGGAGATAGATAACATTGGCTGATCCTTTTTGTTTCCTTTAGAGGCATCTGATTTGGCTTAAGTCCTTTTCCAATGCAACTCTAGTTAATCAAAGGTTAATCAAATATTCTCCCTACCCTGTACATACACAAAACTCCAAATTGTTGACAGCGGGTGGAGCTACTGTAAAATGGGCTTTGGAAAGGAGGGGTTGTGATACAGACTGCTTGTTACCAGAGGCAGCAGATCATATCAGGAGCAAAAACAGTGCTGCTTTGATGAAGGAGGGTTTTCATCTGTGTCAGAGCTGCAACCCCTGCTTTGTAGGAAGCATCCTGTAGCAATTTGTGCTAAGGTTGGCCAAATCTAGCTATACCATTCCTACATCATTTGTGCCAAGGTCAACACCTGCATAAATATCCTTCTGCCTCAAATGCTGGAATATCCTCTGAGATCTTTGGCTAACCACAGCTAGTCCTTGCAAATTATGGTCAAGATAACCAGAAGATTTCAGAGTCCCACTTTACATGTGTTTTTTCCAGTTCAGGGGGAAGGAAAGCAAAGTAAGGTCCTGTTCCTTACTATCAATGACACAGTAATTCTGTTATCCCTTCTAAAAATTAAACATTGTTGCTTTCAAATAGTCAAGTTCTGCTGAGCCTACATTTTTTTTAAAAGCACCTGTTTTCATCATTCTTCTGACCTACAAGTAACATCACTCATTAAATCAGCCTTAGTACCTAGATCTTTGGTCTTTCCCTCAGAGAAGTCTTTCTGACTTTCTTTTCCTAGAAGTGCTAGACTTGAGTAAACCACTTTTTCTTCCATACTTCAACAACCACTTCCTGAATTAGCTGTTCATCCATTTCTGTTCCTGTATTTACTTCAGATGTACTTTCTTCTAAAGACATGATGTTCAGGCTATCTCTTGTTGCAAAAAGACAATGGAGATTAAATAGGAAAACAGACCATATTAAAAATTTTGTCAGAAACAATGTCATAAGCCTCCTGTTGAACAGAAAGACATCTTTTCAAGTACCTTTTTAGATGGAAAAGAAAGATAAAGAAGAAGATAAGTTCCCTTGAGAAATGAGCGCTTGAATGGAAAGATTTGTCCCTGTGGAATGAATTCTCTCTGGAGTCAGAGAAGGTCTTTCCTGCAAGTGAGAAGAAAGGACCAGTGGCCACAGTGGTTAGATTCCCCTGTGATCTCTTTCCCAGCCTCATCTGTGAGCCTTGTCCCAGCAGATACTGAGTTTGCCTTACAAAGAGATAGGTGTGGTTAATCCTTGAAGTCAGCACTGAGGTACAGATGCTCAGGGAATGATCCTGAACTGTGAATGAGATGTGGATGGGAGCAGGGAAGAATTATTTCCTGACAAAAGGGGACAGCAATGCCAAAGTTTCATCTAAGTTTGTGTTGAAGAGCATATCCAGAGGTAAAGGTCTGAATGGTGCAACTTAGAGAAGTTGGCTTCTTTTTGTCTCTCACCTATAAGAGCCAAGGATTTTGTGGTCAAAACCACAGTGGTGAAAGAGGTGGCAGGTGGACCTTTTGCCTTCATTAGGTCTTGTTGAGAAACTGCTTTATTTTGAGGAGACATAGAGCCATCTTCTCAGTTAGACTTAGTGCATGCTAAATTCCCATTTCACCTCAGTCCTGACACTATTAAAATCACTGGGTTTTAAGCTAGGGCACAACATTAATAGGTTACCATGTTTTCCCTTCTCTCAAAGCACAGAAAATAAATTAATTCTCAGTCTACCTGTTCAGAGGAACAAAGCAAAAACTTTTCATTTTGTCTGTCTGCTACTTAAGTAGAACTATTCATTGCTCAGGTTTTCCTTTTAGGTTTAAGTTTTCTCAAAAAGTGAGCATGCATGCATATGGGTGTGCATGTGTGTTCCACAAGATGGGAAAGGTAATTGAGCCCCATGAATAAATTTAAAAACAAAATAATATCTGCTCAGGGTGACTTATAAATAAATATAAGGCAACTATTGGTGCCAAGTGTGATCATGCCATTTGATTGCAAGTTAAATCAGTCCAGATTTAAAAATGTAAACTCCTTGATTTGTACGGAGCAAGACATCTGTAGGTGGTTTATTAAAACCTGCTGATGTTTCCAGAACTAAATTTGTGCAGATATGGGCCTCTGGGTAGCTGTATTGAAAGAGCAGAGACATACTTTTTGTCTGGTTACCTGACTTCCGGCCCTGTACAGGTGTGCTTGAATAAATTAACATCAGTTACCTATGATGAGCCACTGCATACATTATCAAGGGAGGTGAAGATGTGAGAAAGCTGTTACCTGCCTCCTGTTATCACCTCCTTGACACAACAGTACCCATTTTTTCATCATCCTACTAGGTTTGGAATCTTCCACAAATAACTTTTTATAGAATCATTTTCTATAAATTCACTCAATTCCAGCTCCAAGAAATAAAACGCTTTGCATCCGTCCATGGTAATTATTCCTGTAATTCCCCAAATATAATTAGCTGTCATGTACAACTTGAATTTCCTCCAATAAGAACAAGGAATTCTGGTTTTAAGACACTAGGTGTTTGATGAACCATTTGTCAAGAGACAAAAATTATATCTGATACATTTTTAAAAATATAAACACATTTTACACCTGTACTATTGTTTCTGGACATGATGCAGTTCGTGAAGAGATTAGCTGCATATCCAATACAATTGAATGAACCATTAGGTTTTCTCTTGCAGAGACACTAAGATGTGTGTCATTGCTAATGTTCACATAACTCTTCCTTACCCAAGAGAAGCTGTATCATAAAGAAACATTTTGTGCCACCCCTAACACAGATCTACTGATCTAACCTCTTCCATGAGTAGTCATGTTGAACACAGACTGCCTGTCATATTGCATACTCACGAATGTGAAGAGAAGCAGAATTAAAACTAGAATGCATAGAAAAAAATGTCTTCATAAGATTTTTAAATAGTATTTAAAAGAAAATAAATAAATTGAAGCATGAGGCTACTTATGTAAGTAAATATTGAAACATCAGTTCTAGTGTGGAGGTAATTTTTTTCCAACTACATACAATCATTTGTTTGGGGTTTGAATTGGAGGTGATGGTTGTTTTTTAAAACACTCTGCTGTGTACATTATTTTGTTCTGCTTTGGTATACAAAATTATATCACTTAGGGAGGTAGGATACAGTTTTTTGTGCAGTTCAAGAAGTCTCATTTTTATGTGAACTTGCAAATAAGACAAGGTATTTTCAGTGACCTGAAAAGCTTATTTAAACAAACTGCTACACCAGAATTAACATAGGTGGGAAGCATAAGTAAAACATTGAAAAGACCAGCGAAAAGCAAAACATGTATTGAGCAATATTTTCCCTTGGTATGTGTTGTTACAAATAGTGTAAATGTTTAATGTGTTTTGTCCAAGTTTCCTGCATAAGTCCTGTGTGTTTTCTGTTTGGTGAACAAGGTTATTTGGGAAGACAGGACTGGGAACATGAAGGCCTATCATAATATCCTGGTTGCCCCTAGGTTCCTAGGAAATAACTGGAAGAACCACAAATCTTTCAGAGAGTGGGAAACAATTATTTTCCATTCATCTGAGTAAATGTAAAGCTGTACCCCATATATGAAGATGTCCCATCTTCCTTAGAGTCTTTAGGAAGTGGGTTAAATAAAACATCTACCCGTATTAGTTCCCACAGGGAAAGGCTCTAGCTGTTCTTTTAAACTTAACAGCAGAAGGCTGTAAGATATCTGCTACAGGGAAGGAAGATGTACTTTACAGATGGAAGATAACACCAGAACACTACTTCCAAAAGTCTGGGTGGAACAAGACACTGCAACTTGAGAGATGTGGTCTTCTTAGGTGTAGGGGTCTGGGGAGAAATAATGAAGGGTGAGGGAAACACATTTGTGGCAGGAATAGCTGTGTGTTTACTGCTCTTTGGATTTACAGCTCTTAGTGAAGGACAGAAGGCAGGTAAATGCTGTCATATATACATTCATGATCCATTCATTTGTCAGCTGTGCATGTCTGTTTGAAAAGAGAAACTTTCAAGTCAAGAAGCAAATTTTTCATAGACCTTATACCCTGACCAAAGATTATTAATAGCTGAGACCATTTTCTTTTCCCCATAATGACAATGCTGCTCTTTCCCCTAGATTTGAGCTGTTTCATTCATTGGAACATGAACTGAGTGACTGTGTTGGGACATATACGAATTAATGTGAGTAAGAAAATTGGTGAGGCAAGTCCTACGAGTGAAAACAAACAAACAAACAAATCCAAAGTCAACCAACCAAACAAAAAATAAAACTACACCAAAAAAACCCCAACAAATACCCCCCCAAAAACTGAAAGAGGGAAAATTTAGCAGGTGTAGATGACTTCAAATAGCTACAACATTTTTTGGATGATAGTGTGCCAGTCCTATCAGTATACCTAGACAGAGGTTTAAATTTCAAAATATATTTTGAAGTAGAATTACGTAGAAGGGGATCAGTATAGTAAAACAAAGATCATTTGGATTTCTATTCCACTGCTTTTTTGACAAAATAGGTCTTAGCTAATGAGACAGTTGAGACGGGAGTTTTCCACTGAAATATGTCTTAGTAAAAGATGTTACTCAAAAACAGGTGGCAGTTTATGGACTCTGGGGAAAAGAAAACCCCAAATCCAACTTCTCTAAATCTGGGACTTTTTTTAGATTATACAAGCTGCTAGTTGTTAGCAAATATGACAGGGAGTAAAAGCAAATCTGTGAAATAGAGCCTATAGTTTCAGAAATATACCCTTCAGTTAGAAAATATTACAGGTAAAGCTAAACATAGTGCTCGCTACTTATCTCAGGGTGATCCTGAAGGAAGACAGACAAAGTTATGAATGACATTTAAGTGCTCCATAGTGTCAAGGAAGAGACCACTGTATAGTCACTGCAAGTGCACTGCAAGACACTGTGCACAGCTTTTCACTACCCCTTGATCCTGACCTGCAGGACTTGCAGTTTGCTGTCCTTTGTCTCTTCAGGCAAGCCATGCCACACATCATGTATCAGTATTTGTGGTGTTACGCTGTAGTACTTCAGCAGAAACCACTCATTCACGTCCAGCACGTACACATAAAACCTTCTCTAATGGTACCTCTAGAGGTACCTCAGATGGTCTTTTGCGGCCTGGGGTAACACAGGAATACCTCAGGTGAGATACCACTTACGGCTTATCACAAGCTGACCTTTTAATGCCAAACACTGGATATTTCCTGACAACAGTTTAAAGCCGACGACTTCTAAAGAAAATCCAAGGCTTTCTGTAGTTCTTCCTGCTTTCCAGCAACATCTTTTAAATGAGCACTTTGCCATGCACTAAGCAAACTTTTTTTATTATTATTTTTTTAATTAAGAGTTCATTTCACATTTAAGCTTGCCCTAAATAGCATTGCTTTAAAAAATCTGTCTAAGAAATTATTTAACATTTTTGCCATGAGGCACCTTCGAGCTTCACATAAATGGACCTGGAAGAGAAATGAAAGAGTTTTAGATTTGCCAGAAATGTACGCTTTCATAAAAGAGAAGGAATTGCAGGACTTTGTTGGCATTATGTATAAATGTAAAATGGTTTGTTTTGTATGGGGAAAGCAGGGGGAGAGAAAGAAAGGATAAGATTGTAATAAGAAGATATTTTTTGCTGTCACTTCAGTTTTCCTTTTTTTTTCCTTTTTTTTTTTTTTCAGTAAAAAGTGGGGAAGAAAGCCCCAAGCTGTATGTCTGTGTCAAACTATATGAGTCTGAAACGCAAGATGTAAATTATAGGGTTTATAAGTTGTTATTTCCAATGTTACTGATTTTGATTCTAGTGCTTTACAAACGTTATTGCTTATTTTATTAACTAGGGAAAAGTGTTTCACATTTCCAGTTCAATACATTTTTTTTCCTTTCTTTCCCTCTTCCTCATTCTCTCTCCTTTTCTTTGTTATGCCAGAATAAAGAAAGCAATTACAGTTCAGCCACTTGCAACTGAAAATACAAATGGGACATAGTTAATTTTGCTGCCTGTAAACCTTAGGTTGTACTTCTGTGTTTAACACACAATATGTGGAAATAAAAACATGTATATGTGTGTCTGTGGATACGTGTACCGAAAGAAAGACATATTACATTATTAGATAAGAATGTAAAAATACGATGGATAGAAAGAGAACTTGGATTCCCTCTCAGGGTGAATGAGCCCTTGTTTCAAAAAGAAGATGCACGCAGATTATATATTATGCAAGACTGAGAACCAGGATTTCATGAGGAAGGGCCTTGGCAGGAAGGATTACAGATCCTGCACTGGATGTCTCTCAGGTCTGATAGCCAGATAGGGGAACAGCACTAATTCTGCAGCCTTTTTAGTCTGTTCTGTCACAGAAGGGGCACTGCTGGGTCAGTCAGCTCACTAGTAATTGTGTTTTACAGACTTCTAAAGCAATTGGCTCAGTCAGTCCCAATTCAATAAAAGTGTAGAGCGAGAGTGAGGGCACTTTTGTTCTATTTTTTACTTGAAATTATTTCATTCAGCAGTCTGTCTTTTTTATTACCAGGATTTGACATTAGCACTCCAAGCTATATTAGCATCCATTTCAGCAGTTCAGTAATGGTATTAAAAAAACACTTAACTTCAACGGTGAATGGTTGTATGACAGTACCATAAAAATCCACATTAAAAAAAAACTTATGTATTTGTCCCTGCAAATTATTTTTCACTCATTTAACCACTTCAAAACTACACTCTCTTGACTGGTGTTTGCAAGATCTTTAGCAGTAAGGAAGGCTTGTAAAGGGGCTGCAACTGCAGCAACAATGGCATAAAGAGAAAAATGAAGACATTTAAAGAAGAAAAATGTGATAGGAACATGCAAGCACACATACATATACAACAAAGACCTTTCATTTTGAGTGGGTGCCTGTCATTCATCAACTGAAGTAAGATTTTTAAACTCAAATCACTCGAGGTAAAATCTTTGGCATCTTCCAGATTTCTGGGATTTAATTTTGAACCCAGCACTCTCCAAGCTTGGGACGGCAGCCTAACTATCTTGGCACTGCAGCACATTCATAAATGACTGCATTAGGTTCTAAATTTTGATTAAACATTCTGTAATTAATCAATGGTAGACATGAAGCAGTTGGCAAGGTCCAGAGCTGCAAAATGTTTAAGACATAAAACATTACAAAGTAATTAGAATGTGCTCCTTCAAGAGAAGGATTGCCTTCAATAAAGAGGTAAATGATAGCATCATGTTTATTGTGGACGTAGGCAGCCAGTGCAATATGATAAACTGCAGGAGATACACATATCAGTAATCATCCACATTATTAGTGTCATTAATCATAATTCTAAAAATATGACAGCAGCAGCCAACTTTTTGACCAATTTTGCCTCTGCCTGTTGGCCGTTATAACTTCACTAATAGACTGCAGAGCTCCTGTGCGTGGCAGTTTGCATTGAGAATGGAAGGTTAATTATATTTGAGCTGCTGATTCCTTCTCTCCTCGGAAAAGACTGAGCACTTTGACAATCCCAGGAGCTCACTGCTGTTAAACCTGTAAAAGTACTTTATTGAAATTTTCTTTGTTGGTCAGGAATGAGTAGATGTTTCAAATGAGATATAAGCGCCAGGCTGGGACGGCCGTTAATGTTTCTTCCAAAATAATCCTTGGACAGCAAGCTGGACTTAGATATCTTTGCACATTCTCTTGTGGATGAGTAAAAACTTGAGAATTTAATAAATGCTGACAATAGCATGTATGGAAGAATCTCAGAGGACTGAAATTACTGAGGAGTCGGGGCATCAATGAAGGGAGGTTGTAGGATAATCAGCTATCAGTTGACCTGATAGGGGTACTTATTTAGTAATGTAAAATTACTAATAAAGGAACCCTGTTGAAATGCCACATCATATTTGGTTTTATAGTTCCTCTGGTATTATATAAATGAACCAGTGTTTTTAGACAAACAAATGTTAGGAATGAGAATTACTATTGCATTTTGACCAAAATAAACGGTTTACAGGTTTGCTGTGGAACCTGAAATTGTGCAAAACTATCACTGGATCTCAGGTTTTATTATTAATTTGAACTTGAGGTTCAATCAGTAAAGAGTCTGTAAATCTTCTAAGCAAGCCATGAGATAATGTGTTGCCATGCATCAAAATCTGAGAGAAAAGATTTGGTTTGAAAGCAGAGTTGGGGAAATCTAGGAGTTCTGCCTGAATTTTATCTTTATTTCTGCATTTACTGAAATTTGTAGTTCAGGAAAATTCATGAGTGGGATGCTGAACTGGAGGGTCTGTTTGTGTAAAAACTTGCAAAATTATCACATTTGGCTGTAGTAGTAAAATGAAATGAAGGATGAAAACTTCCGATTACAAAATTTGGATCCTATAGTATTTAGATGATTTAAGTTTGAAAATAAATGTTAATGCATGTAGTCTTCATCCCTTCAGTATTTCTTAAGGGAAAATACACCTTATGTCAAGGACCAGGAAATACTTCAACACAGTGGATATGAGGACGTAATGCACGACTGCAGTGCACTGCACTAGCCAAACTTTTCTGTAGAGCTCGTGTAAATTGTAGAAACAACTTTGGAGTGATAGTCAGTGGTGCTGAGCACCTGTTATGCCCATCAAAGGACTTTGTCATATGTATAATGACCTTCTTGTGCATGTAACGTTGCAACACTGTATTAGTTCACTTAGAAAATATTCTGTCAGATAAATCCTCTTATTCTAAACTTTCTCAACCAGTCTGGATATTAGACAAGAGTGCTGGCTATTTTGTAATGAGTCTGTTTTGCTTCCAGGCAGCTAGTAAAGTGAGAGGTTGAAGTGTTGTAACACAGTTTTGATCGTTTCTGAGTAACTTTGGCAAGTACACCAATCATTGTGCTTCTTGTTTGTAACATCTTTTGATCTTTAATGGACAACAATAGTAATATATTAAGAGTGCGACATAACCTCAATGGTTCTGAGCACACACAACTGTTTTGAAAGCGTAATTCTGTTCACACCATAAGGACCATTTCACTAAACACTTCAACAGGTATGTACTGAATTATTGGACCTTTCAAGAATCCCAAACCTGACAGATATTTTTTTAAAAAAATTATGTGGTGGCAAACATTCCCATTAAATATCAGGCATTCATGTTTAACCTGAGTATTTGCCCACACAGTCAACTATCCTGCCTTCCTAAATGCTATCACTGCATTAACATTTTTTATGCATTCCATGGTGATGATAAACTGTTTTCTGACTCTAACTGTGGATTAAGTATGCAAAAGGCATGTTTGCCACTGCCAACAAACCAATAATTCTCACTAACATCTTCAGAGTTACAACATTTATAAAGTTGCAAAGTGGAGTAAACAAGCCATCTGTTTGGCTTTACCATATATGTCATGCTCTCTTATTAGCATATTACGATTCATTTAGTAAACAAATTTGGTGATTTTGTTCATGTCAAAGTTAGAGGGAGCTTGAAGATGATTAACATTCCTGGGACAGGCACATTAATACATTGCTTCCTCTGCAAAGTTAAATGGCTTCTCAGGAGAATCACCCCTTGTTGACAAGATGAGACTGTCAATTTTGTTTGCCTGCCACATTAGGGGCCGTAAGGGGATGGGAAGCTCTGAGAAAGAGGAGCAGTGTAGGCAGCATAATTCACTGTGAATTGAAAAAAGAAGTCTAATTCTGATAAATGGTCGACCCCAATACATCCTACCTGTTATTACAACAGACGTGCCGTATCTGTGCAGTAAATTAGTTAAACCCCTAAAGAGTTTGATGGGAGCTTATCTTCAAGTGAATAATTTGAGTGTAGAGGGAGCTGTCTTCGTGACCAGTGTGAGTGATTTGTTTCATATTGAAAGGGATTGAAATGACTGGGCTCCACATCTTTAATTTGCAAGAACTTGCTTGTCCTTTATTTCCTGTATTTAATAAGCACTGGGGTTTTTTTTACTTTTTTTAATAGATGCTGAACTGTATTTTACCTTTTGGATTTTCTTCATATGAAAGGTTAATATTTTTCAGATTCTATGCAATTTCAGGCCTCAAGAACTCATGCTATTACCCTGTTCATGTAGAAATGCCACTGTTTTATCAGGTAGTATAGTATTTTTTCCTTGACTCCTTCTAAAGTCTAGCCCCTATACCTACTTTTCCCCTTACATTTAGAGGCAAATTAAATATGATCAAATACATGGAAGCAGTAGTGTACAGATTTAAACCTTGTCCCTGTTCAGATAAGTGTGAATTTTATAATTTAGGTCAGATCAGGATTTTGAACCATTATTATCTTTGCTTAGATTTATGGATTTGTTTTCTTTTTAATTGAAAAAAACCCAAAACAAAACAAAACAAAACCTGTACCAAAGACTGCTGATAGAGGGGCAAAATTAGAACAGTAAGTGAAAAAATAATTTCTTTAACAGTTTCCATTACTAATTGAATTCCAGGAACTGTTTTATTGTTAATTCTCGTAAGCAAATGGGGGAAGTGATTGCTGTTTCTTTCTTGAAGAAGTATCAGAATTGAGGCCATATCTTTCTCATAAATATGTACACTGTTATATTTAGCCAGAGTCTTATTTTCTGGTTCTTTGATTTTAGCTGCATGAAACTCAGCACTTTCTATCTGCAGACATTCTGAGAAAGCATAAAATTCTGGGTTTACTTTCTGTAATGTTCACATATTCTGGGCCTTTCTATGAGTTTCAGGCTTAAACAAGCAGGAAAGGGACATGAAATTGAGGTAAGACCATGATACTTTGCCATATTACCAAATTGTGTTAGCAACTAAAATCATGTGAAAATTTAAAGCCAAACCATAAGTCTTAATTCTCTTTGTCTTTGAGGTGAAGAGAAACAAAGAAAACCTTCCTTTAACATTTCATTATAGGTTAAAAATGTAGGCTGAATACTGAGCTGAAAATATGTGTGGAAAAAGTCTCACAGGAGGTATAATGAAAGTTTCATTGTTTATGATATTTTAAACCAGGTTGATAGAGCTTAGTTTTAAACTAAGTATAGCAGGAGGATAGCTTTTATGGGCCTGTACAACCAGAGCAGTTACTTCCATATCCAACTTTAATAAGAGGTTTGTCAACCTGTACATATACCAGCAGACAATTGTGTTCTGACCTTTGATTTTCTAACAAAACCTTCTTCAGACTGCTGAAGATTGTGTGGTTTTAGGTTTTGTAACCCAATAGTAGCTTCTGTTTTTTCTTCAAAAAAAACCAAACCTACTATCACTTGGAAAAAACATAATTTGACAGAAAACAATTTTATGTTGTCTTTACATGCATTAAATCTCAAAATATAATTTTACTGTGTTACTTAATGCTGGGATCACTTATTGATCTTAAAACAAAGCTGACCAAAGACTGATGGCCTCCTGCTGTCATGTTCTGTTTTTGATTTCTTTGCAGTGTTAGAGTTCTAGGGCTGGGGGGTATTAATTTATCAAATCATGTGTTTGCCAGAAAAGGCCTTTTCAGAATATCTGACGTCAGAAACTGGGATGGTAGCTTTCTTGGAAATATAGGAAGAACAGTTGTGGCTGGGTGCAACTGGAAATGTTGAAACGGATCATTTCAGAATTTTAATGAACAATACAGTATACTTTGATGGTTGACTGAGATCTTTATCAGGGAACTTTGTTGCTTATAGTCAGCCAAGGAGGAGCAAAGGCTCAGTAGCTAGGACATTTAACTGGGACATCAGTTGCCTTTTCTGTCTCACTGCATCAAGCAGTGGAAAGTAGGTTTCCATAGCCCTTAACAGACTGCCCTAACAACTGTGCTTCTCTTTCGTTCTCACTCTCTTTTTCTCTCTCATCCCATAATATTTAAGTATAATCATACTTTTTTCTTGCTAAAATAATTAAGAAAATAATGCTATATGCTTAATTTTCAACGTCCTGTCCTGAACTGCAAACACATTCAACCTAATTTTTCATGCAGTTGGTTTTGTGCTCTCTATAATGCTCGAATCTAAATAAACAGTGCTCTTTATAATCTGAATTTTCTAACTCTGCTCTGTGCATTAGAGATGAGGTTTGCCCCAGTGCAGATAGGACTGCAGCTATGGGTGCATCCAAATTTGGCCTTGAGTCATCTGTAGAATTCATGCCAATTTCTATACTAGGACAAATTCTACTCTGATAAATTCCTTCTCACTCACTTCAAAATGAAATTAAAAGACTGAATAAATAAAAATAAACTAAACTAAAGTGGCCATTAAATTTTTTCTTTACAACAAATGGACAGTAAATTAACAAAATCAGATTCATTGACAAGTGTAGAAAGAAACTGCTGAAGAGATCCCAGTCTGGATTTATGATCTGTGTAAATGGAATGTATGTTTAATTGACCATATTTCCTAGGCTTATAATCCCCTTCCTTCTATTGGTGCATAGTGCATCTGTCACTAAGAAGCTTGCTAGTAGTAGGTGGGGTGGAATCAACAATGAATTCTAGTTAAGGAAGAATACTTCCATGAACTTCACAAGAGGAGGAAAATACTACAACCAGTGGGATCATGCCCAGAGCCAGGGAGCTGTAACTGCTGTAGGATTCTGCATTGCACTGCTGCCAAAATTCCTGTCTGAAAGGGCAGTGGTGAACTCAGAGGGTGACACTTCACCACAACCAGAGATTTCATGTATATCATCATTATCATCCTCACAGCAGCACAGCTCCATTCTTACGGCCAAATTCACTCTAGTGAGGACTTTGCACACACTTTTGCTTTCCATATATACAATTAATTAATAGTAACCTGAAAAACAGTGGTATTTATCTCATAAAATCAGGTATTCTGTGTCCTAGAATTTTCTCAAACTTCCTTGCCACAACAAGCTACATTTCAAAACATCTTGGAAAAATACTCTTCTCATTTTTAAGGGTATCTGATGTGTAGTACAGAGCTAAATAGGTGTTTGGACATTATTTGGCACAGATAGTACTTTCAGAACTAACCCTCTTCGCCATCCCTTGTTGTCTAGGAGCGGGTAGGTATAGTAACAGAAGTAGAGTGAGATATGCCTTTAGTTAAACTCATTTGATGTCGTATTTCTGTCTGGAAGAGTTCAATCACCAGTTGTCTTTACACAACATTTCCACTGTGAGGATCAAATGCCATTCTGGTAGCTGATGTACAAATAAGCAATCTAGGAAGTCCCGAGGCATTCAAAGGATTTAATTAGGTCAAATATTTTGTTTCATACACACATATATATTTTTCTGCCAATCATTTATGTTCTTTAAGTTCTTTTCCCTGCAGATACAGCACCAATTGCAGTGCAAAGGACACCAGAGATGGCCTTAAATTAGCTAGCTCAGGTATGAGGAATAATGAAGCCATGGCAAGCTGAAGCTCAGCAGGTTTTGGCATATTTTGCTTCAGGATTTTCTGTCTGTTTGATGGCAGTATTCATGCATTGGCACAAATCACTCTGCCCAAGCTGTGCCTCAGCTTACTCAGGGACCATTGTTTACATATACCTGGGAGCAGTATCTGGAGGAGGAAGAGGTAAGCGGCTTTGTAAATCACATCAGGGAACAGAATAGCTGAAACAAGAAATTGCAGGTGTCATGGGGAGGAGCAGATGAACAAGATGACAGGTGGTTAGCATTGGCTGAGGGCTCGTAGGGGACTTCCTAGGGCTTGGGAGTGACAAAGCAGAGGAGAAGGAGTTGGATTAGGATGGAAAATCTCTGTTTGGTATGGAGAAGGGGGTCCAAGACTTTGAGGTTTTTAATAAGGTTTCAAAACTTCAGTATCTAAATAAATGAATTTTTTTCACAGTTCTTTCCTCCTTCTCCACCAGAATGTTTTTGCACATGATATTTAGGGACAGTATTAAGCACAAGTGAAATAGATTAAGAAATGAATGTAAAGGAATCAATTCTTTTGAACTGTGGTTGCATAATGGAAATCGACTGCGATGAATGAACCTATGTTCAGAAGTTATGAACAGCAGAGCTAATGCACTGCCATGAGTTCATCTTTATTATTGCATTACACCTGAATCAATTGATAAAGTAGCTTCTTTTTAAGGCTAGGAATGGCACTTAATTGAATAAAAGTCAATGTAATTATATTAGGAGAATCCAACAGTACTGCTGACAGCGGAAAAGGGACACTACTGAGCAGAGTGCCAGAACTGGTCCGCACATTTCTGCACATCGTTTGCCTGACAGATATTATGGGCTGGTACATACTTTAACTAGATTACTGATTGCTACTGCTGTAAGTGAGAATTGAATAAGGGAAGCATCTCTTCTTATCAGAGCATCAGCAGAGTTTGCTTCCTTACACTGGTCTTTCTCAGAATGGCCTCTGTCTATCTGAGGCTTGGTGGCCCCTCTTTAACTTGGCAATTTATTCTTATCTCTTCATTTAGCGAATGCTGAAGTTATTTTCACTGCATGCCTGACTGTTGTTTTTCCCAGCAGCAAACCAATGAAATTGTAAGCACAAATGCATGGAAGCAACAGTTACGGTTATCCTGACCAGCTTGTATGCTGAAACAAATTCCCATAATGCAGGAGTGAGGAGGGGAGAGAGGGGGAGAAATTATAAGTACACACCTGAGAACTTTTATGAATAGTTTGCAGTTAGCCTTATGATGATAAGCACAAATGTGCTTTTACGGTCATTTAATAACTCTGGTCAGTGTGGACAAGCCTTCACAGTAAGCGTTTCCTGTACTGCACTTAGCAACTTTACGTGGGGCTACTTTCCATCTGAAACCAAGAAGGCAAGGGACCATCAGGACTACTGTTTATCATTCACGTATGTGCACACTGCATGCATATGTTCAGAACTCATTTGTGGATAATAATGGGGATGGTGTGAATATGCTCTGATTAATTTGCTTTATGTTTTCTGTATTGTGTGACTGAGTCAGTATCCATCAGGACAACAGTATAAGTGATATTACAGCTGACAAAAACCAGTTTCACAGTCAAGACTTTTTTTAAAGTCTGTGTTTTATTGGTTTCAGATTTTTATTTTTTTTAAACCAGATGTGTCTGGATTGGAATGTGAATTTGTTCTCTCTCTCTCTCTCCTCCCCCTCCCCCTTTCTTTCTCTTTTCTCCTCTCCTCTCTCTCTCTCTCTCTTTTGTGATCTCAATTTAGCAAAAGATTAGAAAGCTGATCTTATCACAAGGTAAGCTCAGCCTTCCTAAGTGCAGTGTGGGGATATGCATAATTACACTTCTACGCCTCAAAAAAGCAATGGTGCTATACTTGCTTGTGTGAAAGGAGTATTTCCCATGTGGAACAAAAGCAAGAAATACTCTCCACTTTTTCCACCCTTGCCCATACCTCTCAACTGTCTCTCATTAGGAGAGAAATCCCCTATTCTAGACCGCCCCCTTACCGGAATAATTGCATCCCAAGCACACACAATTCAATTAAACTGCATTTCAGTATCAGTTTTATGTCAGAGAACAGTTACCTGCATTTGCAGGTGAGTGGGACAGATCAGTTCTATTGCTGTTTGTTTATTCCCTTAAGTTATGTGCAACAGATTAATGAATCACAAAGTAAGTGTTAGAAAATTACAGAGATTTACTCCACATAAATTTATTCTTATTGCTTTATTTATTTGCATTGTATTGCAGTACCATGTTTTGGACTTCAGTTGGTTGAGAGGTATGTTTCAAAGGGGTTCTTAAAATAAAAGCTTCCAATAAGGAAATATTGCTAATAGCTATTGTTCCTCTTCTCCCTTTCTTGTTAATGTAGGACCTGAATGTCTGTAAAATATTTGATCATTGTTATGTCTTCCCATGCCAATTTTATACCTAGTGCTTTTTTGCAAATTAAGCTATTCCTATGTTAAAATTCTCTCTTTCTCTTTCTCTTTCCCCACCCTTCTCCCGCTCCCTCCCCCTCCCCTTCTTTTCCCTCCTACATTTGGGCTCTGATCTGCAATTTATAATGGGCAGACAGACTGGTGAGTCTGCATGTTGTAAATTGCGGGTTTGGGTCCTTAGCTTGCAAAGAATGTTATGCAGTAGAACTTCGCTAATTCTTTTTTTGCTGACTCAAAAATCAAGTCACCCTCCAAAGAAACTGAATAAATATTTGTTATTTCCTCAGCAATGCTGCACATTCTGAAAACTGAACCCTAAAGTTTTCTATTACTGAAAATTTTACACTGATTTCTTATACTTAAGCACTTCAGCAAAACGAGCATGTTCTGTGGTCAGAGGTCTTTGATGTCTGTCATGTTTGTTGGTTGCATCATTAATTCAGAAAATGCAGTTTTTCAGAGAGGGTTTCCTGACACTTCTGCAAATCAGTGAGGTTCTACTGCAATAGATGAATAAAGCCAATGCCAAAAGTGGAGAGTAGAATGCAGTATTTCAAATAATGGGCTATTTTATACATTTACTAACCCAAAGGCTTACATTTTTTCAAATGTAGAGCTTTATTTCTTTAGAGCAAAGGCCCAGATCCTGTAAAACACTTGAGAGTATTTTAATTTGCATCTCTCAGGATCTGGTCCAAAACCCACTTCCATCAGTGACAGTTTTCCATTGTCTTGAATATCTGCAGTAACTTCAGCAAATACCTAAAGCAAACCCATGCTTAAGTTTTTTGATTGATTTGGAGCAAAATTCTAACTGCCATTAATAGGGTTTTTTACTGGGCATTACACTGCTTGAGTCAATCAGCACTGCATACACACAGTACAGAGAAAAGGACAGGGAGGAGTGGCAGTGACAACCTAGAAGGATGAAACCACTGACTTTGGCTAAGATTTTCAGAAACTTACATGTAGATTTCAAAGACTTGTTCTCTTAAACCCTTCAAGTCTTCTCCATTTTGGTTTGGCCTGATTCTGAATCCCTTTATGCAAGAACTAAATTACCAGAATCAGGACCTCTGACAATGCGTTATTCAGTTACCTTTATTTTAATCTCCTCCTATATTTCACTTACAGAGTTATGTGAGTACATACATATATAAATATAAACATATTTTTATGGATGGATGGATGGATAAATATCTAAAGACATGGATCCAGAGTAAGACATAGATAGACACAGATACATATATTTCATATATTAATATTTTTGCTTCTTGAACAGAAGAAAAGTCAGCAGGGATTCAGGAATCAAGAAGAGCATTTTGCATTTTCTGCTAGTGCAATTTATTATTTTGTAAATTTCAAATAAAAGGGCTGTAGCTGCTGTTGGGGACTAATGTTGAGGAGCAGCAGCTGAAAAGAAGAACAATAAGGGGGGAATTTGCTTGTTTTGTTTAGTTTTTATGTTGCAATTTATCCATTTATACAAAGACTGAAATTTCCAAGCAACACGGATAGGGGATACTTTTATGAAAAATTATCAATAAATCAGAATTTGGATTTGGTGCTTGATGACTGTATGTTTAATCAAAAATACTGTACATTTTTCCTTTTCTCCCTTCCCTCTTCCTTTCCCAGACACAGTGCTAACATAAACCTGCATCGTAAACTGTTGACCAAAGAACTGGATGACATGGGCTTGGACACTTCACAGCCTTCTCTTAGTAAGGACCTCCGTGATGAATTTTTGGTGAAGATATATGGCGCTCAGCATCAGATGGGGCTTGACATAAGGGAAGACACCTCCTCGCCTGCTGGTACTGAGGATTCCCATATGAATGGGTACGGCAGGGGCATGGCAGAAGACTATATGGTACTAGACCTGAGCACCACTTCCAGCATCCAGTCCAGTAGCAGTATCCATTCCTCAAGAGAATCTGATGCAGGAAGCGATGAGGGTATTCTCCTGGACGACGTCGATGGGGCAAGTGACAGCGGGGAATCTGCCCACAAAGCAGATGCCCCTGCCTTAGCTGTAGGTATGGGCACCGATGTCCCAGGATCCCTCATGTTCAACAGTGTTTCGGTGAGCAACGGTGGGATAATGTGTAACATTTGCCACAAAATGTACAGCAACAAGGGAACCCTCAGAGTGCACTATAAAACAGTGCACTTGCGAGAAATGCACAAGTGCAAAGTCCCTGGGTGCAACATGATGTTCTCCTCTGTCCGTAGCCGAAACCGGCACAGCCAGAACCCCAATCTGCATAAAAACATTCCTTTCACTTCAGTAGATTAGGTCAAGGATGGACACAGCATAATGCCAGCTCTCAGAGAGGGCCCACTACATCTGAACTGCCATATACAGTCTCCCTTTATATATATATATATATATACGTAAATATACATATATATATATATAATTTTTTCTTTTCTTTTTTAGCAAAAGAAAGAAACACCAGGTGCTTTTTCCCCTTTGTTGGTTGTTGGGATTTTTTTCCTTTTTTTTTTTTAATAGAAACAAAAAGGTAGGACCTTTAATTTGGGGGAAGAGATCCTTCATGGAAAAAAAGTAATCAAAAACAAACAAATAAACAAAAAACCAACCAAACAGAAAACTTGTAGTTGTCCCTAGTTCTGTTAAAATGTTCTTGGTCATCTCCAAAGAGACATTTTGTTCTACCCATAACTTTTGCCTGAAAAAAAAGAACAAAAATAACAAAAAAATAACAAAACAAAACAAACAAAAAAAAAAGAACAAAAAAACACACAAAAAAACCCCAAAACCACAAAAAAAATTGCAAACAAACAAAAAGAGAAAGAAAAAACAATCTACTTAGTTGTCTTTGTGTCTTCTAAGCATTGGGGATAACGTTCTACTAAGCATGGCTGTTACACTTGTATATATATATTGAGCCTTGACAGGCCTATGATGTAAAACAATTGTATTGATGGTGGTTTAATTCTAATTTTTTTTGCTTAATTTTTACAGTTACATTCAGCTGTTAGATAAGCAGGAAAAATAGTTTGCTGGCTAGTTTTACTCATTTATGTTAGCTTTAATGCACATTTTTAAAAGAACCACGGTCTTGTTTTAACTACCTGCTAGATATAAGTAATACAGAGGTGCTGGCATGCTTTACAGTACCTGATTTGATACGGTTTTTTTGTCTTGTACTATTACATAAATCCAGTCATGCACTTTTTCGTACACTACAAGGGGATGTGTAATAATATCCATGCTTTTTTTTTCTTAAACTATTGCCATATTTTCAGTAAGTGTCTTTAAAAAAATACACTTAGATAAAAGTGATCTGGTCAGTATGAGGGCATGAATGCCAAACAAAGAGTATTAGTGTTTAGTGTTAATACAAAAGTGCCAACTTTGCACACATTTTGAAAAAAGAAAATGTAGTTATTCACCATAACCACAGCTGTAGTTTTTGGACTACACACAAAAAAAATACTGGGGAGGGAAAAGGGGTAAAGTGAAATACAGAATTCTTGGTGCTTTTTTCAAGTGCCAATTATTACTAGAAACAATAGTGCATCCTTATTCCTTATATACTACATTGCATAAAAGAAAAAAAAACCAGAATTGTGTCATGTGAACCAGTAGAAACTTTTTTTTGTCAAACATGCATAATATTTGGGGATATAAATGCTGATACTACTTGTCACAGAACAAAGATGAATATAATTTTGTGTGCTTCTTATTATAGCCTGGATTTTTGTGGTGTTTAAAAAAAAAATCAAAAGGAACAGGGAAATAATGTTAACTATGTTGTTCTGTAAAGTTGTCTTTTTTGCAATGGAAAGTGCTGTAGTATGATTAAGGCATGTTTTATAGAAGCAATCAAAAGAAATTAATGGCAGAAGCACTTAGTAGCTCTGAAAACATATGCTGGACTTTTTATTGGGTAACTTTCCCTTTGGATAAAATTAGAAAACAGAGAAAAAGGATGTCTAGTTGTGTTAATGTTTTGTGTTTCACTCGCATGATTTGTCAGAAAATAACAAAAGTCCAAGAGAGATAGTGAGCAAGAGAGCAAGCACGACCAGGAGACAGAGAAGGAGCAAGCAGCTGAGAAAGGCAGAGAGAAAGGAGGCTGCCCTCTGAATTTTTTTGTTTCCGGTGTTTACACATGTTGCTTGAGCTGGTAAACCACACTGGCAGCCTTAGTTACCACAACATACTGACTGAGGGATGGTATTTACTTAAGCCCAATCTACAGCCAAAGCTATTAGGATCTGTGTTGTAGACTCTTTTCTTTACAAAACGAATAACAATACCAAAAGCGAAAACAAACAAACAAACAAACCCCAAGGGATATTTCAGCATACAATAAAATATTCCTTCAGTGAGAATGTGTTCCTTTTCTGTATTTACTGACCCAGAACATTATTCTTCTTAGCAAAGTCAGAAATGCTCAATTGTTTCAGCTTGTTGCTGTATTGTTTTGTTGTGCATTTTGATTATTCTTACTTTTTATGTCCACTTGAGTACTTAAATCCTCTTAACGTTTTCTGGAGGAAACTCTTAATATAGATTTCCTCTTTTTTAGTACTTTTTATGCATTTCAGTATTTTCGTTTCCAAAAGTAGGAATCAATATCTAATAAATCAGTATTTCCAGTTGTAGAAAATAAAAGAAAAATATTTCTAAATGAATTCTCACTATGTTCCTGTGAGTTACAAGCCTCTGATCATTTTTTTTGTTCTCTACACTCATGAAGCCCTGAAAATATTTGTGGATTCCACAGAAACTGTAAGGAAAATTTACCTTCTGGTTTAACAAAAAGAAACTTTATAGCAAAAAAGTAAGCTGTTTCACTGACGTACTTCTTTCATCTTTTTTTTATTTTCTTCAAAGTCTCAATTACTTTGCCTTGTTAAATTGAGTGGAGAGATCTGCTTTGTTTTGTTTTATGTTGTGCAAGCTCAGTGTGTTTGTGAGAAAGGGAAATTAGAACAGTAAGGGTGCATTCTTCCAAAACACATGAACCTTTGTAGTATTACCTGTACTGCTCTCTCATCTCTCCTCCCAGGCTAATAGGAACAAGTAATATGGAAAGTCTAAAAAATAAAAGAAAAAAATTGAATTATATATACAGAAAAAAACCCCACTCTTCTGTAGTATGCATGGTATAAATAAATATAATTTTTAATGAAAAACATATTTGAGGTATATAAATAATTCCTCACTGAATGAATCACTGTTCAGCATTCTCATTTCACTCTGTTTCTGTTAGAGGTCAAATGGGTTTGGTAAACTTCTTTGGAAATTTAAGCATCATCTGTAGATAAATTCAGCAGATTAGTGACATAGAAGAAAAAAATTATCTGTTTATTACACAAAATTGAACAACACATTCTAAAAAGTAAGGAAAAAGGGACAAATTTCCAAACATTGTTAGAAGCTCACAAGTCCTACTCTTTATTTCATTCAGATTTTGCTTAAGCTATGTAGGAGATATCATCTCTGTCTTGTGGACAGAATACTACTCACTGGTATTTTTAGGCAAATCTAGGCAAAAGTAGTTTATTTAGTGCTAGTGATACTAATGGCAGAACAGTCTTTTTTTTAGAAGGGCACTTACACTTACATTGAATTGAACGGCATTTCCCTCCTTGCGACTTAGCATGCATCTCTATGAGAATGTGTATTAGAATTGTTCCTGTGGTGGAATTTGTATCATCTGACATTATCTCAAAAATTCATAAAGGGGCTCTGGCGAAGCAGCTTGGTTTTACTGAAAGTAGCATTTCTGGGTGATCTCACCAGAGACGCAGAGTGCAGTAAAAATAATGACCAAACCTCTCATCTCTTCAGCACAGAACATGGCCTGTAATGGTGTGATGACATGATAAGTATTGTGCACTTGCTTATGTTATCACAAACTTGTGGCTATCCATTTGGTTTCCAAACCTGTCAGTCTAAACCATTTTGCAAGAACTAGACCAACTTGGAGGAAAATACTCTTCCCTTTACATGGAGTTTGTTCCTTCTTTTTTGGTTCCTATAGTTATTGTGGTCACTCTTTCCACATTGTTTCACTGTTTTATTCAAGGCAATTGTATTTTTCTGTAAATATCGAAAACCTTTGTCTGCGATAGAAAATAACTGTACTTAACCTCCTTTAGAAACAGAACTATTTGTCTGGAGGTTGTTTAGGATTTTTCTTTTCATTGGGAGGGTTGGGGGGTATGGTGTGTCAGGAAAGCATATGATAATGGTTGATCACTAGGTATCTTTTGAAAAACTGTATGAAAATTTGGAAGGAAAACAGCACAGTCAAAGCACAAGAATGGAAACATGAATTTTAACACCCCCGGTAGCCCCTTCCCACTGTTTAGTCTGACACACTTACCCACTTATGTTTCAGTCAGTTAAAATATCACTATACTAATATGATCTTGCCCATAAGTGTGCTCCTGTGAGGGCTAATTAGCTGGTATTAGTAAAGAGCTAATTTAACTCATAAATATTTTTGCACACCTTAAAATATTTAGTCAATTTTTCTGAGCTATATCTCAACCAGGTACATTTGTTATGCCTGAGATTTTAACCTTGCCTTTTAAACTGTAGCTGACTCTGTGGTGACACAATAGTCACAACTCAATTTGACAAAATATGAAAGGTATAGATTAAAAATCCTAATAGCACATGGACACTGCTCTTAAAGATCTCTCAAAGGCTTTTCATGACTGAGCTCATAAAACTTGTATGGTTCCTAGGGATCAGTAGATACTTTACACAGAAGAAATTGTGCACCATGGGTAAACTTCAGTATATTTTCCTTCCTTCCTTCCTTCCTTCCTTCCTTCCTTCCTTCCTTCCTGCCTTCCTGCCTTCCTGCCTTCTTCCCTCTCTGCCTTCCTTCTTCCCTCTCTCCCTCCCTTCTGCTGTGGAACTGAAAGTGTACTTGCTCTGCCTGTTCCACAAGTTTATACATTTTCCATCACCTATATGTTTCCCATTCCATCCCCAAAAAAGAAACTGTTTAGGAAAAATTAGTAGAGTCAGGTTCTAAACAGTGAAGTAGCTGCCAGCGGTGGTCAGTACCTCAGTTGATCTGGTCTAATACAACTAATAGGGAGTGGGGCTGCCAGGATCCACTTGAGTTTTCCCTGAGTTTTAGCCTTCTCAACCCAGTTAAGGATCTAACATAGCTAAATACATGGGGTAGGAATGTAAAAGCAACAAGACAAGGAACTGTGTGGGTACCATGAAAGCTCAGAAATATGATCATTCAAGGTCTGATCTGTTCCAGAGATAAGAAATATTTTCAAGACCAGGGATTTAGTTCCAAAAATTTCTCCTTCAATGTGTATGATATTTTAAAATCAAAATGCTTGATATGGAACCATTTTTCACATGGTGGTCATTAAGGATATCAGCTGCTGTCAGAAAATAGGACATCTTTTTAGAAATGTATTTTGTACTCAAATTCTGCAGGACATTTTCACAGCAACATTGGTGGCAAAGTAAATAATAAGGAAGGGAAAGTGTATCATCAAGGAGCGCACACATGTTCCTCTAAATTTTTTGCCATGTACATGAACAGAACTGTTACTTCTTCTTCAATCCCCAGAATGTTTTTGTCACTTTTCTCTTTGGGTCAACAGAATTACTCTTTTTATTTCAAAAGAGAAGCAAAGGTGTCTGTACTAAGGGCAAGGAGGCAGCAGGAGTTCTCTGTGGGGAAAAGGTGAGTGGCAGACACATGATGGCAGCTGGTATATGTCAGTTCCTTCTTAGGTTTTTTTTTTCTTATGTAGTGACATAAGAAAAAGACTTTGCTGCTATAGTAACTCAACAAAACAGTGACTGTAGTGCTACTTTGCTAGATAAGCATCAGCATATCCTACTGTTGCCACATGATTAGTTGGGCTTTTTCCTCCCGTTCTGTAGGGACATAAAAGGAACTCTTTTCCATACCCATTTCTACTTCAGGAACAGAGAAACATCATATGATGGACTGAACCTTTCACCCGCATGTTTGCCCAAATACATGTCTGTTCCAGTCTCATGGTTTCTGTCTCTTCCTGCCAACATTGCAGCATTATCACTGCCTTTAAAATGGCTGTAACAGTGTGAAGCAGCAACTATTTTACATAAGTAGTATTATCTTGAGTCTGTAGTTAACCAGTCTTGTGTGGCTTGTGTTCTCTGTTCAAGTCATGATATTGAATGACAGCTTTGATTTTTTGATCAAGGTATTGATCATGTATATCCCAATACTGTTGCTGTTATGTTTGGCACTGACACTTAAATGAAAACGGTTCTGGACCACCAAAGGGTTAAAAAATGGACATGTTTTTGACAAGTCCTCTGACTTTTGCCAGTATTATTGTTCATTATGATGACACTGTGTTTTTTTAAATAGCAGCTGTAGTTGTCATGAAACTATTTTCCCATTCCTCTCCTTTAAAGTGTGATATTGTAAATTCATGTGACCTTTCCTGCAAAGAATAAATATTTCTTTTTTTATATAAGATCTCAAGACAAGGCTTGTTTTGTAACAAATAGTGGCCCATTACAAAGCAGGAAAAAAACTGAGCTGAGCAGAAAGAAGCTTCAGTTCAATTTCACCTCATATCTTTCTAATAACTTACTTGTCACTTTATTACCTTCCAGTAATGTGAATGCTGCTGACAAGACTGTCACACTAACAGCAGACAACACCCTCTCTTCCTTAGCCCCAGCTCTCCTGGCTACTTATTGCACTGGCCCTGAAGGGACACAAACTAATAGTGTGCTTTCAAGTTCAGCACTTGGCCATCAAATATAAAAGGATGTGTAATTGCCTGTTTATCCCCTGTGAAGGCGAAATTGAGTATAAGAACCAGGCTTTCCGCCCCATTCCCTAACACACACACACACACACACACACACACACACAGAGAGACACACACACATACAAGCATGCACACACATCTGCACTGAATGAAGGGAAGTCCCATCTGGAGCACTTTGATTTGTCTTTGGGAAGCCCAAGGCTGCCACTGGCTGCTCTATCGAGCTATCAGGTAGACAGTAACAAGATGGCTTCTTAGCAAAAGGTCAGCTGAGAAATACTGTCTGTAATGGCACTTTTGTCTGCTTATGTAGCAACTAATTGCTATGTATTGGCATAAGCCATACTGTGCCTGCTAGAAATAGTGGTTTGAATTTGCTACGTCTTGCTGCATGGGTTCAGTGCCGAACAGGATGTGCAGTCTATTTTTTTAACTGGTTTGGCCCATCCCTGGGCAAATTTCAGAGCAATCTCATCCTCTTGGGTTCCTATCATGAATACCAATTCTCTATATCCTATTCTATTGTGATAGAAGCATCTCCTGCTGAGGTCAGTGTGAACTTCTATAAAGAGTTAGAAAAACATATCTGAGACACAATCTGCTGTCCTCATGCTAGGAGGATTTTTTTCTGATTTATACCTTCATTTGCAAGAACACTGCTAAAAGTACAGGCTCCAGAAGTGCTTCTCAGATAGGACCATCAGAAGAGAGGGTTTTACAGTGAAGTAACTTGAGAGCACATGCTATGTTTTAAGAAATTTTAAGTGCATGAAGTCCAGTGTACCTGGCTGCGGGCACTCCCCTTCCTTTTAATTGTGTGCTTTCTGACTGCAGCATAGCAGTTGAAAATTCAAGTAGGCAGAGGAGCTGCTGAAGCATTCTTTCCTTGCAGGGTCCACAGCATTCCCATGCCGAGATTGTAACACCAGCCCTGTGGGTACCTGTGAAAACTGGGCACTGTGGGTTGAACAGTGCTGGCAGCCAGTGCAGCACCAAAAAGTCAGACAGGTTTCAGAAAAAGCCCAAGACCAAGAGACCTAAACACAGCCATTTTGGAGTTTGTTGTTTTTCATATCCTTGGATCAATTCATGGCACTGGTTGGCTGCAGCACCTCTTTGCTGGTTCCAGATGCTAATGCGGTCAACAGCACTATGTGGTAATTTGATGTTTGCTGCAACAGAGGTGATGGTGCCCACCATAAATATGCTGAAGTCTTTTACCAGTCAAAGGTCACTGATCTTTTCCCTCCTTTTCCTTCCGAGTTCATCAGAAGCTACAAGGGTGAAACCAGCAGACAAATTCCTGAGGCCTGTTTGTATGAGAAGTCTAAAAGCTGAGCCCAGACTCTGCTCCCCTGTCAACTCCATGTGTACATGGCACTGACGGAGGTTGAAGCAGCCGGATGAGCTGACCTGCGATGATGAGCTTGGGCAGCCTTTCTTGCTGTACCATTTCCAAGGCTGTTTGTGGAAACTGAGGACTTTCTGATCGAAGAAATCATTTGTGTCCTTTCTGTGTGTTTGTGAATATGTGTGTGAGTGTGAGTGTGACAGACAGAGGAGAAACAGACACAGTCTTAGAACAAGGAGCCTTAAAATGAAGATTACAAGTGAGCAAAATGATATCATTTCCATCACACTTACATAGGTGTATATCTGTATTTCCTCATGCACTGAAAAGTACAGGAAGCGTGAGTGAGAAAATGTCTAATGTTTAGAGAGATTTTTCTGGTGTTCTACAGATTTTGTACGTTGCTCCCTTCAAATCTTTGCAGACAAATATTTTAGGAAAATTAAGTAAAGCATCTAGGGCAATTATATTTCTAGAGAAAAAAGAGAGAGCAAGACTAGCTAAGTGATGCATAAAGATTTTATAAGGCATCCATTGTCAAACAAAAGGTTGAGAATGATCAGAGGATAATGCACAGTTAGGATGGCAAACTCATCAATAGTTAATCACAACCTGTCCACTTCTGCCACGAAGTGCAAGAGGCTATGAACAGCAGCTCTGGCGCACCAGTGGCAGTCGTGTGTGCACGTGTCCGTGCCTGAGTGTGGGAGCATTATGCAATCGTCACATCCAGATCAAGACGTTTTCACATCCCATCCCCCCACCACCTCCTGTACTGATGAGGCAGAATGCATCCCCCCCAGTTACACCTGTGAAATGGTACAGTAGCCACATGAACTGTGATTCTAAGGATGTCCTTCTTAGTTTATGGGGTGACCTATAGAATAAATAGGGACACCTAAGCTGTACAAAGGCGGATTTATTCATTGTTTTTCAACTATACTTCTACATTTGGAAATTTTTTTTTAAGTTTTTTTTTTAACAAACCCTTGTACAAGCTTTAGCCATTGTCTTTAATTTTCTCATTTTCTTTACCACCCCTTCTCCTCTCATTCCAAGAGAGTGTCTCATTAAAATTCTCTCAGAAAAGTAACACATCCTCCTAGTGTTCTTCATTTCGGAGTTTTATGCATTCCATCTGTGAAAATGGTTACTGTTTGTAAAGTGGCAAGATGAATAAAATGGCCACTGTTACATGTGTGTGTTTCATTTAGCTATTTAAAAATATGAAATTCAGCATGCTGCTTTTTCTTGTGCAAACTTTGGTTCCTATATCATATTGGGCTCCTTTCCCAGAACATGGCTGGTTTTTGATGGGCAGCATTTGTGTTGTCAGTTCATGCCTCCTGCCTGTCCTCCAGTTTATAAGAGTGATCTGTGTTCCAGTGCAATGTATGTGCAACAGGTATCCAAATAAGTTTATCTGAACCTGAACACGATCAAAATTTACCCTGGCTGAAATTCCACACACTTTTACTTATCACAAGCAGTTCACTGCAACTTGTTTGTACCTATACAAGTAACTAACTGTAGGGATGGTTGAAGAGGTTTGAAGTTTCATTGTTTGACTGAAGGCTCTTGCTCACTGTCACAGTTGATATATTAACAGCTTTTAACACAGAAGGTCAAACACAGTGATTTCCTATATAGCTGTCTGCTGTGTTTCAGTTCTCCTGAACTGGTAAGATGGGAACCTGACTGGGGGGTTCGTGTGGAGATGTAAACTGAGATAAACTGGATTTAAAGCTTAATGTATTTGGAAGTTCTTAGGGCATTGCGTTCTTGGCATTGCGTTCAGTCACAGAGGCATAAAGCCTGGAAACCCCTTTCTCAGTAGGCATGGGAGGGCTCTCACAGCCTGGCTGCAACCCTCTGTGCCAACCAGCGATGCACCAACAGCAGCAAGGGGGCTGCTGTGTAGAGAATGGAGAGCTTGCTGATGGCTGGCAAAGCTGGGCTTGTTCCAGTGGACTTTGTCAAGACGTGTTCCAGGGGTACCCCAGCCAGGCACAGGAAAGAGTGGAGTCAAGGCCTGATGGACATTTTTACAGAGGTCTTTCTCTGTTTGGAATAGAGGAGGCTTTTCATTTTCACTGTTTGATCTCAATGTGAGCAAAACATGAATGCTCTGCTGTCCTGCCTGCAGAACCAAAGCATGCACTATGGAATATAGCTGTACAAGGGGATACGAAAATTTGCATCATGTTGATCTAATAACCGTGACATTAGTAGCTTCATAAATATTGTAAGTAGTCTAAACAAGTTTTTTCCATTAGTAATCTGAGGGAATTAAAAGTCCCGTTTAATTTGACATTTCTTTTCTTGTATTTTCTGTACTGTAACTGTCCTACAATATGTCTTTTGCATAAAATGCATAAGGTTTTGGGGATATAAATGGAGTTTTACTCATACTTTGTCCAAATACCTCTTGTAATTTGTATCAAAATTCTTGTACAATTTTTATATTAAAGATTTATCAGTCACTGATCTTTTTATCTCTTTGTCTTTCATTTCTTCATTTTTTACTGATTCAAGCACATTTCCATGGAAAGGTATATGGTCATGGAAAGACACTCACCTGCAAAGTTCGCACATGGCCTCTTGTAGTCTGAAAGCTGCAAATGACATTTAAGAGTTTTGCATACTTCCAAGAAATTGAATAGGTTAAATCTTTTTGGAAGGCAGATAATTGTTTTGCCCCCTATCTTGTACACATTTCCTTAGAAATGTCATACTTAGTGTGGGATCCAGAAACCCACAGCCTCACTAATTTAGTCACCTGACTGTCTGCAAAAAAACCCTTAAGATGGACATTGCTCACACTTAACTATGTCTGACAGATGAAGAAACAGAAGTGAAAGGTCTTGCCCAACTCTGCCTTGGTGTCCTAGCTCAGTCCTCTTTTTGCTTTTCAAAGCAGAGGTACACAGCTCACTAGTCTCAGTGTTTAGGTAAGAATTTTCTCATGCTTTGACATGGGCAAATGTATCTCCCCACCAAACTTTATCTGTAAATCTAGGACTTTACTACAAAAATTTATCACCAAAGTATTCAACTTTGAGTCCTTGGGATTGGCTTTGTGCTCCATGCTGACTAGAAGAGGGTGTAGTATGGGGAGATGTTTTGAAAACCCATTTGCAGGGCAGAATACTTCCTTTGGTTAGGAAATCTTATTTTGCTTCTAAGGGACATCTGTGTCAGCTGGGAAAATGTGAGCAAGATTCTTCTGGCGTAAATGCTTTTGGTTTAGCCTGAGCTCTTATGGTGCTAGTAATTTTCTACATACTGCACTTCTTATCAATAAAGAAAACAAAGTAGTCTCATAATAGGATCGTTTTTTCTATAGCTCTGTGCTCATAGAGACAAAAAGGCCATGTTACAAGCATGTCCAAGAGAATGTGTTCCAATATGATTCATATTCACTCATTCTACAAGAGCAGAGCAAAATAAAACTCAGCTTGTTAAGCACCACGAAATGCTGAGCACTGGGGTGGTGATGCCTCAAAGTATGTGGGTATGTGCTGAACTTCAAGCATGTACAGTCCTGTTTGACTCAATGGGAATGGATATCTGCTTGCAAAGGAGCCCCTTGCTAAAGTATTAGCTGGACTGGAAACAGCCTGCTCAGTGTTTGACAAGACTTGGTAAGACTTTTTTCATTGTCTCACATTTCCTGATCAGCAAAATGGAGGCGACTGGACTCACTAGCTGAATGTGGGGGTGGAGAAAGAAAGGGATGTGAAGGCCAAATAACCAGAATTTGCTAAACACTGTGAACTGTCTGAGGAAAGTTATTGGTCAGTAATACACACTCTCTGATGCATTTAGGATTTTCCTAAGGCTTTTCTTTTTCAGCCCTCCCAGCACAGCCAAAAGCCATTTTTCTGCAAAACATCTAGCTCTAAAAACAGGACTTCACCTTCTGATCCAGCTACTTCACAGGTTAAATTTAGTTCATGGTTTGAGAGTCCTGAGCTATGAGGATACAAGATGTCTGCCACAGGTCCACTAAATAAAGCCTTGAGTGTTTATTTCATTTGCCTGTTTTTAATCAGCCTGACATAAACAGCTCAATAATGAGCTGAATGCCTTTATCCACTACTGACTTGCAGTTGTCAGTTTCATGTCATTAAATTACATGCCACTCTTATCCCTTCCCTTCCCTTCCCTTCCCTTCCCTTCCCTTCCCTTCCCTTC
>VXAZ01005855.1:246794-342596 GCA_013399875.1 Gymnorhina tibicen
TCCTTCTCCTTCTCCTTCTCCTTCTCCTTCTCCTTCTCCTTCTCCTTCTCCTTCTTACATATTCTTTCTCTCCTTTATTTTTTGTCTTTTAACCCTCTTTCTTTTTTTCCTTACTTTTCCTTTCTTTTTTTCCCCAAAATACTGCAAGAACATGCAGCTCCTTATTTCAGCAGGCAGGAAAAAGAGGCAGGAAGGGAGAAAAAAAGGTAAGCAACTTTGGGGGAAAGTCAACCTTTGTTGAGGCATGTGGTTATCCTCCCATGTTATTAAATGTCATAGATGTGTTAATGTGGTTCTGCATGGAAGCCAAGCGCAATTATAATATTTTAATCTGTCATAACGCATCTATAATTGGCATGAATTCTCCTAAACCAATTTTTTTTCTAGCATAGGGTTTTCATATTCAGAGGAGAGATATTAGCAGGCACCCAGAAAGACTGCTTTTGGCACAGTTCTGAGCTAACTGCTTGGGTAAGAGCCCTTTGAAGCACACTGGGCCACTTGAAACTTGCTGTCTGCTTGTTCACTCCCTGCAAGTTGACTGTATGACAGTAGACTAAGGGCTACTAATTTAATAAAGCCACTCCTGCACTGATGTTGATATACCAACAATGAGCAAGGGGTGGTAAGAAGAGAGGAAGATAAAAGGTACATTAGTTTGCCTGAAGTGATACTGGAAAAAAAACCTCCTTCTATTGATCTTATGTGAGGTGCAGTTATTTTTAAGTCACCTGACTCATGCTTATCCAATCCTTACCCATATTCATCAGAGACAGTATAATGAACAGATATTGATTAACTGGGGTAGCTGGAGATATTTCCCAACAGTGCTAGTTCACATTGATAGGTCTCCAATGGGAATACATGGAAGTGCAGCCCTGAACATAACTTATTGTGTTCTAGGTCCTTCAATTGATTTTATTTGAAGAAAAAATATACAGTGGCTCTCCCGTGACCTTTAGCTGAAACCTCTCTGTAAAGAACACAAAATGACAGTCAGACCAAATAAGCATTGCTGCTTATAGTCCTGTCTGTCGTGGCAGAGCCAAGGTAGCTAGGTGCTGCGTGTATCCTGTGATCTCCATGGGATCCCAGTGCACAGAACAGCCCTGCTTTCAGGTGGCAACTTCCAGTCATTAGTAAAAAAAAAAAAAAAAGAGAATCCTATTATAGCCTTTATGTTGCTCTAGTGCTTCAGCTAGATTTCCATTCTCTCAGCAATTCTCTGCCGATCCTCCCACAACAACCAACAGAGAGTTCAGCAAAATACCCTGTGAATGTAATGCCATTGAAGTGGTAATGAATCCCAGTGGAGGACTAGTCCCAAATGCTGGCTTCCCAAGGGGTTTAAGCAATCTGAGTGTTATGCCACATGCAACTCATCGAATTCCCCTTTTGGAGTTTCCTGCACTGCTTGGGATTGCTTTCTCAAGGCTAGCTCTTGAGAGCAGTGTGCTACTGGTGTCGGATCCAGATCCCCATCTTTAGCTCCGTTCCTAAACATGTAGAAGTAGCTAGAGAAAATATCACCTACCAGTATGTGTCAAAAGGAGTGCTAGTAACAAGAAAAAAGCCTAAAAGGAATTTGCAAAGAAGACCAAAACTGGCAAGTCCAAAATGCATGTTTTAGAAGTCTTAGGAACTTGCCAGAAGTCAAACTGACTCAAGCTTTGCAAAATTAAAGCAAATAGCAAAATCTACTTTCACTGGATAAATAAAGTGAGACCAAACAACAACATCGAGATTGTTTCTGATGAAGAGCAGAGGCTTTCTTGACCAAATGTGATTCCAGAATTTATGAGATGAGTCATTTTCATGAGAGTCTGGACAGCACCAGGGCTACTTCCCCAAACCCATTTAAAGCACTGCATATAGTTCAGCTGCCCATGGAGAAGACAGAAAAATTCAAAGAAAGTCTGTGTGTGCTTGAAGAGAATAAAATAGGCACTTTTATAATGGTAACTTAAGAGAACTTGTTTTCCATAGCCAAATAAATGAGAGCTGAAAGAGAGGAAGGATAGTGCTGTAGAAACATATGACAATGGAGCAGGGTTGTAAACACTAGAGAAAACGAAAAACTATGCACGCTAATAAGAACAAGTAGTTATATATAATTTTATGCTGGAAAGTGGAAACAAGTTTAAGTGCTGGAGCACAGACATTCTGGATCGGTGCTCCAATATCAGCAGAAGAGGCCAAAATGAGAACTAGCTAGATGATAGAGAATCAGTTTATGAGATTTAAAATACGGTTATCTGCAAAAGCAGGGGTTGGACTTCCTTTCCATGTTATTTCATCTATACCCAGTGGTGTTTAACTAAGTAACCAGATTGTTACGAGGATAAGTTCAAGGCCCTTTGGTATTCCCATCTGTACCACAGTACACACTAAATGTGTTCATCTTGCCAACTCATTTTCTCATGTCTAAAAGAAATATCTACACTTTTACCATATCTGACGGTAATTTCTGTTCCTTATCAGCCCTTTCTTGGGTCAGTAAAAGTATCCTTGCTATATGAGATCTTTTTTCTTTCTTTCCAAGATGGTATTTTATGCAGCTCACTCTCCTTCCTGTCTTTACCCTTTTGAATAATACATTTTAAGATCACTGGATGTTTTCTTGGTTAGAACATTTGATTTAATTTGTCCAATACGTTTTAATCCTCTGTAACAAAATTATTCAAGAGTTTTGCTGCACCATAGTTTTGTGAAATTTTAGAATTAAGATACTAAGGCATAGGACATCCACAAAGATTGTACTCCTCTAGAAGTCCTGACCTAAGTGTTTCCAGGGGCTGTCTTGCAGTGGAATATACTTCAGACAGATATTCTCTCACTGGGGATGAATAATATTAACCATTCCTCTGCCAATGATTTGGGAAAGGTGCTGGAAGCTATCAAATCAGATATTTGATATCGTAGCTTGTCTGATATATCTTCTCTGCCTTGAGAAAATACAAAGTTTGAAATTTGGATTTTAAAAAATTATTTTCTAGATGCTCTGTTATTTTACAAGATGTAAAACGTTGCTATGTAAAATTTTCCATCCTGTTCCCATGGCCTCTGGCGTCCATTCACATAACTTTACACTCACTGAGCTCCATTTTGGCCTGGGTGTGTTCAACCCAGCCTGGTGAAGAAAGGCTCTAATCAGTTTGACATGCCTGGGGGCTGGCAGGAAACTATACTCTATATCCTAGCTCTGGTCTTATAATTAAGATCAGAATAACAATGGTCAAACCCTTGAAATGCTACAGCAGTCAATATCCACTGATTCCAGTGATAAATGCTACATGAATCAAATGTAAACTGCAACTGGAGAATTTCATTATGGTATATATGCATTTCATATTGGCTTACAGGAATTCAGGCCAAGAAGTGTACATTGTTTCAAGTTTCTCTACAAATCCACTTAGTTCCATCCTGAAAACTTGGTGTTTTCCTTAAGCTAGTCACAGCCCAGATAAAGCTTTACAATAAGTTTTTTCTTTTCTTTTCTTCTCCCGATGTCTTAGACCCCAAAGTAGACATTTCTAAAAGGCGGTAAATTGCCAAAATGCATGTGAACCTTGTGTTACACTCTCGCAAGCTCCAAGAGCTAAGCCATGGAGAAAAGTCAGAGAAAGCTGTTAAGTCACAAAGAGGATGTCAGGGAATCAATTCTATGAATATACTTGAAATGAATAAGCTATAGCAAGAATTTGCATGATTAAAAATGCCAGGTAACAAAAAAACAGTGTCAACAAGCACAAGAGTTAGACTCACAGCCTCTGGATCAGTAAAAGTGTTAATTCACCAAGATCAAAGGGTCAACTATGTCTAATAAAAAAAATAATGCATGACTAAAGAGCTTGCAAAATACAGTCATGTATCATGTTAAGGCAAGTTCTCAGGAGGAATTTTTGTACACATTGAACTCTTGTGTTTTAGAATGGCTCTTTCTGTAAAACATAAATGAGAAAAGTTCTCATCTTAATTCAAAGTCACACATCAGTGCTGACTTGTGAAACAGCTTTAGTCAAGCCACTAAGTAATCACAATCCCAATATAATCAGCTTCAGACCTTCTAGAAAACAGTTGTTGGAGGAGAAAAAAAGATCATATTCACATGCTACATTTTAAATCAGGAGACCTTTTAAAAAAATTATCCAACAAAAGCATAACATGAAAATTCCTAGATACAGCATAGAGGTTATTTTAAGCTACCATAACTTTCAAAGTAGGAGAAACTGAGAACAAGAAGGCTTGAAAAAATAGACTTCTATTTTATTTCAAACCTAGTTTCATAAGGAAATGAGTGTTATGCCATCTGACTGCATGCATCTGGGTCTGCCTGGGTGCACTTCTCCTCTCCAGTAATATGAATGCACACACCTATTTCAACCAAATTTATTCAAAAGCTAGAAACTCCAAGATGGCAGGTGTGAGTAGTAAGGGACAGGAAAAGAAAGAGAGGTATTGACCCTGGGAATGGCTGCAGGGAGGGGAACAACCTTCCTTTATGCTACTCTCCAACACAGGACTTACATCTTGGGGAAAACAGGCTTTGAGTTAATTCTCACAGAGCTATTTGCCTGATGGAAACCATGCCCTGCATGACTTTGTAAAGAAAAATTATTTTTCTGGGCTGCATTTTTTTTTGTTTGTGTTAAGGCTCAGCCCTCCTCATCTGAGGGGTGATGTGGTGAAACTACTTGCTCAGTTGTAGTGAGGACTTAGGTAGCCATCTACAGATCTGGAAAGCCCGGGGAGCTCTAGGCACCATCAGTTCAGCACAGTGGGTATCTGGGGCCAGCCACATCAGAGTCATTCAGGTGGTTCCCACCTTTCTCAAGAGGGAATTGATAGCTCCTTAGGCTATCGTGGCCTGGCAGCTGAAGAGGTAGCTGTTGAAAATTATTTGATGCCTGCTTATCATCCAAAAGCAAAGGACAGAACTCTGCACTCACACTGAAGATCCACTGCCATGAGCTGGGGCAAGCGGGGGGCTGAGGAAGGAGGGACACCTGCCTCTTCTACCACCACCTCCCTCCAAATCCCACAGCTTCCTGAGTAGATCTGAGCCACCAAATCCAGCTCTTCTGAGCTCTGGTGGAGTAGCTGTCATCCACCACTGTCATCCACCAAACCTGACCCTTTCAAGGTTTCCCACCTCATAGCTCACCCAGCCCAGCATCATTCTGCAGCCTGTGGTTGACAGGCTGCCATCAGGGAAGACTGGCAGTTTCCCAACATTGGCTGACAGCAATTGCTGCTAATGCTCCCCCAGAGGTTTTGTTGTTATTGGGTTGGGTTTCTTTTCTACTCGTTATCGAGTCCATTATTGACACTTCTAGCTGTTACTGAATCTATATGGCCAGTTTTGCGTGGAGAGCAGGGCCCATGAAGGAGTTTTAACCAACAACTAGAAAACCAACAAAATGCTGGTCCACCTTCCCTCATCACCCCTACATGGCATTACAGCAGCAGGTAATTTGTTTACTATTGCATCCCTATGCAAGCCACATAGTCTCAGCAATGATTTCAGAATCGAGGCCTGTATATGCTAAGCCATAAAAGCCAAACATATTTTAATCTATAATTGTGCAAGATTTATTTAATTTAAGGGTTTTTCATTTATAGTTCTATTGGAATTGTAATGTAGTTTCAGCTCCCCATACCAAGATTTGTCAATTTTTACTGCATCTTTTAATTGTGTTCTTCCAGTCCAAGTGCCAGCAGTTTTCCAAAGCAGCTGGTGGAGGAAAAAATTGTTTGCAGCTTTTACCTGAACTACTTGAGAAAACAGCTCATTCTTTTACTGACAGGAAGACAATGGGTGTATTCTCCATACACGGCATTACTGAAGCTGGCCCACTGAACCATGATTGCAGCACCTGTTTTATCATCTTCAAAAGGAAGGTTGGTTTTCTTTCAACCCAGCTTTGCTGCAGCAGCTTAGCCCTCTCTCAGCTCTGCTGATGGCCCAGACATCTCTCTCTTAGCTGCTCTTTGCTGTAGATCTGTCCCTGTTCCCCTTCTTCCAAGCTCACCCTCGGAAGGAACCTGGGCAGTAGCCTGACACCTTACCTTTCCTTGCGGTATACCCACCTCTGGTGTCCTTGACCACCTGTGTCTCATCAGCCCTCTTGTGTGCAACCCCTTGTGTGTTATCCTCCCTCTGGCTCTCATGGATTGGCTCCCCAACAAGGGAGCCAAAGCATGGCACTGCCCTGCCCTTTTCTTTTGAAGTAAGCAAGGTGCAGGGAGGTCTGGATCCTGGCCCTGATCCCATCCCTACAGGCAGAGGGATGGCAGAGTCCCAGCTTAAAACTCTTGGGAGGTTTGTCAGTGTGCTTAGTGCCAGTAGGACAGCAAGGCTTAAGTTTGGTCTGCTGTGATGAGGGAATATCGTGGCAAGCCTATCAGAACAAAAAATGCCAGCACAAACAAAACAAGACAAAACAAAAAATTAAAATCAGATGGCGACCACCACGGGAGCAATGTGATATTAAATGTTAGAATGCAGCCTCTGTGTGAAGGAATGACTCTGAGGGACTGACTGGCTCAGCAGCTTCACTGTGTGTATCCAGTAGTTCAGAAAGGAATGGAGTGAACATCCTTTCCTCATAACTTTTAATAAGACAGCTCATCAGCTGCGTTCACTGCATCCAGAGCAGGAAACTTGACGAGGTGCTTTGTACCAGGAAAGCACATCCAGTAAGCTCAGTGTCAGGTCCCAGTAAAGGCAGCTGTGAAGTATTATACAGATTTACCTTCTGTGTAGTTAAGAGGGCAAGCTGGGAATTCCAGGGGACAGAAAAAGCCACCCCAACTGAATAGCTGTCAAAGTGATAATCCTTTTAAAAGAGTATGTTTGCTGTGTGCTGCTTATTTATACAGAGCCTGTGTGCCTGGTGAAACTTTTCAGCCCTCATGAATTCAAAGAGGTACAGTTTCCATTAACACAAATGAGGATGTTATATACCAAGATCCTGGGGCTCAGAGAGTAGAATATTCCCTTGAATCACTATAAATGGTGGAATCTTAACAAAATTGACTGTTTCTTTCTTTTTTTTTTTTACTTTAATAAACCATTTAAATTAATGTTACAGTATTAATATTCTGCAGCAGGATTCCCACAAAAAAAAAAAAAAGAGAGAGAAAAACCTAAGCAACTTTATGTGCAGAATCTAAATTGGTTAAAAAGCCTCTTAGTTTTCTTCATGCAGCAACAAAAAAGACAATCACAAAACACACAGATCCTGGGCTAATTTTTCCCATGTATCTTTTTTTGTTGGGTCTTATTTTTGACAGTCAACATTACTGGAAACTTGGAGGTGAATTCTGCAACTGAGAAACTAGTTCAATATTGATGTGCACTTGACACTGACTCCTGGGGATGAAGAACTTGTCTTGTCTGTACTCATTGCTGTAGGTCTCCACTTTGACTGAAACCCATAGTTACTACTCTAATATTAAAAACCCAGAACAATGTTCCTCCTGTGATGACATCAGTAGAGAGTAAATATGTCTCTGTATGTGCCTTAGAGGGATAAAACAAGATGAAATTTGGCAGGGTGACTGCTAACTGCCAGTGACACTATTGAGTGGACCAGTAACCCTGAGAGTGAAGGTGTACCACTGCCCAGGGGCTAACCAGATTTGTCACACCAAACAGGCATAAGTGTATAAGTACCACAGACTGGTTGGTGAGCATCAAGACTTTTCTGGCAGTGGCAAAAAAGTCTTAATCAAATTTTCTGTTCCTGTCCTCATGTCCAGTCTGCAAAGGCCTCTGTGGGATTGGTCCTTTAACTTCCTCTGATTATGTATTTAATTTGAACAGGCACTTAACCTGTTTCAAGATTTTTTTTTTTTTAAATGAGCATTTCCTAGCTATTTAGTTCTAACAAAGTGGGATGGGAGTAGTTAACATGTCCATTTTCCCATTCACAAACAAGCTATTTGCCTCCAAAATGCAATTACTTTCTTTTACCTGTTAGGAAATAACACTGCTGAAGTACCTCTCATGTAGGCGGGAGGTTGCCTGCAAAAAAATGGCTGAGGCATGGGCCTATTAACCTGCCCATGCTGCACTAATGATTTCACTAATGCTTTACCTTCACATGATTGAACAGGGTTTCCCTCAGATGACTGGACAAATGAGAACAGATGATCAGCAGAGTTCATAAAAGTGAAATATCTGATGGCTGCACCCCTGTTGGTCTCATGTTATGGGTGAATCTGCATGCAGAGGGGTGAGCAGGAAGAGAAAGGGAGTTGATTGTAAAACAGCTCCATAATTACCACATAGATGAAGCTATGCATCAGTGAGAAACTTGTTTTAAGATATGTACATTGCCATAGGCATGACTGCCAAAGTCTGCTTTCACTTATGCTGATAGAAACCTGGAAAAATCCTATTTTCAGTTAAGTGACTTCAATTTGTACAAGTAAAAGTGAGAGCTGAATCTGTCCCTTCAGTAAAAAAAAAAGGGGCTGAGAAAACCAAATGCAACCCAGTCAGACAAAGGGCATGAATCCCTGCATCCAAGTCCCTAAGCTAATCTTATTTCCTAGTGACACAGCTTCCCTTCCACACTGCAAAATACCCTATAGAGACTCTTTTCAGCTTCTCAGGAAAATGTGGGCAGTGTTTGCAGAGTCCAGTCTTTCTTATTCTTTTGAATATTCATCTGAATTGTTATTTCACTCTTACCAGCTTAAGTGGCAGTGCTAACAAAACGAGAAACAATAAATCTTTGTCAAGTGTTCTTGGTGTGGGGTGAATAACCAGTGCTGATGCTGATTCCTTAAGAAAACTCATTTCTTGTAACATAAGCTCTGCTGAAGATGGTCATGTCAACTGATTAGACTTTTTACTTGGCCATATTGATTCTGTTCTACACCAATGCAGCCCATAATGCTGGCTAATGTTATTGACGAGCCATCAGTCCTGCAGAGACGTGTGGGGCATGCAGCTCTCTCCGAACCACAAAAACCTATCCATGAACAATGATGGAGAGGAAGAGGAAGATGCAAGCAAAGCACTCAGGCTGGCTTCATTCAGCCTGTAATACATTAATGAAAGACATACACTCGGTGGGAAGAGACAGATGTGGCTCTCCAGAAGCCATTTATTTATAAAATAATTATGAATGCATGGTCAAGTCATGGATTTTCATTACAGTGTGCATGTCTAACACTCTTTTGTTCACGTTGTGCTCTAAATGAAATATAAAGGTAGAGTGATAGCAGCAGAGGCCTAAGAGAGATTACTCTCTCTTTCCCTTCACTACCTTTTTTTAAACCTCGAGGACAGGTGATATCTGGCTTTGTCAAAGTAATGCAAAGCTGCTTCTCAAAGGCACACTTCAGTTGCAACCAGAGAGGCGGCCTCTACAGAAGTGTAGTAGAAGGCAGCATCCCAGCTCCTTAAATGCTGGAACTTGTTTGAACAACGCAAGATCATTGATACCAGCTGCTGCATGGAGAGGAGTGAGTTTGATCTTGAGGACTGCTGAGCACAAGGCCTAACCACTTAAATCTCCATTTCATTTCCTTTTTGTTTCCTTTTCTATTCTTCCTTTTATGTTTTGCCTTTTTGAAAGCCCAGGGTAGGGGCTTTGAAAGTTAGTCTGGCTTTTTCTGTCTCAAAATGAGAAAAGCAGAATAGAGTTATGACCTAGTCATTCAATGACTTCTGTTTCTTGAAGAGGAGGAAGACTGTGAAACTGGCACGGAAGTCAATTATTGTATCACACCATTCAATTTCTAGCATAATAGTTCCATTGTAAGATGGACTATAGTAATAGGGAGATAGGTAAACATTAAGAACTTACAGCTAAGAGTTTGCTTTGTGTGCCTTTCCAGGGAGAAGCCATAGGATCAGACCATAGAAAACATGTGACAAGAGGCTTTTCTGCTCGAATTTTGGTGTAAATTCAAGTCTGGTCCTGCATTTTTACAGTCTTCCATTTGCTTTTCAATGTATCTACACTGTACAGGTTGTTTAAAAAGATCTATTTCCTTCTTTAGGCTGTTTGCATTTTAAAGTACAAATATTACTGAGTTTACATCACGTCTATGGAAAAGCATGCTACTTAGCATGCTCCTGTAAATTTGTGAAAGAACATGTCAAATACCCTGATAGCCCTTCCAGTGTTCATCAGTTATTAGCACCACTGATTCCAGGACAGGAAGCTATATGCTTGCAAGATAGGAAAAGTGCTATGTAGGAGTATAGATACCAATATTATTGCTGGCAATCTACCGAGCAAGTAACAGAACAGTTCAGGCACAGTGTGGTGACCTGCTGCACATGTCATACTTGTGTCAAAGGTAATGCCTGCCACAGGAAATTAACAATAGGAATGGACAAAAAGCAGAGAAGCTGAAGTTACCTACACCTTTAAAAAAAAAAAACAAAAACAGATGACAATTATTCTTGAGTGAAAAGATAAAAACTACATTGGCTGTGAGGTTACATCAGAAACATGGTAGTCCACTCTTAATGAAAGTTTTGCTTACAATTTGTATGAGAGACCAGTCTAGGAAGGTGGGTCAGTAATGCTAAAACACTTGAAGAATTTTTTTTTCCTTTTTTTTCAATTTTATTTTTTGCAAAGTTCAAAAAATGGATTAATTTTGCAGAGCGCAGCTGCAGTGATCTATATATATTATTACAAACAAGATAATAGTGTTCATAAGCAGAGATGAAAGTGAACAGGAGCTGGCAAAATAAATGTTAGCTGAAACTGAATCCCACTAACCTCCTGTGGAACATTTGTGATATTAACCCCCTGCACACCCACAGCAGAACACTCACAAGGGGAGGCTAAGCACAAAGCTTGGTGATGTTTAATTTTAATTTAACACAGCTTATCCAAGAGAGACCATACTGCTCTGTGGCACGGCTGAAAGGCTGTTGAAGAGAATGTGAGTGCATGTGTGTGGGTACATGCATGTGCAGTTGCAGCAAAAACCAGGTGTCAAAGCAAAGTGATCTGGTTTTAGGCTTATGATAAAACAAATGGTTACACCTTGGGTCACATTACGTTGGTGTAAATCCATAGAAAACTTGTTTCATAACACTGGGTGTATTCTTACTCAGAGATTAGAATTTGCATATTTCTTGGGTTTTTACATGGCGTTTTCTTTTAATCTATTACTAGTCTTCCTTTTGAACGTTATATTTCCCAGGACATTAAAAATTGGTTTTAAGCAATTTTTTAAATAATAATAATAATAAAAACCCATAACACCAAAAAAGCCCAAAGAAAATCTTCAAACCAAACCAAACACCAAAAACTCCAAAAAATTAAAGAAAAAAAAATCCCAACCCTCAATCAAATATATTCAGCATTTTATATTGTTTCCATTTGACTGGTTTAGAATTGTAGCTCCATATATACTGGCAGATGGAACTGGCCTCAGTATCCTGTCCTCTTTTAGGACACTAACAGTAGCCTGAACCAACACATTCAATAATCATCTTGGGTTCACTGCTAACATGAGCTAAATCTTGACCCTACTGAAGCTATCGGAAATGCACTGGCACCAGAAACTCACTGCATAACTGTCAAACATTCTGACTGAAGCATATTCCCTATTAATTTAACAAATCCTAGGCATCACTGAAGCCTAATTTCTTGTGAATCTCTGAGGTAATTAAATTACTCTCTTTTGACCCTCACGAGTATTTCCTCTGGAAGCTCAAGAGATTAAAAAGTAGACTATTCTTATGCAAACGTAAGTAAATCCAGCACACAGATTTTTTAATTTCTTCAGCTGCCCTTTACAGTTCCCCTTTGTGACAAACTGGTGATTTTTGACATGAGAGAGCTTAGAAATAAAGTGTAAGTAGACACTATTTGCTGAAAATGGTCTTACATGCAGAGTCTGAATGAGTTTTCTTTCTTCGAGCATAAGTTTCTCCTTTCAGAAAGCAGGAAAAATTACAGCCTATTTCATAACTGACTATCAGCACCATATATATAGTGTGCAGTCTACAATTCCTTCAGCTATAGATGGGAAAACCCAGTTTTCTAATTTGATCCTTCCAAGTAGAGTTGTAAACATGGGTTCCCATCTGAGTAATTACACTGAAGTCTGTGGAATTTCTCACTTCCTTCACTGTTATACCTGTACGTCAGAAGAAGAGGACGTTTTTAGCTCTGTATATGCTATATATATAGAATGAGAAATACAACTCTACATGTGTACTAAATAGTCTATTCCTGTGAGTTTTCTTCTGTTGCTTAAACTTTATTTGCTTTCACCTGTGGGCCTGGTGCATCACAAACTTAGATCCGTTGTCACTCTGGTAGTCACATTCTACATAAATTTACTGCCTGCACATAAAATGAATAACCTGTCAAGCATTTTTCTTTTAATTCTTGCTCTAACTTCTCTTATAGGTTCCCCTGGGACTGAAGAGACCTCCAACCTTACTCCCTTGTTCTGTGATTTGGAGAAACTGACGATCACCAGCATTAGCCCAAGTAAAATTTTTGATGGTGGAAGAAAAGAACCCATCCTAAGAGTAGTATGTTCCCTGGACTGGTGACTCAGAGACTTCTCGTTATTTGTGTAAAACTCATGTCATGTAAATATGTCGATAAACATAGTTCTTTTCATTATTTGCCCACTTCTGTCTGAGCTCCTCTTACCCCTGTATGTACCCAGTGAATAATCCTCAGTGCAGTATATTTCAGCTCAGGAATTCCCCAGAAGTCTTATGCCAGCATATTGTATAGTATTACTTGGGTTACTATTCAGGCACCTTTCACCTTCTGCCCTGTAATAGTGAGTCTAAAACAGCGGAGTCCTGTGCCAATGCTACTCAGAAGAGCATCTTTAGTGAACATTTTGTTGGAGGTGGGGGGCAAATAGCACAAAAGAAGTCACAGGCTGAAAAGAATAATCAAATATTCTCATTACATTGTAAGGGTGTAGACAGTTCAATTCCTAGCATGTGGCAATACAGGAAGAACTCCTGGGCACTCCCTACAGAACCTAAATCAAGGGTATTTTAATTTGCAGTCCCTGCTTCCTTTCCCACAATGAGACACAGGACAATAAGAGGGAACATATTTCTCTTGCAAGTTAACTCAACATGCAATATGCAGAAGATTAGTCAAGCTTACTCAGTGCTAGCAATCCACAGTTTATTGATCTCACCCTATCACTGCTTACATTTTTTATTCTTTAATTTTCTTTCCTTATTTGCTCATTAGTTCAAGAGATGGAGGGAAGGGGGAGGGAGTGTTAGAAGATCTAATCATTTTTAGGTTGCATTGGAAGAAGAAAATCAAACAGAGGCATTGTCAAACAGCAATCCCTGAGTAAGTGCTAACTGTCCAAACTTGTTCTAGAGTATTTGTCCCAGCCCACACAGCACAGCAGTATTTGGCCAGCCTTGCAGCCCTCTGCAGAGGTTACTTTGCTAGCCTATATGATTCTTGCTGTGGAAGGATCATTCCTGCATTTTAGACAGGCATAGCCAAGTTACTAAAGAGGTACTTGAGAAACAATCCCCTCTGAGTGACTAAGAAATGGATCCTTCTTTCCTGTTTTCAAGAAAAATGTCATTGCATCTTTTTTCAACTTACAGTATGTTAGCAGTACACAGCAAGTGCTTCTGAGGAATTACAGATGTGTAATTGTTCAGATTAGTTGTTAAAAATAAAAAGCAGATACTTTTCCCTTATGCTATTAAAAGCGGCTAATAAGGGTGGTAACTGAGAATTAAGGAAGACTTGTGGGGGTGAGGGGGAAAGCAACAATTTCTTTTTCACAGATCTGTTTAATTCCTCTTTTTTACCCTCTTTCAAACCTCCTCGCCTTCTCATTATTGTTTACACTTTTTTTTTCGGAGTTTGCAAAGCTTGACTGAGGGTAGTGCTGGAAAATTCACACAGAATGAACATCTGATTTCCAACATAATAAGTAAATGAATACAAATTTAACTTCATGGCATTCAATATTAACTATTTTCTAATGCTGAAATAATGGCCTCCAGCCATCTCTGAAGTGTGCAGAGAATGGTTAGTCAGCAGCTAAGCACAAATTTCTTTAACCACTATGCTATCAAAGGGAAAGTGGGCAAAGATTGGGAATTTTAATGAACAAATGGCATTCCTGAAGTTTGCAGTTCAAAGCTAAGTAAATAATGAATAGCTTGAATGCAAATTACCCCTAATTAACTTTGCTAAGTCTGTTTTTAATAAGGATAGATATGAAAGACTACGACTATAATATATTACATGTACCACAAACACTGAAGCAGTGATTTTTTTCAGAGGGTGGTAAGGGGATGTAATGAGAGTTTTTAAGCATCTTGGATAGTAGTGTATAGGTTGTTGGAGAAACAAACATTAGTGCCTACTGTATTCAGGAAGCAGATGTGTCCATGATCGTAGCACATGCAACATCTTACTTAGACAGATGCCACCCAAAAAAAGGGGGGGATGGGGGAAAGAGTGAGAGGAAAGAGCATGCTGAACTCAGGAAGAGGAGCTGCACCTCACTTGAAGAAGACAGCAGAGCCCACACAGGAGGCATAATTAGGAGAAAGCTCAGTAGATCCCAGCACAATCTATAGGCCTGCCTTTTGTGCCTCCATCAACTTCAGTGAATGTTGGGTGTGCAAGGAATTTGAGATAAGGCCCTGAAGGCACGACTCATTACAAACAAAATAATTTAAGGAAGAACACCCACAGAGCAGGAGTAGTCCAGCACCTGGCATGCCTCACAGAAAGGTGGGTTTTCAGTTTTCTGAAGCAGGGGAAGGGTGTATATCCAAACATATTAAAAGGACAGCATGAAAGAGAATAGCTTGAATCTAAGTAGATTATATCTGTGCTAGAAATAAAATTAATGTTGTATCTCTACAGACTCTATTTACTGAGAAATGGGCAGTAAGCCCCCATTTTTAGGGACTGGTGCACACATTAGGCTTCAGCTATTCTTGCTGATTTTAATGAAAGCATAAATATACCGGCAGAGGAAAATAGTCCAGACAAGAAGTACTTTGGAGTAGCTAGTCAGGCATTTGTCTGCCTCTGGAGCCCCAGGAGCACAGATGGTTCTGAGTGTTACACAAGTCTGATCTCTCTGTTCTTTATTCAGGAATTACCACTTGAACTCTGAGCATGAGGCAAGTATGTTTGTAGAGAATTGTTATTATGTACAGCTCTGCATGAGTGCTAGCTATGAATCTGATGATTACTATTGTATTTATGGTGTGCACTAATGACAGATATAATCCATTAAAATATATGTTTCACAATGAAATTGCAAATCAAAAATAGATACACAATATGGTTGTATAAATCTTGCAGAAAAAAATCTGTTTATGAAATTTCCTGAGTTTTGAGTGCTTGGTCTCAATACCTTTTTTTTGCAACAATAATAATAGTGATAATGATATTCCTTTAGAAACCTTGTTACAGTTTCTTAGTTTAAAACAGAGAAAAACATTTCTCATCATATCTAGCTGGTAGTTGCTATGCGTCACGTAATCCAGGAGCCCTATCTTGAATTACAACAACAAATTCTGGGTTCAGGCCTGCCTGTTGCACACGACCCATGTTATTCTTACATACTTGAATTCTTTTCAAGCCCACTTCTCCAAAGGGATGCAAACATGTAATTCTCCTTATTGTAACTGCTGCAGAATCTCCCTGCATTTTGACAATATCATTCATTCTTCAGATGAATATGACATTGCAGATAGAGTGCTTGGTTTCCCATGTTCTATTTTTTGGGTTCTAAATATTGATATTATTCCTTCTTTTTCTTTTCTTTAGTAAGGCATATTTTTCTTTTTCTTGCATCTATCTGCTGTATAACCTAGGTCCACAATCCGTAATCATTTGTTTTGTTCTCCAAAATGAAAACAAGACCCTCAAACAAAAACCAAACCAGCCAGGTTTGATGGCTGTGTGGAAATATTCTCAGATCTGAGTTGCCATGCCAAAAGCCTGGACTCCACATTTTTTCTCTTGTCTGTTACACAGGACAAAAAGAGCCAATGAAAGTACTTTGGACTGGGAAAGATAATACTTCATGTTTGCTCTACAATGACCCCTCAAAGTGATCAAGAAGGGTCCCACAGTTATGCTCAGCCAGCAAAGAACTTTCTCATGTATTGGAGAACACATCCAAAGGAACCTTAAAATCTGAGCACAGACATATTGGAGGATCCCTTCCCACCCTCACAGACGAAAGTCAAACTAAAGGCCCCAGAGAGTCCAGAAGAACAGTTATCAAAAAAAAAAAAAAGAAAGAAAACCAACAAAAAACTAAATAAAAGCAATGGCTTTGATAAAGGACTTCAGAGAGATTTGCTCAGAGAGAGGAGAACATCTGGCTTAGGGTGAAAAGAGAAGTGGTGTCATCTGGGCAAAACATAAAACCATTCTCCTCAAATGTGTCCTTAAAAAAAAGGAGGGGGAAAATTTAAAAAAAAAAAGTAATCATGCAGGAAGGGAAGGCAAGTTCAGGGAAAACCAAAATCTTGTAATGTTTTAGGAGGGCTTATTAGAGTGAAAATTAAGTGTCATGCAGAGCTTTGCTTCAGTCCTGATGTCTTTTATTCAAAGATCCAGCACCCTGTAAACTTACTTTAACAACTCCCTTCAGATGAAATATAAAAATTAAAGGCATTTACAACACAGCTTAGTAGCAGATGTAGTCTTACTGTGGGGGTTTAGATCAAATGATGATGTAACCCCACCAAAAGGGGTTATAAGTCTTGTGAAAACCTCTCACCAGAAAAAAACTTGGCTATCTGACAAAATATGGGCTTCTATTTTTGCTTGGAATCCCATTTCCCATTGTCAAATGGTCTTGACTTTTTATTTACCTCTGGAAGACGGAAAAAAACCATGCAATTTTGTTCCTGGATAGATTCCCTGTTTAATAGTCTTTCTCCAGCTCTGTGTTAGGGTGTAGCATAAGCAGCAGGGCCTCTGCTGGGTGAAAGCTATGAAGTGGAGGTAGGTGGGAGCTTATGGGGAACTTGTAGTGAGACAAAGTTTAGGCAGGTTTGACTTAGGTTGTGTTCAGGCAAGATTGCCTTAAGTGGTCAGAAAAATTTAGCAAATCAAAACAATCCTTGTGTATTTTTCTTATTTTCCTCATCTTTTCCGTAAAACCTGTAGAAAAAGCAACACAAAATAAAGGACAGAAAGTAAAAGGAGACCTTTTCACTCTCTACAACTACCTGAAAGGAGGCTGTAGCTATGTGGAGATCAATCTCTTTTCACAAGTAACAAGTAGTAGGACATGAGGAAAAAGTCTCAGCTTGTACCAGGGGACTTTTAGAGCAGATATTAGGAAAAATTTCTTTACCGAAAGGGTTGCCAAGCAGTGGCAGAGGCTGCCCAGCAAAGTGGTTAAATCACCATCCCTGAAGGTATTTAAAAGACCCATAGACAGGTAAGTTAGGGATACGGTATAGTGGTGGACTTGGCAGTGCTAGGTCAATGGCTGGACTCAGTTATTTTAGAGGCCTTTCAAACATCAGTGATTCTATGATTCTACTATCATTCTGTACTAACCTCTGTTAAGTCAGGTATTTTGAAGTTCTGCTCTCTGACATGGTCCTTAGTTGTAATGAGCCATGACACTCTTATTTTCAGACTGGAGTGCTTAGTGCTGTCTGTATACGGTGTCTGGTACCCGAAGTTTGCATCTGTCAAGTTCCATTTTTTGGTCTCCAGTTCTTGGTTGAGCTAAGGCATAGCTGCTAGATACAAATGATTTTTCACAGCAAGATGGCAACTGATACAGGACAGAGAGGACCTTAGAAAACTGGGCAATTACTCTGTTCTGATTGTTGAGTTGTGCGGATGGTAAAACTGGGTTTTCTGGCTGTGACATTCCATCCTATGGCATGGTTGAAATTCTGGCTGACAGGTATCTGTGTATGCAGCAAAACACACTGGTAGGCTTTCTGATAAGTGGAATTGGTTTTAAGTTACATGTCACACAAACATTAAAAGGATGAGGAGTGGACTTGCAATTGGGAAGACAAGTTATTTTTAAGTATCTCACATACCTGTACAAAATCTTAGTGTTGGTCTAGATTTATTCTCTTGCAAAATATACAGCCTGTGAAAAAATTAATTTCTCAAAATTGATAACATAAATAGCTCTACAAAAAGTAGCAAAAGGTGATTACATAAAACACTATCAGGCAGAAGAGTATTGAAAACTCTAGGTCTGGTGTGATTTCTCTCGTTGTGTGTGGTAAAATAACTTCTTTCTTTTTCATCTTTATAGCATATCTGTAGAATAGGTAAGTCAATTATAAAATATTAAGCTGTCATATTTCTCCTACTGTTTATTTCCATTTTGCTGTGGAAAGTGCACATGTGAACACCCACATTAGAATTTTTTGTGTATGTGTGTATGTATATGTGTGCTCACTTATCAAGAGGTATAAACTAAGGAAATAAGATATTCAGCTTGTTGGGTTGGTAACTGTCCCAGGGCTGAGCTAGAATCCACTGACACGACACAACACAGAAGTTCCACTGCAAGAATAAGCTTGGAGGCTCACTTGTGCACCCAGGCCAAACTGTGCTTTCTGTAGCTGGGAAGAGGAGGAAAGAAAAGTACCTCTGCCATATTTGTAGTTCTCACACCCCAGCAGCTGGTTAGGAGCCAGTTCAGCCCACAACACAATTAAGGGGAACCTTGGGGCTGTCTTAACAAACAATAGCCCCAAGGATTATGCCACAGTTCACACCCCGTTCCTCCCTGCCTCCTGGCCATATCCCTGAGATGTCCCCTATGCCAAGAGCTGGGAAAATTCTCCAGGGAAATTCTCAGCTGGCTTGTTGAGCTAGTTTTATGGTCCCTTTGCTATCCTGAGACCTAGACCATTGTTGATAATTTTCCTATTGAAAATATGCTATTTTGCCTTTCAAATTGCTCAGCAAGTTTAAAGACGATGACAGTTTGTACAGGAGTGATATGAGCAGAAGAGTGAAAATGTGTTTAGTTCAAGTATGACTACAATCTGTAACTGGGACAATGGCTATTTGTCTCCCAGAGAAAACTATAATTTGGCTTATTGTTGTGCAATTGTTGTACATGATAGGGATATGTGTTAAATCTAACAGGCTACCAAGTCCTTTTAAATATTCATATCCTTACTCTCCCTCCCCAAGAAGATAAGGATAGCTGCAGGGAAAGACACTCAGCCCAAAATCCTGCATTTCTTGTGAAGCCATCCATTTAGCCTCCCCTTAACTGTGAGATTTATCATACTGTTCTGACATCTCTGATCAAAGTTCTGCTACTATGACCTGACTGAGCCTGTGTCCCAAGAAATTCTAATCCTCTCATTCAAATAGTGAAAGCACAGAATTTCCAATAAGCCCCAGTAATGATAAATCTCAGTCCAGGTGTGAAGGTTTATGTTATCAGGCGTGGGACCGGAGAAACTAAAAAAAGCAATGTAAGAAAATAAGACTTTTCTTAATCTTTAATTTAGGATCATGCTCTAACATGTTGCTTCAGGTTGATTTAGACTTCATCCCCTCACCTGTTCTAGTTCAGCATTTAACGCAACCAGGCTTTATCAGCAGTAACAGAGCAATGAGCCTTCGCCAAACCCAGAGAAGTAGAAGCTTTAGTAAACACAAGCCCAAAAACAACACTGTCCATAAAACATCTTATTCCAAAGATGAAAATTCTTCCTTGCCTTAGAGGAAAAAGTGTGAGAGGGAGAGTTTCCATGAGTCTAAATATTCTTTGTTCCCAAACCAGAATACACCACATGAGAGAAGAAAGATTTACCTGCTGCTCTTCACCAATCTTAACTAATACCTCATGGAGTTGCTCTCAGTTCATGGCAGAATAATAGATGCTGAAGACCCAAATAAGGGTGGGAGAGCAGAATTTATTTCCAGGTTCTACCTCTGGCTCCTATTAAAACTACTGTGTGTTATGGCCTCAGTTTCCACACCTGTATAGGGATGATAATCTCTACACAGAATTTAGCCTGTAATGTCTATGAAAGTTGTCATAGTCTTAAGTGAAAAAGTCAGAAGCATACAAGAAAATGGATGTCTGTTTCAGGTTTCAAAAATAAGAAGCTCTGTGGGCAATGTCTGCACATCATTGTAAGGGCTCTGCATAGTTCTGCTACATGGTGGCAAAGGGCATAGCTAGAATGAGTTCATAGCTATTTAAATGCTCTGCTTTATCTCTCAGCTTGCTCATATGAGCAGCTTGACTGCTTTCTGTGGATTTTTTAAGATGCAAATGTACTCAAAAATCAAGGAAAAATGAAGAAGGGGTTTTTTACGTGTTTGTGTATTACACCATGGCAAGCACAGCATTCATCTCCCCCATTCCAAATTTCACTGGATTTAAGATTATGTACCAGTGGTAAATGCTGTGTTTTCATTCTTCCTGTATTTAGACAAATGTGCTTTGTCAATGAAGCATACCTCCCTCACCCCATCTGTTTCAATAAGCTGTGCTGTGCATGGGTCTCTGGGGGCCATCACAGGAGCATGCTTTACTCAGTACCCCAAGAAGCAGCAGCTGCAGTTCCTTTGTGCAACATGGCAGGGCTTGAAATTGTAAAAATGGCAGCATTCAACTAATGACAGTGCCGAGAAGAGAGAATGCAGCTTCCGAGCCCTATAAGGTGCAAAGACTCTGGGAGGCACAGATCAAGCCTTTGACAAATTAATTTGGTTATCTGCCTGCTGGTGGGATCAGCTTTTCAGCCCCTGGGAGAAGTTTTTAAAAAGTAGCCAAAACAATTAGCTGTATATCTAGTCATTCCTGGCCCCAAGGTAACATGCCTTTTCCCCCATTTCTTATCCAGATTTCAACTGTTACCAAAAAAGATAAAAATAATAATATTTTTAAAAAATAATTTAAAAAAAAGAAAAGCAGAGGGGTGTTTATAGATAAACACCCTGTATATAAAATGACATTAACTGCAGAAAACTGGGCCTTGGAGCTCACCTGAACACTTATAGTCTGTGAAGGAGTGGACAGGCAGAAAGTTCCTTGCAACATAGCCTACTTTGTCCTCAGAGTTCCTTGCTAAATGCTTTGATATAAAATAAAGCTTTTAAAAGAAACGGAAAGAAAAAAACAAATAAAAACTTGGAGAAAATGTCAATAGAATAACTGTTGCTTGTTTTCCCTTAATTTTAATGGAAATTTTCACAGCACCCAAAGCAGAAATATGGAATGTGTATCCTGCTGGATAGGAAAGGACACAGAGGTCAGAGTAGATACCTGATGACATGAAAATTGAATTGAAATTGAATAGTGGGTTTTGTTCTGCTTTGTACAGACACACATGTCTGTAATATACAGACACTCTAACTGAACAAGTATTTGCAGGCTTGTTCTTCTAAAATCTCCAGAACATCCAGGTCATTTCAAAATGCCAGGCACTTGAGACTGAATTTTTCTTGCTTTCTCACCACTATGAAATTAAGTCTGCTTAAGTTGCCAACTGTTACATTGAACAAGGACTGTCAATGTATGTTGTGTCAAGTTCAAGAACTTAAGTGATGCTCTTACCTAGTATTTCAGCAGTGTTTGTCGTTGCAGATTTGTAGCGTTCAAAGTAGTAGCCAAAGTTTGAATTCTGTGTAAGAGCTGACACTGTCACTCTAAATCATTTAATTTTCCAGACTTACTTCTCCTTATTTTATTCATCAAAACAGAAAAGGGCAGTTAATACATTTACTCTCTGAGCAGAGAATATATATTTTACTGACTGGGCATTAAGGTGCAGTAGATGGATGTCACTGCATATCTCATAATGAAAAAGATGGATTTCATAGCATCACAAAATCTTAAAATATCCTGAGTTATATGGGACCTACAAGGACCATCAGCTCCTGGCCCTTCACAAGACAACCCCAACAATCACAGCATGTGCCTGAGAGCACTGTCCAAACACTTCTAGAACTCTGTCAGGCTGGTGCTGTGACCACTTTCCTGAGGAGCCTGTTCCAGTGCCCAGCCCCGCTCTGGGTGAAAAATCTTTTCCTGTTATCCAATCTAAATCTCACCTGACTCAGTTTCATGTTGTTCCCTCAGGTCCTGTCGCTAGTCACTGAGATCAGTGTCTGCCCCTCCACTTCCCACTGTGAGGAAGCCATAAACTGTGATGAGGTCTGTCCTTAGTCTCCTCTTTTCCAGAATGAGCAGGCCAAGTGACTTCAGCTGCTCCTCATATGGCTTCCCTTCAAGGCCCTTCACCATCCTCATGGCCCTCCTTCGGATGCTCTCTAACAGCTTAAGATCAGTTTTATATTAACATTTATATTTATATTAGTTTTACATATATAACTAATAATATATAATAACTTATAACAGTTATAAGTTAGATTAACAGTTTTGTATTGTGGCACCCAAAACTGCCCCCAGCACTCGAGGTGAAACCTCCCTGGTACACAGCAGAGCAGGACAATCTCCTCCCTTTCCCAGCTGGCAATGCTGGGCCTGATGCCTCCCAGGACACCCTTGGCCCTCCTGGCTGCCAGGGCACTGCTGATTCGTATTTACCTTTCCATCAACCAGGACCCCCAGGTCCATTTCCATGGTGCTGCTCTCCAGCATCTCCTTCCCCATTCTGTCCATACATCCAGGGTTACCCTGACACAGGTGCAGATTCCAGGACTGGCTCTTGTTAAATTTCATACAGTTGGTATCTGCATTTCAGTCACTGCCATGACTAGAGAGAAGGGAGGAAAGCAAGGAACAGAAATATGTAGAGAGGAATGAAAGGAGGGAAAACAACCCTATTCCCCCAGATCAGATACCAATGTGTTAATGTATTCTCTCTGAACATATGATACCAAATGGAGATGCATGAATCTCAATCCTGAAAACTCAGTGGATAAAAAAAAAGCTGACTGCTTAAGCCTGCAACAACTTCAGTGCATCTCTAGACACAGCCTGGAGCAATAAAGTGTGAAAAAATTTTCATTTGTTTATTTATTTTAAGATTAGATACCTATTTTAATGTGCTAAATAGAGCACATTATTTTTAGCATTTGGAAACTCTGACTTATACATTATTTGCCTAGTAGACTTTAAAAGGCAGACTTATCAGCCACAGGTACAAGAAGAAAACTTGCATCCAAACAAGAAAATGAATATGCTTCAGAGAGCTGTAAAAAGGGCACAAAGAATGAAGCATTTGCCCTGGGAACCCTTTCAAGTAGAGTACAAAATGGAGGCATGTATATTGGATAGACTGTAGTTGTTGCTTTTGCCCCCAGGAGGAGTAGTTCTTCACCGGGGATAAGGGTAGGGAAACGTTACAAGGAGGAAGCAGGCACAAAGTTGGGTTGGAGAGCGGGAGAGAGTTGCTTTAGGCTATGAACTGGCTTTCTGGGGCTCTGAGATCCCACTGAAAATCTTTCAGGTTTGTACATGTGCATGGGTGCACATCAACCAAACATGCACCCAAACTTATAGACTATCTTCTTTCCTGACTGAGCCCAGGCCTTCTGAAATGGGACTCCCCCTCTATGCACTACTGTAGTACAAAAAAATAAACAATATCCACAGCTCTGGAGCTGGACACTGCATAGATAAGACACACAAGTTCAACAAGAGCATTTTTGGGGGTTTTTTTGTAGGAGTGCAAGCAAAAGTTCCATATTTGTGGCTGAAAATGTAACCTGCGCTTGCAAAATATCTCTACCATTACGCAAAGATTCTGCCACTGATTTTGGAGGTGGAGCCTGAGGTGGACAGGGCAATGAGAACTGACCTCTTCAGAAATGTGTTTCTAGTGTAGGTAATAACCAGCTGAAAAACCAATGCTTGTGAAGCAGAAGCTTCCATAGGTTTGCACCAGGATATGATTCCAGTGAAAAAAATGGTGGTTAGCAGTATGCTGTGCAGGCTTGAGTTCCCACATGCCTTACCCATGTGATGCTGCTCTTTGCCAACACCCTTTTCCCCATTTTCACCAGAGCTAAATATTTGCCAGCCTCTAACAAAATAAAAGCACACACCAAAATGAGGTGAGGGGAGCTGTTAGTTCAGATGCTGCTATTTGAGAGCTCACATAGCTCTGGGGAAATAAGTACTCACTATGTAATCCCAGCAATGACACTAAAGGTAAATGGATTTGGGGATTTTTGTCATGTACTGTGGTAGCAATAACAGCAGTGACAGGGCATTTGTATCCCCACATCACATCTGGTGAAAATATTTCATCTGGGAAGCACAGCTTTTATCACATAATTTGCTCCCATTATTTTAGTGGCTAATGTTTCACACTGCTGGTGATCCTCACCTGAATGGTGGCTGCAAGGTGTCACTCCACTCCAGATTTGGGAAGCTTGGGATATAAATTGAAGCCAATATATCCACTATCAGAGAAACATGTATTATTATTAAAGCTCATTCATCACACACTGAAGTAAATACCTTGCATGGGGGAATTGGAATCATTTTCAGTGAACTAGATCCATCACCTTCTAAATCAGGTACATCAGCTAGTGAATCAAATGCATCACCTTTGAATTAGATGGACTCCCAGTTGAATTAGATGCATCACCTATTGAATCAAATACATTACTATTGAATCAAAAACTGTACGTCACCCAGTAAATCATGTAAATGTTACCCATACTGCACGTTGAACAGCTGCATCACCAATAAGTTTAACAGATGACATGTTAAAACTTCTATAACATTTAAACAATTACCATAAGGGCCAAATTCAATATGTCAGTTACCAGTCCTGAAAGATCAACTTTTCTGAGCCAGCAAAAACACTGTAAAGAAGTTTTTCATTTTTTCTAATATGTTAAGCCTATGAGTAGGAAAAACTGGAAGGACTAAGAGGGAAAACAAGATGCAATTCAGTAATACTGCCAGTGTAGCTTACAGCAACCATGAGATGCTGACATAATCAAGGCATAAGGTATGACGGTTGTTCCATAATATCTTTATCTGCTGTACCACATGACTCAGAGAGGGCCGAGCCCATTGCTTAACACAGTGACTACCTTCCATCTGTCACAAGATTCTCAGTCTTGCCAGCACCTTAGGGGTTGAAGCAGTGACCACTAAATGCAGGAGATTGTTTATTTATTTGTTTGTTTGTTTGTTTGTTTGTTTATTTATTTATTCTTTAGCAAAAATGTACAACACAAGATGAGCTCTGCTCTGGAATGGAAGTTGAGTCAAATTCAGACCTCAAAGGATAATAATCTTTTATGAGCTATAGTGTTTGCAAATGTTCTGTAACCTTTTGAAATAGCCTTATTATCAGATATTTTGAATAACTTTTATTGCTTCTTATCTGGAATTCTAAGCAGCAGGAAGAAATCAAAATATTACACTTTCTGACTCCTGACCCTCTGATACAAACATGGACAGTCCCATCTTACAGACTGGGAAAATGAAGAAGGCAGCCTTTTAGTGAATCCTTACTTTCCTTTTCCATCCTCCTTTAAGTTGCACCAATCATACAATGAAAGCATCAGATTTAGATTGAGGAGTTTTTGATTTTGTGACTGACACATTTTTGGCAGAAGAACATGCTTATGTGGCTCAAGTTATCTGGAGTGCTGGAACTCTGGTCAGCCCTTGCAAAAACATGATTAAGATGCAGTCATAGTCATGTCTGAAAGAAGGAAGGACAGAGGACATATGTGTTCAAGAGCACTGCAGCAGCATTGCTCCAAACGAATGAGACCTGAGTCTGTGCTAAGCTTGCCTCCCAGTTTAGAGGAATTTCCTGATGTTTGCCTTTTGCTGAGGAACCCACAGAGGAGAAGCACAGAAGACCAGAAAGAGAAGGGAAAATATGTAAAGATCTGGTGCAGGCTGGGTTAGTAAAAAGGAGAGGGAAGAAAAAGGAGGACACTTTAGTAACGATATAAATAAATGGAGTTACTAGAATACTAAAATGCTTTGGTACTGGTGACCAAAATCAGCAGCTCATTTGTTTATGGTCTGAGAGAGGGTGAAGGAAATGTAAATAAAAGAAGTGTACTGAGCTGAGGAGAAGCTGACCTGCAAGATTAACTGCATATTATCTCTAATGGTCATTTTTACCCTGTAAGAACATCACTATCAATTCAGACTTACTGACACTGAGGTGGTGTGAGCATTCTCTTTCCACTGCAAGCAACACTCAGGATAATGATAGAAGGACTGCTTGACTTAGGTGCATGTGCACACACGCAGTGTGTTTTTTGAACATGCACAACATTTAACATCCTTTAGAGAGTTTAAGCTAAGGATACAGCACCTTGCTTTCTCAAGCATTGTCACACTTTAGAAAAAACAAAAGCGTAATACTCAACTCACAAAAATCACCTTTAAAAGTTCCCAATGAGAACGGCTTGTTTTTCCTATCCTTTGTTATCCTTGTGACAATCATGGTATGGAAGTATTAGGAACAAGACATCCGAATTGCAATGCCCAGTCGTCTGTAACAGACAGAAGTTTCATGCTCTACTCCTTAACCTTTTAAATAGTCTGGGGTTTTTTTGAGTGGCTGGTTGTTCCACCTTTTTTCTCCCAGGTTTCCAGGGCTGCACAAGGGGAGAACAGGAATCAGCCAGCCAGTCAGTCCAATTACAGCACATGGAGACTACTGCTGTCTTTCATGAAGGGCATGAGTGAGGAATGAAAAAAATCTCATTTGTGTGACAAGAGTTTCAGAGAGAAAAGAGAATGAGACTATATCAGCAGGTGTCTCTGAAGGTGGCCCGCACAAGAAGCAGGTGAGCCTCTATCTATTATTTCCACTGGATGGGGGAAAAGCATATCTTTATATTCCTCTTTTGATGTATGTTATGCAAATATCTTTCCTCAATAAAAATTTCTGCTCTTTGTACCTGTGGGGTCCTGAGAGGCCTTCCCTGGCAAATCAAGTTCTATCTGCTAACTGTGATATTTGCCCTGGCTGTCTGTGCCATCCCTGCCACTGGGGATAGTCTCACTGCAGAGTCAGCAAAACAGACAAAACAGGGGATGTGCCGATGCCTCAGCTGATGCAGTTCACAGCTTGGCGGTTTCAATTAATACACCAGACATGGACTGGAGCACCTGATGTATGGGCACACATCCCTGCAGCTGGAGGGGGTGATGATCTTTAAAACTGCTGTAAGTAGGTTTATGAGATAGTATCCGCCAGAGCGGTTATCTTTGGTCTTGATTAGCTTCTCACTGTCTACACAAGCAGGCCACCAACCTGCCCCAGTATTGTCTGTGCCCAGGCCTTGCAGCAATAACCCAGTGGTAGTACCTCCTCTATGCCTGGTTGTTTTGTAGGGCTGTTTGCTTTGCAGGGCTCTGTATTGGATTCCATACAGGTACGACTTCGCAGATGATTTCCCCATCTAATTCAAGAGGGAAGACATCTGTTCCAAAGGGTAACTTAGACCACTGGAGTCAATAGATGATGTATCTGATTTAGATGGCAAGCTTGACACTTCAGTATGAAATACTACATCTCCATTGCAATGCCTTGTGCAAAGCCTTTCCTTCCGTGCGGGACGTATATGTGTGCATGCCTCTTGGGGTGGGGGTGAGGGTGAGAGCACGTGCAATTTGAACAGTTAATAGGCACAGCAGCTTTTATGACTCTTGTTCTGTATAGAGTCTTTGTTAGGGAAAGCAAACTAGCAGGCATGGCACTGAAAGGGCATGGAGGATTAGTCCAGGCTTGGGGAAATACATTGGTTTCTGTTATCAGGGCCTGATACCATTTGATGCAAACATTGCACTGGAGAGCGCTTCAGAAAGATGATGACTGCAACATGAGTATTGCGTCCATATCACCCAGGCAAGGGTAGGCTTGCCTTCCAGCTCCAACACCACAGAACCCAGCTGTATCCAAAGATACTGCTCTCGGTGAACATAGACTCTTGAACAAAGCCAATCAGTAGGAATAATTCTGGTTTCCAAGATCATATGCATGCTGCAGCTGTTTCTGGGTGGGTCACATGCTGGTGATGATTTGCATGCAGAAGATAGTTAAGTACAGCTTGTAGAGACACGCTCTCCCAACAGCAACACAGTGGGTTGTGATGGACGTTCAGGAAAGGAGAAGCCACAGGATTTTTCTACCAGTGCACATCTGGGCTAGACTTTGAAATGGGAGATCAAGAAAAGAATAGTATAAACATGATTTTTAGGAACTGGCAGGTCTTGACAGATGATTTTTCTTGTGACTGTGGGCAACTCAGTTTTTCTGCATTGACTCTTTGTTGTTTATGAGATAACATATATAGTACAGAATATATTTTACTGGGCCTTCATGGTAGCTTATGGACCAAAGACATTCTAATAATGTCATAATTCAGTGTCATGGAAAAGCCAAAGCTAACAATGGTGAAAACAGTTATGCAAATCAAGCAGAATTTGGCCTCCAGCAAAACATCTGTAAGTGATGTGGTAAGATCTGCACGCTAATCACTTTTTACAAGTAAGAACTGTGTACTTAGTTCGGCTAAGGGGACAAATTTGGAGAAACCATTCTTTTAGCTGAGCTGCTCTGAGTTTATCTCAGGAGAGTTAAGTACAGACCATGACCATGTACACACTGTGGAAGGCCTGCATATTAAAGGAGAAACACAAAGTTCCCATAATTGGCCTACAGAATTTTTCACTCTTTCATCCTCCCTTGTTGCTACATGTCTTTCTTGCTTTTATTGAGTCATTATGTGATTTATAGCACATTTGCAGCACTGTACTTAGTGATTTCAAAAAAAAAAAAAGAAAGTAAACATTTACTTTTCCTGCCTACTTCTTCTTTATCTGCAGGCGCCCCCAGGAGAAGAGATGTGGAAATCTAAAAGTCCTCCTGATATTATACCGCTTGTTGCTTCTTAGAAATGTTTCTCTAAATGGGATCAGCCATCACTTCCTATTAGTACAACGAGCCTTTTCAGTGATGACATTACACAACGGGCAAGACTGATTACTTAGAGTCATAAGACTAGTCTTGTGAATATACTCCTGTGTCCTACTGCGTTCTGAGGGGAGAGTTCTTTGCTTTGCAAAACTACTGCAAAGATTTGAAATCTCAAGTGGATGTAGAATGGTATGCAGCTGCTCTCGGCTCTTTGCTATCCTCTCTGGCATTGTGCACCATATCTTAGTCTCTTCCATGTCTATTTTTCATAGACAGAATCTAGTTGGCCTCATTTTGCCTCCTCAGTGGAGATTGCTATGCTGTTGTCAAAACTAATAATACTTTTTCAGAGGAAGCATGCTAGGGCAGTGGGGACAGGTTGTAAAGATCAGTGTCATTCCACTGACAAGGGAGTGAACTAAATGATAGACCATACATGTTTGGTCTGTGGTACTCCTTCTCAATGCTTTCCACGGTTTACCCTTTCTGAAATCCTACTGAGGTCTTTTGTCACTCAAAAATCCCTAACTGATGTAATGATTCCAAATGAGTGTGTCTTTGTGAGGTGTATGAGAGAGTATATTGCTCATAAATGATTGGAAAAGTAACAGAAGATGCAGCCAGGTGGATGAGGCACTGGCGGGCATTAGTCACAGAAAAATAAATCAGCAAGCACTGAATGTAGGACTAAAAGAAAGAAGTAACTGCCCTCTCTCAGATGCTTACTATGGCATGGGCCACCTGCTTTGCTGAGAGGCCACAAGGAGACAGTGTGTTTTATCTACCCTTACCCTCTTATATTAATTCCTTGAGATAGTGGCTGACTTCCATGCTGCTCTTCAGAGGTTAGATGTCCATCTACTGTTCCTCCACCGCATATGAAGTTTATTTTTTGTAGTCACACTTGGACTGTGGTAAGAAGAAGAGATGGCACTGCTAGTGAAAGATCATCTTCAAAATTTGGGTTGTTCCTACACCAGATATTGGAATAACTGCAGACGACGGGGGGACATTCAGGCTGAAGTCCAAATTATATTGAACAGCATTCATTTTAAAACTTTGCATCAGAACAAAGCATTAGCCAGGGCAGGAGTTTCTTAAAATCCTGATGTGCCTGAGCTGTTTTAGTGGATTAATGGTGAGGTATTTTCAGTGAAGCAGATGCCCTCAGTTTGACTGGTTTTGTCTGGTCTCCTTTTCTTCCAGCTGGGTGGAATTATGGAATGCTACCTAGGCAGAAAAAATATGTGTGATACCTTTTATGGGAGAATGGGTACAGATTTGCAAGTCACTAAGAAGTATTTATTCTTCCAGTGGCGTTTAAATGCAGTCCCACATTTTGCATGCACTTTGCCCCGAGGAGAATTTTGCTCTTTGCAGAGATATAGCACAGGATTTCAGCAAGTCCTTTGACAGTGGAACTATATAAGTGACAGGTCTGGTAAGAAAGGGTCCACCAAAGTAGGCTCATAACCACCACAGAGTAAGAACTTTGTCAAGAATATGAAAGAATTCTTCAAGAAAAAGAAACCCAAACATCTAAATTCTTCTCTCATAATGAAACTTAGCTATTACAGTTTTAACTTGCAAGACCTGGTGTTCTGATTTTGATGTAGGTTCCTTATGCTATATAGGCCTTATTGAAAAATGAAAACGCAGCCCCCTCTAGAACAGCCCCATTCTGATCTCACTATGCAAGCTGGGGAGAGATCGAAGGAAGTCAGTGACCCAATGTGGATGTAAAATCAGAGAGAGAGAAATAACAGTCCAGCAGCAGCTAACTCAGCTCTGTGGATGCCTGTATACACAATCATTATAGCGACCCCAAAAGGAAATATGTTTGAGGAGATCACTTCATAGACTACGTGTGAAACCTTCCTCATAAAAGTTTAAAGACAGCATTGTGGTGCAGTCCCTTCAGCAAAAACAAGTGCATTAGCACAGAAGAGAGCAGCTTGTAAAAGAGGTAGAGTATTCCCACCTCCCCCTTGTTCTTGTCCACTCCCATGGTTGTGATAACCCTTCACCCCTTCAATCCTTCCTGCTAATTTCTTTTTTAAGGGACCAAGTGCAGCAAGAAAAATAAACGGTTTTACATCAACAACAACAATAATAAAGTGAAAAATAAACCCTCAGGATATTATTTAAGGTCCAGAGGTCATGAGCCCCAAGACAACGGCTTTTGGTGCACCTGGAGTAGGAGACTCCACATCTCTGAGGCAAACTTGAGAGTTCGGTGAGGGACCAAAATGAGGATGCGGGTGGTACAGGAGGCAGGGAGACCTCAGACCAAAACCAGCAGAATTCATCCCATGATCTGCATCTGTCTGCAGAAACTCCAGATTTAAAATTGGCCACTGTGGCTGTGAATTGGTTCCATTTCCAGGTGAACCTGCAAACCACGCAGAGTATCTCCAGGCTGCTGCTGCCCAAAGTATCAGAGAGCCCCTCTGTGCTAGTGTGGGCCTGCAGAGCTATCCCACAAAGTGTTATTGCCTGAGGTCTTCAAAGTAGGATAACTACATTAAAAAAACAAGCCTGGCCTCTAAGTATAACTTAGTAGCTTGAGCTGAGTAACCCACAGATCTAGCTTTACTATTTTCTATCCCAGAGCTAGGTAAGGCTGCAATAACTTGAAGCTCCCTCCACTGTCTCCCACCTCATACTTCTCTGTGTGACAACAACAACAAAAGAAACAAAACTCAGCCAGTTTGTTTTCCTGAAAAGCCTTTTTTGACTAGCATGAGTGGAATTGATACACAGAAAATTACTTGGACTAATAATAGAGTAAACATAGATGCCTTTGATGGATTAAAAAAAATTTATGCTGTATTGTCAACTGTATCATTAAATGGCTCAGACTCTGGAATGAGTACACTCTCCTTCCATGACAATGCAGGTAAACCTAGAAAAGATCTTAGGCAATTGTGTAAGAGAGTGGACAAGGGTCCCTGAGCTAATATTTCAGAAAGAGTTATCCATCCCTCCAACTCTGGAGTGGGATCAGGATCTTTGGTGCAGCAGGCAATATTGTGCAACAGTTCCTACAACTCCTCAGGAAAGCAACACTGAAGTAAGTGTGGCACATTTCTGTTGCCAAATGGTGATGTCTAGTGCCATTTCAGCCACTGTCTGGTTTGCACCTGCAGGTTTAGATGGTCACAAGTCTCTATAGGCCCTGTGTCAGATCTGCCAGCTCCCTACAGATGTGGTGGGTATACCAGCATGGATTACACAGCATCACTGAAAGTCCCATATTAAGCAGCTGAAATGTGCCAAGGGTGCTGGGACAGCTGAGGTGGCAAGAAACTGGTGATACCTACAGCAGAACTAGAAGTAGAAATGAGAAATGCAAGAATGAGGAAGGAGCTGGGGCTTCAGGTGTTGGGTTAAGAGTTGGGTGGCCTGCATTCAGTACCCTATCACAAGCTCTTGAATAATAGGAGAGTAATTAAATTATTAAATAATAAATAATCTTTCTTCATCTTGTTTTTGCCATTTATTAACAGGTGATACTCATTGTTTCTTTTCAAGGAAGATATTTAGTGGGAGGCTCCAATTGTTACTGCATGTCTGCACCATACAACATGTATTCTTCCTTTACTGCTCTCACAAATAAGAGAGGGAGGATAGAGGAAACTGCGCATTCTTGAAGTCTGCCATCTCTTTGCTCTTTGTCTGAGGCTGACTCCCTGAAAACCTAGTTATAAAGGAAACATGTCTGTCCTCCATTACACTCATTTCTGCAGTTTGCACTAAAAGCATTAGGATAGGTACTTATCCCTGACACCAAAACCACAGTCTCACTTTTTAATTTCTCTCTTGATTAGCTGATTTTTTTTAAACTAGAACACCCCTCCCTCCTTCTCTGATATATTTTTCCCTTTTTAAAAGTGTATCTGTTGCCCTAAGTGCAGCTGAAATGAGTGAACATGTTATGTGGTGCTTCAGGGAATTCCTGAAGGATTGATTCAATTCTTCTGGGATCTGCATTCTGAGAACTGAGAGCACAAGTGCTGCAAAACCTGTTTGTGAATCAAACCCAGGCATTAATATATATTAATGTGTGTGTGCGTGCGTGCATGTGTGCATGTGTGTGTGTTAAGGAAAAAAATAAAGGTTGACTCAAAGAAAGAAAATCAGAGGCAGAAAAAAAGACCAGGATCCTGAGGGTTTTGGGGTATGGTTTTTTTTAAGTGAAAGCTAATGGAATCCAATATAACTGCTGAAACCTTGTCATCCTTGCTATCAGTGAGAGCCTTTGAATAAGCTAAATCCTTAATCAGTATAGCCTAAGACCCCAATGACTATGTGTAGAAGTGTTAGTCCAGATAAATCCTTGAAGGTTTCAAAGATTTGAAGAGCACTGGCACTTTTCTGTGTAGTGCCTGCCCTTTGTCCTTTTCTCCATGATGTCATTATTGAAGTTTTACACTCACTATGCATGGTGTAAGTTGACATTGACAGTTTCAACACTTTCACACTGACTCTGGAGGATTGTTAGCTTTGAAGCTATTTGGCCTTGAGCAGTGAATTCTTTTTTTGAGCTCATACTGGCTTATAATATCTGAGAAGGTTTGCATCAGTATAGCCCCAGCTTGAATTATGAGAGAAGGCTGGTTTCCAACTTGGAACTGATACCCACATGATAGAAATAGAGAACATTATACCATTTCAGATGGGCAGCAAAGTCAATGTTCCTGAATCCCCCTGGGATGCAACAATGAGTTTTCATTTTAACATCACAGTTAAAGCAACATCGGCAGCATGGCTTTTCTTGTATCAGAACTCTGAAAAGCAGTTAGGCTTGGAAGTGACTATAAGAATATGCGATCTTCTGCCCTGTGATCTGTTTGTTATTAGGCTTTTTGGAAACATCTGCACGGGGCCAGAGGCATATTTCATATCAGTGTAATTTAATTCAAGTATTTTATGAAAATAAAAATAAAATGCTGTGTGGTGATTTAGACACATTGAATATCAAAGCACACAAGCACTAACAAGCAACACAAAGAAACTGAGCTGTTCAGACACTTACTCATGTGAGTTGTCCTGTGGAACTTTATCAAGATGACAAAGATAAGCAAAGACTTAAAAGCTGGGTCCAAAGCCTAAGGCATTAGTGACCAGTCGGTGGTCGGTTTTGAGACGCCTCCAGCTGAAGCCAAAGAGACTTCTCTATATGTCAAAGAACCTTTGAGGTGCAAGGCCTGGGCACCTTTGAGGATAAAGGGCTGTTGTAACAGGAGAGTTGTGGGAGAGAAAATTTTCCTGGAATTGTGAGCTGAGTCTGTAACTCTCCTTAACAAAATTTCTAGCTTTTCGTGCATTTCCTCGTAAGGATAAAACATGATGGTAGGATATTCAGCTACCTGAAAATTTCTAGCTCAGGAAGTGAAATGCCATCAGTTGCCATCATTGAATACAAATGATATCTAGAGGTTCAAAATGCAGTGTTCCCTTTTGAGGTCCTCAACAGACCATATCAAGAGTAAACCCAGCTGAAAAATGGAAAGAGCAAGAATGGAATTAAATCTGATTGTTTCCATATACCTGTTCCAGTCTTTTAATTAAAGATGAAAACAAAGTCACTAAATGAGGACAAAAGTTTTTTTCCACCTGTATGCATATTTAGCTTCAATCCTTTAGTCAGATAATGTGAGCAGTCACTGAGTTTATTTAAACAGTCTTGCATCTCCTGTATAGCCAGAAACATAGCTATCTTGAGGCCTTCTCCAGAAATGTTTTGAAACAGTGAAAAGTTTTGTTGGATTTTCTAATAGGCCACTGCTAATCCCAGAGCTATGCACACAACACAAAAAATTTTAGGGTTTGAGAAGGTACCAAAAACTCAATACAGCAACAGTTGTATGAATGATAGATAACTCTTCCACAGAACTTTTGGCTGATTCATGCTCTCTGCCCTCACATCCCAGCAGTTGCCTTCCCCCTTGCAGTCCGGATTCAGGCAGGCCAAGTCTTGTAGCTCACTTGGTCCCTGTACCCTCAGCAGTGACACAAGTCTGTCTTGGGACCTGCCTACTTGAACTGGTCTCAGGTTTAACCAATGTATGCATGGGAATGACCAGACCGGGTTGACACTGATTAACAACAGTCTTCAGGGAGAGGTGCAATAGGGAGTCTTCTCAGTAAGAAGAGAGAAAGAGTTGCCAAAACACACATTGGAGCCCTCTAAAAGAAAAGGCTCTTTCATTTTCCTCTCTGGTCAGCTCCACTAAGCAGAAGCTATACCTCCTCAGATGAAGCAGTTTCTGTAACCTGCTCACCAAGAGGTGTGGGCAGAGCTTCTTCTCCTGAGCTTTAGTCTCTGAAGTTTTCACATCCACCTTTTTTGTGTGGAGGTCAATCTTCCTATATACTATTTTTACTTACAACATAGGGGATTCAACTTTAATGACAGTCTTAAAGGGCAACTCCATTTTCTGAGTTCTGGGGGGGAAAAAGCATTTCCAAATATTTTCCTGTTTTTTCTCATGCTGTCTTGCAAGGACAAATAAATGAATGATATCAATTCAAATACCTTTATTTAAAGGTATTTGAAAAAACACTTGAATAAAGGTGTTTTACTTCTTTTGGCCACAAAAATCCACATGAAGGGCAATAATCTTGCATTAATATATAGTCTCTGTAAGGTATAAAAATCTCATCAATAGTATTATAATTTCAATCAACTCCATCTCTGAAATTGCTTAAAACTTCCATTAGTGAAAGAATAAAGAGAACTTAATTTACTGATCTTGCTGGGTTCTTTTCTACTAGGGCTGGAAACTCGTGTAAGGTAATAGCTTGACTTTCTGAAGGACAGATGGAATTTTAAGAATTTGGAGAGTACAAATAGTAACAAAGAAAAATGATAGTCTTAACCAAGTATAATCTTATTCTTACTGAAATGGTGTCAAATGATAACGTGCATTTTGTTTAACTCCTTCACTTTAATACCAGAAAAAAATTACCTTAAGTCTACTACTGAAAGTACTTTAGCCCAGTTCCTCAGTCAGTATAAAATGCCCTAAGTCACCAAAATTAAGGGGCTAGTACTGAATTTCACCCACATAGCTAAGGTGGAGCAATTGCACTGAATTATTCTTGTATTGTGTATGACCTGTGGCACTTCTCCACCAGTGCTCTCAGTGCTGGTGTTACTGTACTTATAAATTGCTTCTGGCTATCTACTCAGTAAGTCACCAGAAATGTAACAAAAATCAATACAAGAAAAAAAATTATTCTTGCTGCTATGATTTTCTTCTACTTATATACAGCCTAAAAGGTTCATAGGAAAACTACTTCTGAACCTTCAAATCATAATTTTTCTTTTCAGTTACCTAGTTTCTCAATATATGGACTCAGTTCTAAGTAGAATCATTCTAAGACATAGTTTTAGTCTGCTTGGTGTATTGGTGCTTTTGTGGGCACAAAATATTCTCATGTCTTTGTTCTGATGAGAGCCATTGTTCTCATGTAGTAAGTGACAGTTCTTTGAGTGGCTGGGTCAAAACTTGTCTTAAAGTGGCCTGACTTGGCCCTATCTGATTCTGGTCCAGGAGCTGGCTGCTGATTGGGAAAGTTTTTATAAGGCAGGGTAGTGTGTCAAAATCTCTGGTCAGGGTGAATATCCTCCTCTTGGTAGGTTAAAAATCAAAGTATTTACCAGATAAGGATTTATTAATATGTATGTTTTGCTGTTGAGATCTACTATAAGATTCCTATTGACTTTCCATGACAGCTACTATGTCATTTACTACCAAAACTCTTAGTCAGTTGCTCAGTGATTTCTCTCATCTCCTGATGAAATATTTTGGTACAGAACAACAGTCCCCCTATAACTATTAAATGCAGCATTCCCACAGATGGAGAGTGGCCAAATGGGTGAAAATGTACAGTAGTGAACATTTCCCAGATAATCAGTGTGGATTGACACCACCCCAGACTTGTAAAAAAATGCTTTTTCCCTGAAGTCCCAACCTTTCCTCAAAAGAGAGAGGTTCATTTATTTATTGAATTTTGCCCACAATACCTTTGTGAATGGCAAAGCAGCATGAAAAGTAGAATGAAACAAACACTGACTGCTGAAAGGTTCTGAGGGGTTTGTATGAGGATTATTTGAGCTCTGGTGCATCTTTGGGAGTCAGAAGAGCAACTTGAAGTGGGTGTTTAACAATCAGCTACCTTTGACTCTAAGCACAAAGAAATGAATGAGGCTTAATTACCTTAGAGACAGAAAAAGATGTGGATTAAATTTGAGTTTTTCATCATCTTGCCATTTTTAACAGAGCCGAGTGGTGGGGGAGTGGGGCAGAAGACATCTGAAATATTTACAGGGTTTGGGAATAGCAAAGGGAGCAAGATAGGATAGAAGGTTAATGCCATCTTTAATATGGAAAAACTACTCTCTTCCTGTGACATATGCCTTTGGGATAATCTTGATAAATGCATGAGTATGATCAAAATGTCAGCCAGACTTTCATTAGTTCCTATCTCCCCCCTGTAGAATTCTACTCCTGTAGAATGCTCTTCTACAGTCTAGAAGCTGCCTGCAAGAGTCTAGAAGTGGAGATTATCCAGATTACACACTACAAGGACAGTTTTTGGAGAGGGAAAAAAGAAATTTCTCAGATAATTCCCCTTCATCCCTGTAACATGAATGAGAAATCTGAGGCTCTCACTGTGCGCATGTGCATATATATGGTCTGACACCCATCTTGGGATCGTGCTACATAGGATGCATCTTGTTGCATTGACCTAATGACTGCAGTGCTTGGCAAAGCTGAACTTTTGGCTAGAAATGGACATTCTAGGGGTTTAAATACCATAACTCTAAATAATGCCTCTAACTTTTCTGCTTTCACTGTTCCTAGTAAAGAATCCTGTTGGTTTATTGCGTTTTGCAGCATGATTGCATAAGAATATTTAAGGATACTTCAAAGTCGTGGAAGAGACATGATAAGAGGAAAACTTACCTAGGATCTTTGCAGAGAGCCCTGAGTGGCCCTTAGCTGACAATGTTCAAATGATAGGGGCTTCCCTGAGAGAGGATCTTCCCCTTCCGAGAGCCAGCAGCCTCTTACATTATTTGGCCTATAAGGTTCCTCTGTGTTCTACTCTGAAAATCCACCTGCCTTGTCTGGACAGGGTTTATCTCATTATATACTAATTTCTTTGAACTCTTGGGTTATATCTGAGGGGCATCAGAAAAAAAACAAGAGAAAACTTTTAAAGCAGTCTCCTTGTTAATACCGTAGTAGTGGGATTTGGTTGCATCTGCTTGCTGATAGGTCACATACAGCCTTGCTGGGATACCTGAGAAGACATCCTTATTGCTTTCCTCTGTCTGCATGGAAGGTTTATGAAGGATATGGTGTCAGATAAACAAATATCGCAAGACTGTCTCTAATAGCTTTGTAATATTTATAGTGCCAAATTTCTGAGGCTGCCCTAATTTCTGAGTCTGCCATATCTCAGACCCGTACAGCCACTTCCTGAAAAATAAGGATCCCTTTATGTTTTTCTTATTCCAGATCCTGGTCTCTCCTCAAAATCCGTGTTGCAAAAATCAGCTTTTGCATGTCAATGGAGTAGTGAAGCGCACTTGGAACTGCCTAGCCTAGCCTTCAGCTATCAGTGAAAATTGTGTGGATGTTTTATAAAAATTATCCTTTTAAGTAATAATAATAATAATGATAATGATTATTATAGTGTTATTTGTTAGTGTTTTGCATTACAGATCAGCTGACCCCTGGATCAATGAGTGCACTGTATCTGTTGCATGACAGAGAGATTTTTCAAAATAAAATTTGGATTCTTCTCACAACAAAGAGAGAGAGTCAGAATGTGCCCAGCACAGTTCCCTGGAACACAAAAGAAAGCACAAAGGAATTACAGGACCAAAGGAAAGGAGAAGATATCTGAGAAAGAACATAGAAGCTGAGTTTGCTGCAAATATGTGGAGCAATGTTTTGGCATTACAAAAGATGGATAAGAAGACGAGAAGCTTAGAAAAAAGTTGTGGTGATGAATCTTGGAGCAAAGTGCAGAAGAAGGGGCCAAATATAACCAAAGTGTTGATAAAAGTGACCAACACACGGTGGAATAGTAGTCTCTGGAGGAAACTGAGAAATTAGGGGAATGAAAGGAAGAAATTGCACACTGAGAAAAACATAGCGGATACCTGCATATATCTGCATATATCAAACAAAGGAGTGTACCTCTTCCTTATCTGTGTATACACAAAAGCCAGCAGTCCAAGCCAGAGTTTCTGTCAACATGGTTATTATAAACAAGAAGGGATGGGTAGCTGGGAGAGTGGGATGAGAGAGTTACAGTGCATTAGAACAAAAATATAGAGTGAACTTCTAAGGCCCGGGATCACGTATTTCTCACAATAAAGCAAACAAGGCAACTGGCAGAGTTCTATAGGGAAAATGACATCACTGCAGATTTTTAGGGATAATCATTTAACTGGATTAGCCCCAAAGTGCTGTGTCTAAAATCAGCATCCCTGTCTCTTTATGTACTCCAGATGAAACACATTAGCAGAAATATGGCAAGGGACATTCACAATGCACTGTTCTACATTATCAGCATTTTTTACAAATCTGCAATTAGTCTAAAGGGCCTGGGTAAATTAGGCCTCTTGATAAATGAAGCACCTAGACAGGTCTCAGATTTATTGGATCTAGCTGTCCTGCTGTCCAGAGCCTGTCGGCTAGGCTGTGGAACAGAGATGGTACAGTGGGAAACTCTAGGAAGCCAACATACCTGCGAACTGCTGAGCAAATGGTGAAAAGCCCTGACTAGGGTTTCTGACTGATTAGATTTGAAAGTTTCTGCCAGGAATAGTGTAAGTTTAGGGAAAATGCAATGAGTGAATAAGTTAAGAGATCCTCTTCAAAATTAGGTATATATGTGTGTGAAATCCTCTGATATTATAGTGACAGAGACACTTAGTGCCTGAGACATACATGAACACGTATGTACAATCAGAGAGAATCAGAGAGAGGAGAGAGAGGAGAGGGAGAGAGGGAGAGACGGAGAGAGAGAGGGAGAGAGCGAGAGAGCGAGAGAGGAAGAGGAACCCTTAGTGAAGACAAAGCTAGTATTTTCATATTGTACAAATTCTGGAGAAAAAAGGATGCAGTGTTATTAACTCTTTTCCTTCCCCTGACCCTAAACAAGTCTGTCTGAGAGGTGAATATTTGCATTCCTGAAGGGAAGACTGGTAGTTTCTGTTAGGTTTCACCTCCAGAGTAATTTTAAATAAAACAGTATACCATGATAGGGCATCTTTGATACATGCAGCTATTTGCTTACATCCACAGCCTGCTCCTAGCTATTTCAATATGTCCCCTGAGCTAACTATCACACGATAAAATTGCTGTCACTGGGAAGCAAAAACAGTCTGGAGGGAAGGAAGTATAGGGAATGTCCATAATATTCTTATTTATATCTCGAGATCGTCTACAGTGATTCCCATCTACAGTGTGGCGACACCTGCCAACTCCTCTGCTGTTGCTCTTGCTGAACTCAGCTGAACAAGCCAGTTAGGATTTTCCAGCAGATGTTCAGATGTTTCTCTTCTCCCACTCTCTTTCTTTGTTGCCTTCTGTCTTTAAAAGCCCTGTAGGATCCCAGGCTTGCAACTTTACGTAGCTTCTCAGAAACAGATCACATTCAAAGTTCCACTTATTGCAGTGCTCAGATCAGCAGAGCTAATAATTGAGCATAAAGACACTTCATATTGGTTGTGAAAAGCAGGGAAGAGCAGTAGAAGGAACTAAAATGTCTGGACCCGTTTGTTTCTGAAGGAAGTGCAGAGGGCTGCAACTCCTGTCTGACTGCTTCTTTGCTCCCTGATCACTCAGTGTTCTTTAGTAAACCCACATTGATTTCCCTGTCGATAGTGTTCCCTCCAATCACAAAGAAACTGTCAGTGCCAAATAAATGGCCGAGTGTTTTCCAGCAGCACACTTAGTTCATCCACCTTATAAAAAGCTTACTTTGCTGCTGTATCTCTCTCCTTTCAAATGAGTACACTCTATGTGATCTTAGAAGAAAGGAAGAAATCTCTTGTGCCTACCAGGGACCCAAATTCACACTGGAAGTGCACAGTGTATCCAATTACACTGCAGTTTGATCCTGCTACTTTTCAAGACCTTCTAAATTATGAAATTTAAATGGTTTAGTGGAAAAAAGGATTGGTGACACTAGCAGTGTTAAGAATTTAGAATGTGCCTTCTCATATATTAAAAAAGGCTCTTTGAATATCATCAAAGAGATTTAAGAATTTTTATTCCTTTTTAAAGCTGTTTTAAAACTGATTAGGCTTTTTAGAATGTGTCTGTCTCTTGCTCCCTCTCTATCTCACTGCCTTTTCTCCCAAGTCTTCCCTCCTGCTGATTAATCAAACTTTTCTTTGTTAACACAGGGCACTTCTGCCAAAATATTATCATTTTGCCAAAGAATGAAGCAGGCAGCCTAGCACTGAGACCTGGCACTGTTTTGTGTTAAGGTCTCCTAAATGCTGTAGGTGTAAAATGACTACAGAGAATCAGCACTTTTCCAACCACTTAATCTTTCCAACAACAACAAAAGCGCCTGACACTATTCTCACAGAAATTAAAAAAAAAAGGTGGAGAAAACACAGAGGGAAGCTAAAAGTTCTGATGTCCTGTGCACTTGAAAATCATACAGGAACTTCCTTGGGAAATGTCTGTGGGTTTTTCAGTAGGGAGGTGAAGCCAGATATATGTCTGTTTCTCTATGAATGAATGTGCACTTATCTTCGTTGAGGCTGAGGGCATCTGCATCCATGCAGCATATGCTATGCCGCGCCACTGTGAAAATGTTGATATTCACCATTTGAAAGTAATTAGCAGGGCTGTTGTCTTTAAAATATTCCCTATGTTGAAAATGCTTACAATAATAAACACTAATTGGTTTCAAATGGCAAACTGGAACCACTGCATCTGGGTGGTGTTCCACAAGTGAGCACGAAGGCACATGTATCTGTGGGTGTAAAGATATAAATGGATGTGTGTGTATGCATGTTTGTGTGGGCATATGTGTAGATGTGAGTCTAACATAAAACATACAGCCATGCCTGCCAGAAACAGAAACCTTCTGCATATGTTATTCCTGTCCAGGAAAGAAAATCAGAGATAAGGTGACTTTCAAAGGCTGAAGAGAGAGAAAAGCTGACAGACTATCCTGCAGTATCTGAAGGAGAGAAAGCACAGTCTTGTGGTTCAGGCACAGAACTGCATATGGCCAGCTCTGGGTGCTGGGACCAGTCTTGCCAGAATAAGTCCCCTGCTGGAGACAACCTGGCTGTCAGGGACATTCACCAATACACCGGGACTATGACAGAGGGGTTTTCAGCAGCCTTGATCATCATCAGGAGGAGAGGTGAAGGGATGTCTGACTTTTTTCAAACTGTAGAATGTGAAGTTGGGCAATGAAAAATAAAGTGTCTAAACTTAGTAGTGCTTCTTTAACAGTCTAGCTGATGACCTTTTTCCACCACAGAAGATCTCCTGAGGCTAGCACTGAGGCTCTGTTCATAAATGCTTATCAAATATATTGACATTCTCAGCTGCTCTGAGCTAAGTTGCAAAATGTTCTCACTCCATGAGGGATGGGTTGCTAACAAGCCTGTATCTCTTCTCACACCAGTGTAAATCAGAAGCAACACCAAAACAGTCAACGTAAGCCATGCTGTCATCAAATTGGAATGAGCGAGGGGAAAATCATGCCTGATTCTGCTTGTCAGTTTATAGCTAAGTTGGAAATCACATGCTTGGCCCTAATTGAACAGTTCTAAATGAAACAGAAGTTCAGTTCAGCTTATTCAAACCCCACAGTAAAAATTAACCCAGCTTGCACTGTCAGCAATAATCAGGTAAAGTCCTGTGGGACTGTAAAGTTGCAGATGAAAAAAAAAATATCCTCCCAGTGAGGATGGTATTACCCTTTCTAAAGTATCAGAAGCTGGGATCAGAGCTCACCCTCAGGACTATGGCTCCCAGAAATGCACAGCCCTTGCACAATTCTTCCACTGCTCTGTAAAATCCAGAGCAAGACATGCTGTGGCTGTCTCTGGCAGCTGTGTTAGGCCAAACAATGAGTGCTTTAGAAAATCATCCTCACATCTGTGAATAATAATTGGAACACAGATTGAGGACGGCTCTCCAGCACAATGTCTCTCTGCAGGGAGGCTTGCAGTTTCCTGCAGTGAGAGAGCAAGCGGGAGGTCCGTCAACTCCTGGAAGACCCGTCCTGGGAGATCCCAGCTTGCTTTGGTTTGGCAGGAGAAGAGGAGGCCATGAGCCCTCTGGGTTGGCAGGGCTGATGCTGAGTGGATTTGCAGAGCTCTGCTGAGTCTTGGAGCTGCACCATGCAGGTAGCCCTGCCATACAGAAATTCAGGAGGGAGCCACTGAAGGACAGTGGTGTGCTCCCTAGCAGGAGCACCAGTGTCCTCCTGCTGCAGAAGGAATCGGGAGCACACAGGTCCACCTTCACCCCGAGCAAGGCACAGCTCTGGCACGAACTCGTGGGGAGCCTTTGCATGACAGCAGAGGATGAGCGGCCCTTTTCCATTCCAATGTGTGGGTACTCCAACACCTCAGCTTGCACCAGGTCAGGTTTAGGTTAGGTACCAGTGAAAATTTCTTCACTGACAGGGTGCATGGGCATTAACAGGCTGCCTAGGAAAGTGGTGGAATCACCATCCCTGGAAGTGTTCAAAAGGCATGTGGATGTGGCACTTGGGGAAATTTAGTCATTTAGTCAGTATTAGGTTATCAGCTGGAGTCAATGATCTCAGAGGTCTTTTCCAACATTAACAATTCCATGATTTTATGCTACTACTTACTTCCACCAGTGTTTGGGATGTAAATTCTGGGGCAAAAGAGCTTGGCATGAGATACTACTAATTTTTTGGTAAGAGAAAATCCTTAGAAACAGTAAGGTGACAGATTGTGCCTTCCTCTGGGGTTGTCACTGTCCCTATAAAACCTACTTGCTTCCCTCTTGGCCTGTCTGCATTTTTTGCTGGCATTGACTTTAGACACCAGTGCCGACAGAGGCTTTGTATCTCCCCCATTCAAAGTACTGTAAAACATGACCGAACAGGGAATATCAGAGGCCGTTAAACATGCTTTAAAAGTTCTTTAATTTGATGTATCATGATAACTGCACTTTAATAAAAGCAATCTCTGGTCTTAATAGCCATACAATAAACTGTTATTTATATGAGTCAACGTGCCTGGCTGAGCCTTCCAGGTGTGCCCCAGACTTTGAATCATCAGAGCAATCCAGAGGGAGGACGTTGTCTGACAGAACCCAAACAAGGCTTATAAACAGGTGCCATTTTGCCTAGTCGCATCTAGGGGTATGCTGGCTATATTAAGCGCCTGGCACAACATGGCACTTTCAGTGCTTTGATTTATTTCAGTATTACATTTAATTGTTTCCTTCTTGCCGAAGCTTTAACATGCAATGCTTGTAAATATAACCTGCGCCCTCCATATGGCATGCTGGTTTTCCATTTTCAAATGCAATCGTCCTGGAATAATGACTGTGGTATAACTCAATTTGAGTTCTGCTGCTGGGGACTTTATTACATAATGCTTTCTAATTGACCCTCATAGTTTAATAAGACAGAACATTTCACCAGAACATTGACAAAAGTTATTAATTTTCACTTCAGCAGAGACCAGTGTCCCAATTAAATCCCATGATAATGCCTGACTGACTGACTGACCTCATTATGGCTAATGCTTATTAGTCCTGCAGAGAGGATAACATCACACACTGTTAAAATGGCTAAATGAGCACATACAACTATTCAGCATGATTATAATTTACATACATGACTAATTTTACTCCACCAGTCCTTGTCTGGTGAAACTAATGCTGTAAACTCCTGTCACACAACAAGATAGCCGCTGAGAATTTTGAACCTATCATAAAAACAGACCTTTAGTGTTTTAAAAGAAAACAACACCCACTTAAATCCTGCCTGCCTTCTTGAAAAACAGTTATAAGTACTCATACTATGTGTACTTCGACTGGTAGTGTGCTTATGCATGTTTCTTTTTAAAAAGTAATTACTTCATTTTCTTTAATGAACTAAAATAATGGCTAAGATCAAACCTTTCTGAAAGCATTTTTACATGCCTTACAGTTTAACTGCTCTTCCTCATGAAGGGCTGTGCTTTTACATTTTCTAGGAGATGTTAAAATGTAGTATACATAACAATTTTGCACTCATTAGAACCTTTCCCTCTGCCTCTTTTAATAGTTCCTATCCAGGAAATCACTTAAGCCAAAATCCTTTATTAATATGTTATAAACTAAAGAAAGCACAAGTTTTAAAAGTCACCTGTTTTGACAGAGCCCTTCTGAAAGAATGGCTGCATTTTTCATATGCTTTTAAGAAGTAGGGCAGGTGAGTACAGTGTAAGGAGTTCTCACACCCTTTCACTATGGTTTTAAGTTGTTATAAATACATACATCTCATGATATGAAGCGTGTACCAACACTCCATCCTCAAGATTTTCTGTGGGTTTATTGCATCTTTTTCCCACAGGATTTTGTATTTGACAAAGAACAACAGTGAAAGCCTGTCTCCCAGGATTTGGTTTGTTCAGAGGCAAGGCAGTGTGAACTTTCAGAAGAGAAATTGACAAGACAGGACAAGACTTATAGATGCTGGTAGATGAAGATAAATAGCAACACCCACTACCACACACACACACACACACACACACACACACACACACACATATGCAAGCTTACCAGGGCCAGGTGATGGCCTAGATTTTCAGGCTAACAAGGTTAACTTTCTCAGACACACCTCGACAACACCACAGTTTATGTCTCCCTGCCTTCAAGTCAGATTTATCCTGTAATCGTGTGACCTCTTGGAAAAAGTACTTCAGAGCCTGGTGGGCATGGGCTCAGAGGTCCTTCTTCTTCAAAATGACCATAAAAGCAAAGCCAAGGTCAGCTACAGCAGTCACTGCCACTGCATGCATGAGAATGACTGCCAGGGAAGAGTCCCTTTCCTTATACCAGTTCCTTCCTCCTTTTTTTTCAGACATATCACTTTTTCACTCATAAATCCCTTAACTCATGAGACTGGGTTGAGTCTTTCAGCCTTGTTTTCAACATTTCAACATTTTCTGCATTCATTCCTTGCAGTCACACCGATGCCTTCAATACACTTCCTGCTCAATCCTCATCTTAATCACATTTCATCTTCTGTCATTACACCTTGGAAAGGAATACAGCTGACATTGTCTATAAAAATGAAGTGCAAACACAGCAGAAAATTAACTCTCAGACATATACAATAGATGTTTGCATGATTACAACTGAGCAAAGAATTTGGCCCAGCATGTTTGTAAATAAAACCTGGAAGGTGCTGAGAGATGGTAATTAAGTTGCTAGTGTATTCTTAATTTAAAACTAAGTATTTGTCTTGCCATTTAACTGTCATGTTTCATTTCCAGTATTGTGTTATGTTCACTAACAGCTTTATGAGATATAACATAGCATGATCCTTCACTATGTAAAATAAGCCAAGCAATTGTGAATGCATTAAAGAAACATCTGATCACACCATGCATTCTGTAAACAAAGACTCCAAACAGAAAATAAGATACTGTAAAACAGATCTTCAGTCCTGGTACAAATCTTCTCCATACTCTATTTTGCTGCCACTTTTAACTTTTGTTTTCAAGGGAAGGAAGGAAGGAAGGAAGGAAGGAAGGAAGGAAGGAAGGAANTGATGATCAGCATTCAAACTGTCAGGAAGATCTGAAAATATACAAAACAGAAATGGCCAAATGGACTCCGTCTAGACAACTAAAGGATCACAGGGTCTGTCCATGGATAACATTTCTTTAATTGAGCCTTCTTTGGAAGAGAAATACTGTGCTTTGAAACTTCCTGTGGTTCAGCATGCAATTTTTTTTGCATATTGTTTTTTTTTCCCCTAGCAATCCTTCCAAAATCATTCATAAAGGGATCGACCACAATTTAGGCATAGGGAAACAACACTAAATCAGTACAGGTAAAAGACAAAAAGGACTGTCTGGAAGCTACATACAGTGAGGAATAGAAACAACTATAATGCTGAGTTCAGGCTAGCAGGAAGGAAAGTCCAAACATATATCTATGGAAGTAGTGTTATGCACACAACAGCAGAAGGGAATAAAGTAGCAAGATAGGTGAGCAGCTTGAAAACAGAGAAATAGATAATAAAAGGCCATAGGGAAGGGGAGGAAAAACTGATGAAAAATGAAAGTTCATGGATGGTGGTCAGGCAAAGACCTTGTATACTTATATACTTTAGATAATGCCGGGGCAGACAAGTAAAGCAGGTCATGAGTTCAGGAAGGTTAGAAAAAGGGAAAAAGGAGGGGAAATAGTATGAAAAGAAGTTTGTTCTTTTTCAACATCTCAGAAATCAAAATGCTACACTGTGGGCTCAAATGAAAAGGAGGCCAAGGAATTTGTAATAGAAGACTTCTTCATCTGGGGTCAGTCAACTGTTACACTCCAGTCAGGTCATGGTGGGAGACATGTGGACAGAATGTGGCCATTAGTAAGTAACAACAGGAATTCAGAAAGAAACACTTTTGTCCATTTATTTTAGAACAATAAAGAAGAGCATAAAGGTCACAAACTAGTCATGGGAGTTGAACCTAAATAAACTGCTGCCTTATTAGTTCACTCTCAACCTTAAGGGATGCTTTCAGCACTCCTAGAAATGTTTTCTCTCTGGTTCTTGTCACTCATGAAGCCTTTCTCAAACACCTATTCTGAGGAAACAGCTTGCTGCTTCCATTTATACTATGTGGACTGACAACACAAGCTTTACACCTCAGTGTGCTTTCTTCTCCTACTCTTCCCTTGCCTCTGCAAATACTTGCTCGATACATGAAGTCATGGGATGAATCTTTTGAGTTTAATGCTTTCAGTGAAGATTGCAGCTCCTTCTAAATACATGTAACCTGAGGTCACTGCAAGAATTGCTGTCTGAAGCTGATTTTGCTGTGGTGGATGTAAATAGTCCGACCTGCGCACCATCTGAACTGTGTAAGGTAAGAATCTAAGGAGAAGAAAATAAGGATGGTGTATGTCACTTTTAAGCAGTATATTCCATGTGGGGATGGAGAAAAAGAGGAGGAAGTACTGCCTGCAGGTTGAACACTGACTATGCAAGAACTCTGTCTACAAATTAGTGGAAGAAAAAAATGGGATAAGAAGGAAAAGCAGTACTTCCTTTCAAAATTTTTTGCACTGTAAAATTAGAAAAGAACCTCCTGTAACAGAAAAATAGCCTCCCTTCTGTCACCTTTGGTGTGGAAAGTGGTACATACTGATAGTAATGCTTTGCTACAGGTCAAGTAAAGATTAATCTATCCCATTGAAACTGTAAGGGGAGTCTGGGTAGGCAGTAAGTAATCATTGCATTTGGAATTGGTCCAGAATGCGGGGGTTAATGCACCCATTCTTGCAAAATATATCGTAAGACCTTTAATGAGCTGAGTGGTCAGTATCAAATCTTGGAAAGGTGTCTAAATGCTCTCCTGACATCATTCTGGGCTGTGGTTCAGCATGGACTAGGGATGAGAGAAGGGAGAGAAAAAAAGGAAAATGCCACCTACAGTACTGAGTTGCCAACACCTAATAAAGAACAAGGAAATGAAAAACTAATCAAAGGTGAAGAAAGGACATGAAAAATTTAAAACATCAAGTCCAGAGTGGACTGTAGAAAGGACTGGAAGGAAAGGAAAGGAATGGAAAGAATGGAGGAAAGAAAACAAAACAAGAAAATGAAACCTGAAGAATGGAAAATGGCTTGCTATCTAGAAAAAGATTAATAAGACTTTAAAAATCAACCAACCAACCAAAAAAAACCACAAACAAACAAAAAAGAAGAAACAAACAAAACACTCATAAGAAATACAGGGATGAAAGAAAGAAGAGATAGTTGGCCTTCAGGATGTGGCGGGAGTAATTTATTGAGAGAAGAAGACTTCACTGTGGAAGGAGAGGGAGAGAGAGAGAAAAAGAGAGAGAGAGAGAAAGAGAGAAATTAAATTAATTTTTCCCCTCTGTGTTCACAAAGGAAGATAGGAGACAAATGCCAAGAACAGACATAAATTTCCCTTGGGTAGAAGACGAAATATTGAAGAAAATCAGGATCATGTCAGACCAGGTGATTGAGAAATTAGAACTTCTGAAGTCTGACAAAGCTTTACAGTCAGATTAGTTCCAACAAAGAACAGTGAATGAAGGATGAGGTAAAGAAATGAAGGAAATCTCTAGATTGTATTTTGGTACAGCAAACCTGGGCTAAAATGGTTCACAAAAAGTTCAGGAACTGTTGAACCAAATATCTCAGGAACTGCAGGATCAGTGTTTCATACTGACTGTGACTCCACCCTAGAGGGACAGAAAGTAGGGGAGACTTCAAAGGTTTTCCTCACAACCACGGAGGTCACTGTCTGCCTGTTTGCTCACTTTTATGTACCTGGCACTTGAGATCTGCTGGCAGCCATTTCAGTTTGGCTCCAGTGACAGGGTGGGCCAGTAACTTTACATGTGGGGTGTCAGGAAGAACTGTGTTCCCTCTACTCTTTAAATCAACATTGTAAATGTGTCAACATCACCCGTAGGAAGCATTAGAAAGTGTTATTTTAAAGTGTTTAGAAGGCAGCTTGGATTTTTTCCATTGGAGTTTTGTGTAAACAAGGGTTTTCTACTACCTGGGGCTCCTATGAGAGGCACGCAGTCACCACAATGAGAAAATACATGATGGAAAATACACAGCAAAGCCAGATTCAGTGAAGACTGCTGTATTTGCCATGTATGCATCTAGGTCAAATTCAGAAGTAAAACAGTAGCCAAACCTTGCTAGAAAATAGCTGTAATGGGGTACATTTCATGCCATATTTTGGCATTTAGTGTTTGTAACATTCTGTGCTGAAGGAAAAAAAAAGGTGTGGAACAGTCTGTGTGACTGAGAGGGTGTCAGATTAAAAGAGATGGAGCAAATTAGAGATTGTTAGGAAGCTTTAATTACTCACAACTTCTCAGAAAATTACACTCTAGTTATTTGTTTGGCTGCTGCTTATGTCACCGGTGTGTTTGCTCTGGTCTAAAAGACTTGCACACAGAAACGCCAAGCTGAAGTTAATGGGACTGACATGCTGCAAGAGACTAGATAATTAATACCAGGGGTTGGGGTGGAGCAGGACAGGACTTCTCCACTCATTTGTTTTGTCCTGCTCATTTATTACCCATTGTATGAAACAGCTGTAATTCTTTAGCAACATATAAATGAGATTTCTGCCAATTAATAGCAAAGAATTTCACAGCACTGATTGTTGCTGTGTGTCTTAGTCTGCAAGTTCTGCCTCAGACACCCACTTAAGGAGTAGATGCTGTTCATAGCTTTGCTTGAGGGTAAGAAAATATCCCAGCCTTATGGTCTGAGTAACTGTGAAGTTTCCACTTTGCCAGGGCACTCAAAATTCCTGATATTATAAGATTTCAGTAAATTCTTTCGGCACACTTAATTATTTTTTATGTAAAAGGCAATATAAATATAGGTTGTTCATGGCAGTGCAAAGTCTCACGCAATGGATTCCCATTACAGCTACAACAGCCTTTTTATTCTTTGTCTCATTTCAGTAGAATTCTTATGAAATGTCTACAACCCATTGGAATGACAATGTCTAAGTATTTAACAAGATCTCTTAAGATCATATTTTTCTAACCTGGATTATTATACAGGGCTTTTATCTTGCACAAATAAGTAGTTGCCTGCACAACAACCAAATTTCCTTATGTAAATCTGCAAATAGCCAGCGAGCTTCGCTCTCTGCACATTACCTATGCATGCAATTAAGTCTTTTGAGAATAGCTCCATTTTTAGTTCTACATGTATATATACGCAAGAACAGTCAGACTCTTACTCATATTATCTAAGACGGTTGATCAAATACTAAAAGTTACAGGATTAATATTTTTTTCCTTTAAACACAACCAAAGACTTTGAGATTTTTGTATATAACTGCATATCACTTTCACTGGAAGCAGGAAGCTTCAAAAGAGAACTGCTGACAACAGGACAACAAAGCTCATGATTTTAACCTTTGCCCTGTAGTCTGTAAGTCAAAGATCAAAGTTCCCTAGTTCCAAAGTTGTTTGCATACAGTCATTCAACACAACACATGCTTTCAAGGAATTTCTTTGTAAATACAATTATGATGTGCAAAACCCAGCAAAACAAAACAGTCACGTATGTTCATGTTGATTGAAGGTTAAAATCATAGGTCACTCTCAGTTTCAGTTTCCTGGGGTTTGGGTTTACTCTCTCAGATAATAAAAACTGTGCTTTGCAGAACAAAGTGTGTAATAAATAAATTTAGAAGTAAGTTTAACTGGTAGTTTCTGGGATTAACAGAGAGAATGTGAACATTAAAGTACTTACACTATACACAAACTTGATATAATTGTAATAGTGTCTGCACAAAAGGGGAATCTTATTGTTACTTTCAGCTGTGGTAGGAAAGTCTGTATTTCCCCAGTAAAGATTCAAGAGCACTAGGCACAAAAATGTTGTGTTAGCTCTTAGCAAATCTTTCATGCTGGTGAAGATTTCTGTGATTGTTTTTGGAAGTAGAGACTTAAGGCTCATTAGGTACTGCTAGTTTAGTGCAGACAAATGTAGTAGGTAGTTTTTCACCCGTCACCTTTAAAAGTGGATTGAATGCATTGTGTTGTATGACCAGAGAGCACAATGCTGACAAGGACCCTCAATTGCTGCCTGTATTTTTACTGTTTGATTATCAGCAGAGCTGTGTGGAGCCTGATGTCTCTTCTAAAGAACAGCAGCTCTAAAAGTGCACCACATCCTTCATGATGACATAGACAGTGAATGTCTATTGCCAAAGCAATGTCCTGAAGGAGGACACAAAACACTGGGGGTTTTTTGTACCTTCGGTGTCAACGAGCAGATTGTGCTTCTCCATGATGTTAATCTAATTTGAGAAAACAGATTGTTCAAAACATCTTGTCATTGCTTATAGTGCTGTAAGCATAAATGTGCTATATTCTCAGAATGCAATTTGCAAGAACCTTGGTTTGTGTGTTTAAAATTGTGCAAGATTTGCAATAAAGTGCAAAGACAGTTGTTTTGCACTTGTTCCAGTGCCAGAGGGACTGGGGAAAAAAAGTATTCTCCAAATACTAAATTTGAACACTGACTTTCAAGAAGCTGAGTAAAAACTAAATAATAATGGTGCTTTTCTATGTCTTCTTCCCCACAAAAATAATTTATCGAAGATTTTATAATGGGAAAGAGTAGATTCAGTTTTATTTTCAGATAAATAAAAAACTATCCAAAATCTAATCTATTTTTTCTTTTCTTCACAAATTACTACTGGAGATTTCATTTCCTAATAAGTATTTTTTTCACAGTGTCTGTTCACTAGATCTGGATTTTTGCAAAGTTTTTAAATTTTTGCATCTCTTACCTGCTCATTAAATGTAGTACATTCCTAGTTAACACTGGAATAAAAAGTACTTAAATACCAAAAGAAGCTCTGGTATTTTTGGCCACAAGTTCAGCTATGAAGTCTATGAAATCTTGCAGGGAAACCTATCCCAGCTAAATATCCAGCCCAGTTTTGCAGACTCAACAGATGTGGATGGTTCAAATAAGCATCTGGACTTTTGATGTTTACATAAAACCAAACGTTGGTTTTCTGAGGTTCCCCAGATCTAGAGACCTCCCTGCACCTACTGACAAATTCTGACTGAAACCTGAACCATTTGTGACTAACCAGTATCAACTGTCTGAACCAAAACCAGGGACAGAAACCATCTCTGTCATAAAATCTTTTCAGGGTGTTCAAGTCATGAGGCAAGCCTAGCATTTTGGCTACATCTCTGATTGCTATCAGGGGCTAACACTTCAGCTGGGACAGATGACCATTACACCACTGACTGCCTAGATTTCTGGATTGCTTTGAAGTGAATTTATCACTTACTGAATAACAATATCCTCACAAACAAATTTTGGGGAGGAAAAGAAGAAAAAGAGAGCTCTTTAGTTGTACTACCAGGCTCTGGATTCAATTAATTTGTAAGAGTTGAGAAAAGCCCTTTTCTTTTTTAAACCAGACATTTATTTTTAACAAGGGATGAAATCATTGGAGAACAAAAACTGAGACATCTGTTGTTTTATATCTGTTTATTGTAAGTGCTTAAATGTGAGTTCGGTTTCACACAGTTTTGACATTGTTGCTTCATTAATAATGATTACGTAATTGCAACCACAAAACAAACTGTAAGGCTGTAACATTTTCATTACTTATTAGCAAAGAACTGGAAACAAAAGACAGATCAGTAAGGAGGTAGCAAAGATTTTTGTGTTGAAAGTGGTTCATATATAGAATTTCATAGCAGCTGTGATCTGGATCAAGCTGGTGAAAATAACTAATAGGCATTTCTGTTAAGGAATTTGACTGAAAAAATCAAAACGTCTTTGAAGAGCAGGCTTATTTCAATGAAATTTGGGGGGAAAAAAATGGCAACTCTGTTGCTATTTCATAAAATTGACATCACACTGTTTAAGTAAAAATATTTTTCTGATGTTTTCTCTAATTTTGATTATTTTTTTTCTTTCACACATTCATACAAATATTAAGTCTAATCTATGATTTCTAAATGAGCTCAAAATGTAAAGCAAAGCACTCAGGTTATTTAAGCCATTGTAGAATTTTATATTTTTAGGGTACAACTCTTCAATTAATAATTTTTATTTTAATAATGTTACATAGAAATGAAATTTTACTTTTTTGACAGTTAAAATTTTGATTTAGATTCTTTTAAAACCTTTCACTATTTCGTAAGTGGAAATTTAATTTTCTTACTAGCTGCCATGACATGGCCTCACCTGCACAGACTACTTGGAACAGGCCATTTTCTTCATAAATTTCCTTGGCAGGGAAGAGTATGGTAAAGACAAAGTGTAGTGGCATCAAGCAACACAACTGTGAAGGAAGAATTCTGGTATCTCACATGTAGATACATCATAGCCATGCAAGCAGCAGAGATACCATTTCCCAGAGTAGCAACAGACCACAGGGTATTAACCACAGCTCTATTTTTACACGTGTGATGAATATCTTCTGCTTTTTTGCTTAGTATTTACACAGATACATAAATTTTCCACCCTGAAGGAATCATGCCAGTACGGACAGTTGCTGTGGTACTGTGAATCAAAGTAGCAGTCACGTTTGTTTCCCCATGTACTTCGCAGGTTTCAGGATACTCAGACCTCTGCTCTACTGACAGCCCTTATGCAGCCACCCCAAACTGACAATACCTTGGGCACAAAAGCTTTCCTGTGCAGCAGTAAGCCCATAGAAATGCTCAGTCCGTAATTGCGATCACAAATTTTAAATCAAATGAAAGCCTAGATGCTGTGGTGTTGTATCATCAAAAGTTTGCAGGCTCAGATGGAAGGACTAGGGAGGATTGGCAGGCATGTGGAAACAGAGTTGTAATAGAGACAAACAGGGAGTCTTAAAACTGAGGACAGAGAGCAATTGACTCTGCTAATGGAAACACATGCAGTATTAAATGAAAGTGTTCTGCACCTTCTTCATAAGGTGGCACTTGGGAGCCCAGTCTCTCCATCCTGTAGGGTACATTTCTAACACAGTGTGAGGGGAAAAACAGCCGAGTGATTCCAGCTCCAGTTAATGGGAGCTGTGCTCCTAGTCCATGGTGTGCAGTGTGAAATATTTACCTATGTCTTTCCAGTGAGGCTACTTATGTAATTTCAAGGGAGGAAGTAGCCAAGGGGAAGCTGCTTTATACCAATTAAATGGAGAGGAATTGGATGGAGGGCAATTCAAAGCATTTACCCTTACAGGGAGATCTGTGTTTAAACATCTCAATGGGACATTTTTTAATGAAGAACTAAACTGCATGCCCTGCGTATGTCAGAAAGGGATAGCTGGGGCCCACAACACTGAATTTCTCTCTCAGGAAGGAGACTAGTGCGTAGTGTAGCTTCCTGCTGGGTGATATATTTACCTTATCAAGATGATCACAGAGAACAGTGTAAGTATATATATTCATAAATCACTTCACCTCCAGACTATGGTGGGAGAATGTTGCAAGGTTAGAAGGTTTAGAAAACACCTCCAAGTATCTTGAGAATTTTGTCAAAGTTTATCAGATTCTGTCTGACCCTGAGGAGTCTTCTTACTCCTTGTCTTTATCTTACTTTTAAACTTTTCTCCACACTCCTCCCATTTCTTCCATTCTCCATTTGCCCTTCTCCAGCCCCTTCTTCAATTTGCTACAAAGCTGCAGCTCCTGTCTCTATACATAAGCAGCACTTGTGCAGATCTTCAGTCTCAGTCCAGACTGAAGGGATCAAATCAGAAGATTCTGGAAGATGTCAATAACTGTGTAATATATCATTATATTAAGTCTCTTTGACCCATTTTGCTAAAATCCAAGTGAGTCAAAGCTGGAGTAGTTAACACCCTGAGAACCTAAATGAAAGTCTAACTCTGATACTGGGCACTTTGTCGCTAAACCAGAAACTCTCCCTTATGCTTGGAAGAGAGAGACTTGGATACCATCCGACTTACCACCTCTGATGATGTTCCTGTATATTCTACATATACAGATCAGAAGTCTCATGAGTAAATGTTGAAAAGAGCATCCCACCTACCACCAGAACCAGCAAAACCTTACTATGGATATTTTGGAGTTAACAAAACAAAACCAGCCACCAGCAAAAGAATAGTTACCAATTTGCTACATTCTCCCAGTTCTCAAAACAGTTCAGAATTGTGCCTGTGCTTTGGTTCAAAATTATCTAATTATTCTGGTTTTTCATGCAAAGCCCCCTGCAGGAAACAGTTTAGATGCAACTTTTTCTCATGCTGAACATAAATGAAACTCCAGCTCACGCCACAGGCAGACAGCTTTTAGGCCCACATTTTGGCATCAGTGGAGTTGCTTGGCATTGCCTTGGGTGTAAGTGAGATCAGAATCTGGCCTGTGCTGTACCACTGCAGTCACACTTGAGAGCTGAGCTAAGATTCACAGGTGAGAATGTGCACATATCTGCCAAGCCTATTGGCTTGTCAAACCCCAGGTTACATATATTTGCAGATTCTCTACATGACCAGTAACGGATGCAATCATCTGGTGTAGGATGACTGCAGAAAGTGATCTTGTACACTGAGCTCTGGTACACAATTCTTGCCTCTTGTGATGTGTGTAGCTATAAAGATATTGGCTCCTATTGTCTGCAAAGTCCCTTTAGTTTTCCCAGGAAGCAACAATCAGACCAAGAGTAAACTGCCAGATGCTTCCATTCAAGACCATCAAGTAAACTCAGCACTAAGGGCCTGCCATATTCCAATGCCAGAAAAGATTGCCACTGTTCCCATGGAGTAAGAGAAGTTATAGATGCTGGATGGGTGGAGAGCAGTGGGATAAGTGGAAAAGGGTGAAAAAAATGGCTGCAACTCTGGGTCCTACCATATTTGCCAAAATTATCTTTCTCCTGTGGCCTGCCCTTGTGCTGAGATCTGTACTGGGTTGCCTAGGGCACTACCACAATCTACTTTCTTATGCACACTTTCTTTCTCTTATTTAACTCTTTCATTTTTTTCTGCATCTCAAAACAAGTCATTAAGAATTATGCATCCTCTCTCACAAGGAAAGATTAATCTTTCCATGGTATACCCCTGGCTTAGAAACAGTGTCCACTACTTCCAAAAAAACTGTGGGAAACCTGAGGAAGCAGAATGAACTTGCATTTTTAGAAATCGCTTAGACAAGAAGCTAAGAAACTCAAGAAAATATTACCTCACACTCCTTCCCAAGCCCTTTCCTCTGAGCTGTACTTTTCTCTCTCAAGGACTGTGAGACAGCCTAGAAGATAATGAAATGGTAGGTCTGAGAAGGCTGCAATACATGGATGTCCCAGCATGTTTTTGATAATTGCTTAATTTAGGATCTTTGATTACTGATGCAACCCAGTCTGGCTTCCATCCAAACAGAGTGAAGTGGGGAAAGAAGACAGACTTCCAGTGGAAGATAGAACCTAAGGATCTTCTTTAGGTTTTCTTTTAAAATAACACAAAATACCACACATGAAAGGCAAAATTATGAGTGACTCAAGAAGACCATGAGGAATAATAAAAATGTTGAGAGAGATCTCAAGTCTTATCATTAAAAGTCTTCTGCATTCTCTAACTCCAAGATATGCTGAAAGGTGAGCAGAGCTAGCTTGAAGAAATCCAGCAAGGACAGAACTTCCTCACAATGAAAATTCAACCTACTTTTCATCTATTCATTGCTATAAATTATTTCAGTAAGCAGTAGTCTACATTCTTATTCTATTCACATAAGCTCATTCTTGCTAGTGCCCAGTTTCAGCCAGCTGCCCTCTTTTAAGCTGGAAAGAATTTGTTCTCCCCTCCTGTCCACTCCCATACAGTTAGGACATATAAAGACTCACCTTGTATCTCTGTCTTTCCATCTGTGGCAGGCTGCAGGGCTGTGACTGCAGGGCCATGAGGAGAAGTAAGATATAGAACTAGTGGTAAACAGCCTGAGGTGCCAGTGGGAATTTCAGAACTGACTTCCCCTGGGCTTGGGCAGGAAAGCATAATAAGGAAGTCTGCAAAAAAACTGTGGAAGTCTATAGAAAAGTCAGAGAAGAAGAGAAGTGGCTGTGTTCACCTCTGGGCTCTGCTGGGGATATAGGAAAGACCCACATTTCTACCCCACCCACACCACAGGGCTGCAGCTGTGATCTTCTGATCACAAGAATGAGTCTTTGCAATGTAGGGACCAAACAATCCACTTGGCAGGACACACAGATAGCCACACTAGTCTTGTCCACAGAGGCCATCATTCTCCTGCTGAGTCAAACTCCTGTACAAAAGACACTGCACCCCTGGTCTAGGGGTCCTAACAATGCCACACAAGGCAATCCTAAGAAAGAAGTAATTCATGGGAGTTCGTGACATCTGTACCTCTTCTTGATGCCTGTAGGCTACTCTGGACCAGATTTCCCTGCTCTGCTGCAGAAAAACCACCTCTACTCCCTGTCTGGGAATTTTAAAATATTATTTTTTAATGGATTTCTTACCTTGCAGCTATGGTGGACTGGGAGTGGATGATTCCCTTTCCTTCTCAGAGCAGCGAATGTTTCAGAAAATGTTCCTCCAGGAACCACTGTTCTCTGTTCAACCAGATGCAAGATGAACATCGGTGCATCAAGCACCCAGTCTTTCCTGCATCACCTCTTTAATATCTTTGTCATCTGCCTTGCTCTGTGTTCTTATAAACCAATATAAATTCTTCATGCAATAACCCTGTTAGGCTTGTGTCCTTGAATCCTGCATCTCTCTTATAGAAACTAAAAATTTACTCAGACATGCAGCAGGCATGGGCCCCTCAAGTGCTGTGCAGTGCTGTGTGAAAAAAAGGGGACAAAAAAGGAGAGAAATTATGGGAATAAACCCCTTCCCCAAGGGTTGAAAGTCCAGAGAGGGGAGACACATGCTATAAAGTGCAAAAATACTATATTATTGTCATGTGAAGAAACCTCTTTATGTTGTCAAGTGCAAGCAAGTTGGATTGGCCTCACAAGGAGAGGGTGCTAAAGAGAGTTAGCAGAAAGCCCTGAAAGCCAGCTCATGCTTTAACAACTCTCCAGAGACTGGCTGCCCTCCTGGGAAGCCAAAAAACAAGAGCAAACATTTAAAAGTAGTCCATTGCTTCTTACTGGGAGCTGGCTCAAGAAAGCCAAAACACAGTCACCTTGTACAAGGAAAGCCCCCACACCTTGTGTGTTAGGCCATCTTCAGTTCATCAGAGGCCTGCCAGAGGGCAGAGAGATGGCTTCCCACCACATATCTCTCACTCTTGGGGGCTGGCTGGGGCTGGGGGACAGGCCTGCTGGAGGACATGGAGGGCAGACAACCCTGCCTGCATGGGCCAGCTGGAAACCCTCTGCATCTATCAGGGCTCAGCATGTCCAGGGGCCCAGGAGCAGATTACAGGGAAAGACAGGGAAAATAAACACTGGCTGTGTTCTGGTCTGGCCCTCAGAGGCATGTGAGAGACAAAGAGCATTTCCCAGTGGTGTCATCCTCACGTGTTTGCAGGAGTAGAGCACACAAACTGAGGGCTCTGAACCCTCTCTGTCACACAGGTTTGGACCACCAGGCTGCATGCTGGATGTCTCTGTCTGTGTGCTCCTTAGAAAGCCTGGTCAGGATAAGGAGATGCACAGAACATCCTGTCTTATGTAAAAAATTAGTAATAATAATTGAAAAACCTCCCCAGGAGCCACAAGACTGACAGCAAACCTCTTTCTTCTTGGCCAGACGCCAGCCCACCCCTTGTTTCGCTCTTCTCACCCTCCACTGAAAGGTCAACCACCAGAGCATGTTGGGATTCATCTGCCATGGCAAAGGGTGCTCTGGGTGAGATCAGACCCTGTGCACAGCAGTGCACACACATGCTGTTCAGGGAGCTGCCTGGATGCTCTTGTTTTCTACTGGCCTCCAGACAACTTCGGTAAGGGTGGCTGGAGGCTGTGCAGGGATGTTTGGCAGTGGCAGGTCACAGGAGGTTTGGTTTGGCAGTCACAGGAGGGAGTGGGTGGTAGTGCTCCTGCACTCTGGTCCACCCCACTAAGGACTCAGGTTGGAGACTCCTCTGCGCCCTTGTGAACAACATTACTGTTGAAGGGCCTCAGACTTCGATTTGCTGCTGGCTCCTTGCGTATTCTTCTGGTGGCTTTTTCTCCTCTCTGTGGTAACTTCCATTGCCCTGGTTGAAATGCCCCAAGGCCCCTCGCTGGAGGCCAGAAGGCCCTGCAGACCCCCAGTGTGGTGGCACTTCCTTGCCCTTGTGCACCTAGCAGGAGTTGGACAAGCCTGTCTTGGGGAACAGCAAAGCCACCATGGGCTTGGCAAAGAGTACACAGAAGGGGCTATAGGTTTCCTGGGCTGGATGCTGTGCTCACTCTGTAAGACAGAGTGTTTGGTGTTTCTAGACATAGCTGCAGGGCAGATGTATCTGCTTGTCTAGTCTGAACCCCACATTTGGTCTGCAAATACTATTCTCAGGCAGGCTTGAATCCCTTCCTTCTTTTATCTGTAAAATCATGGTGACACAGAGGAGGAGGAGGAGGTGGATAGCAATCAATTGCTCTCTTTTTCACTGTAAGAACCAGGGAGTAGAAAACAAGTTAGTGGGAGGTATAATCAAAACAAATAAAAGGCATTCATGTGAAGAGTACAAAGACTTCTTATGGAGCAGGATCAAGTCTGGGGAATTCTGTTGTCTTGTGAGGTTTTGGGGTGAAGGATCTGCTCTCCAAAAACTTTTGGGATTTCTTCTAAAGATGCAAACCAGACTAACTCTGCCGATCCATTATTGCCGTGTGGGATAATTCATGCATTTCATTCTTTACCCAAGACCTTGTGTAATAATTGGATTAATTCAGAGCTCTGCTTCCTGCAGGAAAAAAAATATCAAGAGTAAGGTCTGACAGACACACAAGTCTGTGTCCCCTGCCTTAACCTATAACCTTTTAGCAAAAACCAGTCAGCAGATACATGAGTGACACTAAACAATGGATTGCAGGAAGATGCAATCAAGTTAATTATCAACAAGCACAGTGGCTGTGCTTTTACAGCCACTTTAGACTTCTCAACCCATTTAGCTAAGCATTGTCCTACAGCCCTGCACTGAGGAGTCATTATAAAAAGGTGTCTGAGCAAGCTCTTTTCTGCTTTCAGTTCATCTCTGAAGTGCAGGACCAAAGAAATTGTTCCAGCAACATAATCTTGCTGCTACCTTGCTAATGTCCCAGTCTGAATTTTAGTTCTGGCAGGTACAAAAGTTTGCTTCCCCCATTGCAAATGGGTGCCCTTATTTGCTAAGCAGTGAGCAATTGACTTGCTGTGAGTTCTTAAAATAGAAGAGAGAAAAAGGGGAAGGGAGGAAGAGAGTTGGGAGAGAAGAGGTGGGGAAAGAAAGGCAAAAAGGAAAAGAGACGGCAACAGGGAAATTAAAACAAAAAAAAAGGGAAGGAAGGAAGGAAGGAAGGAAGGAAGGAAGGAAGGAAGGAAGGAAGGTAAAAGAGAAAGAATGAAGAATAGAAGAACAAAACAAAAAAGGGCAGGCAGGTGGGAATACAGAAAGGAAGGAGGGGAGGAAAAGGAAGAGTGAAAGAGAAAGAAAAGCCAGAGCTGTTTTAGCCTCCCTGTGAGGTCTAGAAGGTTTCATTACCAGTGATAATTCAGCTAACAAACATCTGACCCAAATCAGTTTATGCAGCTATTTGGTCCTCTCTTCACTTTAAAAATAAATCCTCAAGCCCCAGTAGGATAAGCTTGCATGGCAAGGGAGATTTAATCCATACCAAGATTTTTGGTCAGATATTTTTCAAACACTGGTATAAATTTTTAATTTGGACTTTGATATCCAAACAGGCCCAGCTGTAGTCCTCCTGGGGATCCTTCCAGAGGCTTGGACTTTGAACAGGCTCTGCAGCAAACAGCAGAGACTACTGAAAATTCTGACGGCTGATGCTGAACTACCGAGCACTACAATAAACTGGAAATCAACACATCCTGCCACTTGGAGGGACTGTTTAGAAAGAACTTCTCAAATGAGAACAAATGGAAATAAAGTACATAGAGGCAGGAAATACTGGTGCATTTGTGTCTCCATCTGGGAAATATTCTAGGAATGTTCTCGGTAACACAGGATTAACACCTTGAAATGAGAAAAGCAAATAAACACAACTGAATATGGTTTCATTATTTGCTTCATTCTATTTTGGTTTCCTTTTCACATTGCATATACTATATGCCCTTTTCTTCTAGATGTGGCCCTAGATAATCACATGTTAACTCTTTGGATGCTGACCAATAAAAGAATCTAAAAATTGATTTGTCTTTTCCTATAGCAAATCTAAATTTTCTCAGGTCTTCCAAAATGACTCTTCATTGCAGGTTGTGGCCAGTTGCTCCTTTGTGAGAGCAGCAAGTCAAGAAATTGCAACATCTAAAAGACATTTTCCTACTGCTTCGGGTCCAATACCCATTAGAAGTGTCAGGCTTTGATATGCTAATATCTGATCTTACCAGCCCAAATTAATGCTACAGACACAATCCTTGCACAGTCATTATGGTAAGTTCAGCATAACCTAGCTGATCTTAAAGTTTCACTGGAAGCTGCACTTTGGATAAATAGGAAGATCACTGTAATTTCACCTTGATTAATTAAGAATATTTTAGTCACTTGGGCTTGAAACAGGAAAATTTGACAGTTTTATGGCTGCCCAAAACTGAATGTCTCTGGATAAGTATATGCTTATCATTCCCTGTCAGTTTTAGAAGATAGCAGACCCTGCTTCCTTTTTCAAGGTCCTAATGGATGGGTATCCTTTGGATTGATTGTCATGTTTCATTCCTTCCAAAATAAAAATATGTTTTCCTAATTGTGAACTTATAATCCACCATGGAAACATCACGTGTCATTGTGAATACAGAAAGAGATATCATAAGACAGAATAGAAAAATGTTAGGAAAATTATCTCACAGCAGGTTGTCCACCATCTTTTTTCTGTTATTCCTGGCTTTAACCAATCATTACATGTATAGTGTGTCATGAACACAAAATTTACTTAAAAAAAAAGAAAGTGCAATTAAAGATGTCAACTACTAAAAAAAGAAATTCATTTTAGAAATAGGCAGCCAGATGAGGAAGAGTACTTTGTTTTTAAAGACTCTGGCAATAATGAAAGGAACTAGGATCTCCAGAGAATTAAGTTCTTGTTGCCACTGATTAATACACTGTCAGCTTCTCCAGCAAAAAGACAACATATATCTTTCTGAGAAGAGACATCATTTGCTGCATAGGCCTTCTTGCTAAAGTTGTTGTGGTCTGCTTTTTTGATATGAACTGTTTTCTCCAGAAGCTGGACTGTGTCTATCAGCTCACTTCAAGGGTTCTGAAATAACAAAATATTTCAATAACTTTTGGGTTGAATTTTTCTGAAGTGCAAAAGTTTTCCCTGTCTGTGATGGTCCACTGATTGCCTGTATTTGTGATACCTGAGTTGGAAAAACAGAGAGCCTCAAAACATTCTAAATCATTTGAGTTTAAACTCTGCTTACTAAGCTCACCAACTACATTTCATTGAAGATCTTGATTTTCTCATGAATCTACAGTGAAGAGAAAAAATGTCAGGTCTGCATAACACAGGAAATTCCCTTGAAACAAGCCAAAGTTCTTCAAAATCTTGTAATGTGAAGAGGGCCAAGAAACTACTGTAAATGGTAATCAGGCTCTGCAGAGTAGCTGACTTTATGCAAAGCAGGCAAGTGCAGTCAAAACACTTGCAGCAATCAATTGAAGTTGTTGGGTAAAGTTTTTTCCATGTCCCATAAATTATTGAACAGTTAATTTCGTCTTTGTGCCTGCAAGACATTCTAGCTTTAGGATGACAGCTTTATCCATTAAAGGGAGTGTGGTGACAGCAGTACAGAGAGTGCTGAGAACACAGGGAGAGAAGGCCCATTCTCAGCTGCATTACCACTGAACAATACTGGGATACGTCAACATCTTAATCAATATGCGAGAGTCAATTACTGGGGAAGCACATTGCTTAAGCAGGATCTGATTATTAAGTTCATGTTTAGTCCACCAAATAGGTGAAATCAATACAAAGCTGAGTATCATATAGTAAATACATAACCATCCACTCTTACCCAACCTTTCTTCACCCCTTATTCCCTCCTGGGCCAAATTCACACATGCCTCTTCTCTCTCTTTTTCATATTGCAAGGGCAGATCTTGAGGCAGACAGCAAAACTGACAGAAGTTGAACAGATTGTAAAGGGCCAAATTCTGTCCTCAGAGCCAAAGAGAACACCCCTCTGTGGCACCAAAGGTATCCCTTTGAAAGAAAAGGTGTAATCCTTCAGAAAGCTGTGTTTCTGTTTTTCTCCCTGTTGGAGGTTTCATCAGATCAATGCTCCTACTGAGTCCTGGAAATGCAAGCAGTAGGGAGAACTGTTTTTTTACAGAAGGGACCTAAGATGTTATCTGGGTCACTCACTGTCTAGATTTATATTCTGGGCAGTTCCATGGTTTTGAAAAAGAGATGAGGATGCATGAATGGAAGCAAGGATATAAATGGTTGACTTCATAATTTTATCTTAGAAATTACTTCAGATATTTTATCTGCTCCTATGCTTGTTGATTTGGGGGTTTTGGGTAGCAAAGTCAACGGAGCTGAATCAGTATTTCTGCAGGCACAGCATGAATATGTGGAATATCTGTTTTCACCAACAGCCAGGCATTTTATGTTCATTTTTTGGCCAGTTGTGGAAGTTCAATTTTAACTGGAAAGGTCAGAAGGTGAAAGCAGTGACTGAATATTAGGAATTGAATATTTCACTTGCTGAGGAGGCTTGATTTACAGTGGAAACACTTCTGTCTTTATGCCCTTGAAGATTCAGAAATGTATGGGAAGAAAATGAGAATTAAGAAGGGTGGCATCTGTGCAGTAGTGTGAAAAGAATGAAGAGTGTAATCTGATCAGACAGTACAAAAGACTGTGTATGCTAGGTGATTGCTGCACTAACATAAAGATGTAAGTTTGGAAAAAAGAACAAAGACAGTCTTTAGAGAGGGCATTATGGACCTGCCATGAAATCAGCTGTAATACTAGGAACCATTGCCATGGCACAGGTTGGGCTATTTACTGAGTCTTCTAAGTAATCTTCAGGTATGACTGTACTCCCAGTGACACCCCTGCGGAGCAGAGAGCATAGAAAGCCTTGGTCTCCATAAGGAGGCCTCAGCCTTGGGAGTGCCCCTGAATTTAGACTTAGATTTTTAAATCCCCTCTCTTGAGTGACACAGAATAGCATAGGGGAAGGAGAAAATAAGAATGGTGTTGTCAGAGAGCAAACTCCGCTTGGTATCCGGCATTAGGAGGAGAACAGCTGACTAACTCAGCCACAGTATAGTCTTAGTGTGTACCATGACAGAAGCCACTGTGGACTGATTCAGGAAAAGAGTCTGAGACACATTCTGTTTCCACCTATGCAGAGTGGAAAACTTGCTCTGGTGTGTTTAGGATGTGTATATAGCTGGCAGATAATGTACTCTTCCTCCTGTGTTTGCTACCAAGTAGGTAATTAGAAAGCAGTGTAATGCAACATGTTCAGGGTGGAAAAGGTGTGTCCTAGGTATTTGAAAAGCAAATAAAAATAGCATGATGTCAGTCACTGCATGGAACTTTCTCACCTTTGCATTTATCAGAGAAAAAAATGTGAGAAAAAACTGGCAGAGTAAAGGGATAGTGAAAGAATGACATATTTGTCTGTTAAGTATAAATATGAACAGCTATGGAGATCTGGTGCTGTGGTGCTAGGTTTTAACTCCAGTAACATTCATCTAGTGCCAGGAAACACTAGATTTAGTACCTGAGGGATTGCAGTCTCAAATACCTTCTACATTTTGTTTTAATATGCTGCCAAGAATTTAAATTGGTAAAAGCTGGGGACTGACAAAAACTTGATCCCCAAGAGCTTTTCTGGCACAGGTTTATCAGGGAATATGGTGCCATTATTTTTATTATAATTTTTTTTTTTTGGTGGTGGTCGGGGAGCTCATTTATAACTCTGTGACTTCTACTCCCAAATGTATTTTTAAAAATCTTAAATAAACAAAGGGTTTGATTTTCTTGGTGGCGCTAGGAGCTGTCATTCATTTTATATACAATATGCCTACTTGGATTGTAGTCATTTTAACATACTTCTTGAAAGATCAAGAGTAGGCAACAAAANAAAAGAAAAGAAAAGAAAAGAAAAGAAAAGAAAAGAAAAGAAAAGAAAAGAAAAGAAAAGAAAAGAAAAGAAAAGAAAAGAAAAGAAAAGAAAAGAAAAGAAAAGAAAAGAAAAGAAAAGAAAAGAAAAGAAAAGAAAAGAAAAGAAAAGAAAAGAAAAGAAAAGAAAAGAAAAGAAAAGAAAAGAAAAGAAAAGAAAAGAAAAGAAAAGAAAAGAAAAGAAAAGAAAAGAAAAGAAAAGAAAAGAAAAGAAAAGAAAAGAAAAGAAAAGAAAAGAAAAGAAAAGAAAAGAAAAGAAAAGAAAAGAAAAGAAAAGAAAAGAAAAGAAAAGAAAAGAAAAGAAAAGAAAAGAAAAGAAAAGAAAAGACTGTAGGGTACACATTCCATCCAAACCACTACCACCCATCTGGTGCCTCTCTGTTCCAGTGAGGGATGAACTTACAATATGTAGTAAAGTTAGGCAACTCTCTTAGGCCCAGTCCTGCTTTCACTGAAGTCAACAATCAGCATCTGTTTTGTAATAAATATGTAATGGGAGCAAGCACTTCACATGGAAATGTGGACTTGCAAAGGAAAGGCTGGGCTTCATTTGGAGATAGACATCTAACAAAATGACATTCAACCTTTATTGGATTTATTTAACCTTTTTAGCTTCCCACTAGATAGAAGGTCCCTGTGATGCTTGAATGAAAAGTAAAGCCAAGAAACCCCCTTTATATTGCAATCATGACAGAAGGACCCAAATTAGTTGATGTAAAATCTTGACTAATCTTACAGCATGGGATAGGAAAGCAAAGGGGAATCTAATTTGAACATGAATTCTGTTTTGCAGGCAAGAGAAACTTCCTTCCCTTGGAGTGGAGACTGCTAGGATAGTCTCAGTGCTGCTCTGTGAAGGTGAGGAACACCCTCACTCTTGAGCCTTTGAGGTTTATGCAACTGACCTGCAAACCCTTTACACATATCATACAGGCAACTACAAATAAAGCTTCTGTCAAATAGGTTTAGTCACTTACTCAAGGTGATACAGCAAATAAATAGAACAGAGAATAAAATCGAAGTTTCTGGTTCCCAGATTTATGCTCATTCCATCAAGTCAGGTTGTAGCCAACAACAGCACATTGAAAATACAAAGGTAATATATACAATAGTATATTTATGGTTCCTTATTGCTCTCACATGCCATAACCAGATCTCCCTAAACATACTTTCAAGTTCACTCAGTAACAGTTTATAGGGTTTGGTGGTTTTTCTGTAAAAAGAATTTGTCATCTTGTCCCTCGAAGAGACACAGTATAGCTTGAACTGCCCAGAATGCCTTCAGTTTTACTACACAAGTAGGTTCGATCTCTTAGGACTTGTACTCTTTCTGATACCTGTGTTATGGATAAGCTATCCACTGGATTATTTCTTCCCTGTAGCTCAAAGTACAAGATAAAATTCCTTCCACCTGTTGGGAAAAAAAAATATTTTTTAGTGTATAGAAGCTATGTTGGTTTCGGTCTTCTCTTGAATTTTGCTAATAAAAACACAAGCACAATAGTTTTCTTATTAAAAGAATTATTGCTTAGGTTTATAGCATGCCTTTACCTTGAAGGAATACAAAACACTTTTCAAATTGCAGCTCGGACCTGGCAAGCTTCTGTGCCCTCGCAGCGTCCTGTTGACTTGAATGATGTTCCCAACACATAAAGATTTCTCCATATGGATCCACTTGCAGATCTGGCCCTCAAGGCACAATTTGTCCCTATGCCAAGAGAATAAAAGCACTTTGAAGAAAGGAAATTTTATACATTTCAGGTCAGAGTTTCCACCTGGGCTTTGTTCCTTATGGAAGAACAGGGATTGTGAGTTTCTAAAAGGATCTGCTGAAGAACCCAGCACTAGAGCTCCATTCCTTTTTGGCCCCAATACAGCACTGATTTCTGAGTAGCCATATTGCCTTTTCTATATACTTCTGCACATGAAATCTACCTCTCCTGCACGCTGCTCCCACTCACCTGAGGGAGTACGCACACCCACATGTCATGTACTTGCCATCCATGGCATTGAGGAGGATGGGATTATTCCCCCTGCACAAGGCGATACTGGCAGTGCTAGGGATGACAGTACTGGGAGTCTGCCCTCAAAGAAAATAGGCCTCAACAGATGACTGAGCATAATCTCAGCAAAGGTCCCTAAGCAGTCTTCCACAGAACGGAGTGATGGGGAGAACACAACTGCAACATCAGTACCTTCCCCAGTCTCCATCACTGAGGTTTAATTTATGGATGTGTTTCTTCTACTCTCCAAAAGCAGATATAAATCCCAAGAACTTTATAAAGAGTGTTCAGTCTGTATGACATCCTGTAGAAATTCAGCCACCCATTGACAGGGTGCTTCAACAACTATTGTCCCTCACTGCTATCATGGGTGGAATTTAGCTGGCTGAATACACAGATTGGGATACCTAGATTAATATGCCTAATCACTGAAAAATTGCATACAATATCTGGACACTATAAGGGCAAACACTTTCACTTTAAGCTAACTTCCAACTACAGCCCACATAAAAGCCCCAGATGTTTCTTCATTGCTTCCTCTATGTAAAGGTCATGCATGGGCATTAGTATATATAATTGATTATACACTACATATGTAAGTGCATAAAGTGCAAAAGCAATTTCCAGCAGTCTTCTTCTACCCTGACAATTTCTGTTGCAGATAGGAAGTAGGAAGCAGATTGGTCCACCTCATAATTTGGGGGTCTGAACAGATCACAGATGTAAGGACCATGCCTTTAGCATGGAAGGGTTAAAATCTTAACAACCTACTTGCAAATTAGCAACACAGGGAACAAATTCTTAAATTTGGACTTCTGAAAATTGTTCACAAGCATGACATAGTGCAGCTTGTCCCACACTAAATTTATAGTCAATTTATGTTAACTTGCAGAGCTGTTCCTTTTCGTAAAAACATTTAACACATGTTTTCACACTGTTCTAGAAATAGTCAATGTATGATTTGTCATGGGAAAGGTAAAATACTCTAGATAGGTAAAATACTCTATCAAAACAGATACATAAAAGTGTATTATTTTAGCCTACATTTAGTGCTAGAAACATGCACATCCACTAAAATCCCCTGTTCAGCCTTTCTACTTGAAGCATGTGTTCATTAATTGCTTGAATGTTCCACATTGTCTTAACTAGCTAGGAGCATCCTAGCTGAATATGCTCCCCACAATCACCTCAGATCAATGCGGTGGTAGGTCTCCTTTCATCCCTAGTCCAACAACCCCCCTCCAACAACAGAGGTCCTTTGCAGGCACAGGGCCCTGATTTATGTTTAATGCAGCAGTGTTTTTACTGCTTTTGGCACAAGATGTTTGAAAGAGGTGAAAAAGACACACAGGCAAAAAGTCTGTTTAGAAAATAATTCCAACATAAGCACCATATGCCTTCAACTCATAGGCTCATTTCCAGGCAAGCCACCACAGCAAGTACAACAATTAGCCCAGTTTTTAATTTTTTCTTCTTTAAGAAATGGATGGGGGTGTGGGGGAGGGTAAAGGGAGCAAGCGAGTAGGGAAGTGTTGTTTCCTTCCTATAGGATTTTTTATTAGTTTTTTTTAACTGTTTTTCTTTCCTTCTGCTGGTTTACTACCTTGTATCTATCTACCCCTCAGGAGTTTAAAAGCTTCTAGTAAGCATTATTAGGTTTTTAGTGTGTATTTTCTAATTGTGTGTGTGTGTGCGCGCCTGTGTTGGAAGCAGTTAAACCCTCATGCAACAAGGAGCAGGCTGGCTTTTACTGACATTTGTCCACTGGTAGGGATGGCAGCTTGCACCAGCAGGGACCATGCCTGCATAGTGTCCCATTCATTCCTAGAAGTGTAGACACCAAGCTCATGTTGCACATAATTTTCGTATTTGGTCAAATCTTTTGATATGTACATGGACTATATTTATCTGGACTAAGAAAAGGAAGTCCACATTGCTAGCATAAAGGTACTAGCTACAACAGTAAAAACAGAACTAACAGTTTTGTTGCCCCTTGTTCTATGTGATTGGAGATCAGGGCAAAACCCTTAATAACCCATCACCAAAATGAGGCTGAGAAGATATGTCAGAGCACAAGGGAGATATGACTTTACACAAGAGTGTTACCACTATCTCTACACGAACTGGAAAGTTAAAGGCTCCCAGCATCCAAGAGTCCTGTGATGTCTGGACCTGTAAAGGAACAGGGAGCAAAGAGAAATCATCCTTGTGGTTCACAACAAGAGGAGGGCAGTGCTTAACCATATGCAGTAGGCATTATAATCAGACACCTGGAGAAAACCAACAAGATTTAAAATTTAAACAGAATAGCATCTACAGTTACAGATTATCCATTCCTCCAGCACAAGATATATGTCACTATTACTAGAACAATAATGACTGAAAGAGCTCGGTTTCACTTAAATTATTCAATGAATAATAAACCATTTTCATAATCCAGTCAAAGTATAGAAAAATATATTCACAATATTTTTTGCATTGAGTCTCAAGCAATTATTTGCAAATAAATGTTGAGGTTTCTTGGCCAGTTCCATTGCAGTTAGGCTGTAGGTTCTCCCAGGGTATCTGTGCTCTTACAAGTGTGCCTTTCTAGGGTGAAGGAATAACCACCTCTGGGAGCATGTGAATCCATGTTAAGCTTGCTGCTACATCTGCAGAAATAAACAGAATTTATGTTAGGAATGAATGAGTCTGTAACAGGAAAAGCCTTCTGTATTCCCTCTGTTGTGATCTGTACTTGGAAAATATCAAATTCTACTCCAGGTCTTAGTAAGGGACATATCCTTTGCTCTTTTTTAAAGGAAAGGAAAGAGTAGAAAAGTTCAAGAAAATTCATACAGAATGGGGGTGGATGAGAGGAGAATGTATGGAAAGGTGGTCCTTTCCTTTTTTTGTCAAAAGCAAATTGAAAACCCCAAAAGCTAATGCCAGTGACACCATTTGTCCAGAGATCCCAAGGCACTTTACGAACATCAGGTGACATATCTGTCACTGAGGAGATCATCACTAGTAGGAATTTAGCTCACGATTAACAGCATGCTGCGAAGTTAGTTGGCACATTCACAACCAAGGTTGCCACACTGATCCAGGAGTTTCCTGCTCTAATAGTATCATCCTCCTTGGACAGCCTCCTCCAAAGTCCTGCCTGACAGCACACAACCTTAAGAAAGGATAAAATGAGGTTTGTTTAAAATATGGGGTTTCTTTTGTGAAAAAGTCTGTGATCCTTTTGTTCTGTATTTCCTTTGTTTTGGTGCAACAGAGATGTCAGCCAAGGGAAAAACAAGACAAGATGATCCCAAGAGAAGTCAGTTCCACTAGTGTGTGATGACTATGCCACAGTGCTGTGTTACACCAGCAACTATAAGGGGAAAATATTTGTGACAATGACAGTGTGACACCAGAAAAGAGAGGAGAGGGGAGAGGAAAAATTTCTGGAACGAAAAGAATTAGCTGGGGGTCAAGGGCTGGGAGCACGAATGGTGAAGTGGAAGCATAGAAAGAAATACATCTGGGAGCAAGATCTTTTCTGAGCTTTTTTGTTGTTGGTTTTTGGTTTGGGAGGTTTTGGGAGGTTTTTTTGGTTGGTTGGTTTTGGGGTTTTTTTGGTGGGATTTTTTTGGTCTTTTGTAGGGGTTTTTTTGGTAGGTTTTTGTTTGTTTGGGGTTTTTTCTTTATATTTTAAATATTGGGGGGTTTTTTGCTTTCCTTTGCTTTTCTGGAAACTGGAGATGGGTAACTTGAGTTTGGAAGTTAAGATGCAGACCCAAACAATGCAGTACTGATAGTGCAAAATCAAATTTTCCCATCTCTGAACTCTTTGCCTGCCTTGGCTTTTACAGCCTCTGCCCCTTTTTTCCCCCATCTGCCCTTCAGCCACATTTCAGGCTGTGTCTGGACAATACTTGGTGTAGGTTCATGAAATCCTATCAATCCACTTTTTTCTCTTCTTTTAAAAGTATCAGGCTAGCAATCACGTCTGCCCCATTGAGCACAAATTCATATGTCCTCCCGCCTCCTCACCCTTTTTCTTCTTTCTTTTTTTTTCCCTGGCAATTAAAAAAAGTAAAATCTAAGACCAAACAAATCAATGTTTAAGGATTTGTAATAAGTTTCTTTCTATTTATTTATTTATTTATTTCCTCTTCAGTCACTAAAGAAGCAGCAGCAACTTGCACGGAGCAGTTGTTGCCAGAGGGTGAATCATAGCTATATTGATTTGATTATGTAAAAGCTCAGAGGAACCTAAAGCCAGATACAGAAATATCTCATAGTCCAAACCCTGTGGGACACACACTAGTAAAAAAGCAATCTTTATATTGTTCCTGATAAAAGCATCATTAGTTTCCTCACAGTGAAACCATTTCTCTGCTGATACAGTATATGGTTTTCCTTTTCTCTAGAATCCACTCAGACATAATTAACACTCAGTTACGAGATTTCAGCTTTCCTCTGGAGTGTGCGCTTTGAGGCTGTTGAGAGCGTGGGTGCACAATCCTGAGCATCTCCAAATCACTCTCTCACCCCTCTGCAGAGCAGGGGTCTGGCCTCCAGGGCATGGGGTGCACTGCACCGGAGTTTCAGCACCCTCCCCAGAGTCCTCGATTGGTTGTTCAGTGGGGCTGAGAGGGCCCAGCACTGGCGCCACTGCTCTGCCAGAAAATGTCTCTCACTCCCCTCCAGGCTTTCTACCACAACAAAGGCACAAAATCACACAGACACATGGACCTGCACAGATAGATGCATTCTCAGCTTGTCACAACAAAATGCTTGCATGCATGGTTTTCTGCAGAGCAGCTCCTCGCAGGCACCCCAGAATGGGGGGAGCACTTGTCTGCCATGGTTGGCTTGAAGGTAGGGTGGAAAAAGCAGGAGCAAAGAGTTTAAACAAAAGCATCATGGAGAGCTAAGGCTGTACATTTTTACTTATGCTTCTGTTAACCATGCAGCTAATATCTGGGTAGACTCCAACTGGGACAGGCAAATTCATCAACTCCAGGTTTTTCTGTGTATTGTGAAGGAAGAATATAACCCACTTTTTTTTGAAACCAATCTTACTAGTTCATGCCTTTATTATAGAGGAAAGATGTATTGTAAGTCAGTCCACTTCATTCACCTCTGGTTCTCTCTTTCTTATCTATTTCAGTCTTCTTTTGGCCCAATCCAAGGAAAATACCAATGAACTTTAACATCCCTTGTTCAAATCTGCAATGTGGGACTTGGCTGTAAGATAATGTAAAGTGTTACCATGATACCAAAGGTGATACTAGACAGATATGGCACAGCTATGCTTCTTGCTAAAATATTATGTGCTTCAGAGAGGAAACTTCGTGTAGGTGAGAGAAGGGAAAGGACAGAAAGACTCATTTCAACGCTTGCACCTGTCTTCTCTTCAAATCAATGTGAAGACTCCTCAAGGAAACTTTAAGACATCTGGGAGTTTTGCTGACAACTCTGAAGGATTCATACACATACAATTTGAAACAATGCCAGAAAACTCAAAATGTCTAAATGTGATGATTTGGGGGGATCCTTTTACCTAGTTGCAAAAGCCTTTAACCTTATTGCAGTATGACTAACACAAGAATGGTTTCTGTCCCATACTCTTGAATCGCCAAACAATTTGGATTACTATAAACCAGGAAATTATCCTCTTTTTTGTCTCTCTCTCAGAGCTCAATTCATGTCTCTTTCTTTCTCAGAGCTGTTCCATTGGCTGCAATCCTGGCTGGCATATGCCTTGAACTCTTCTGATAACCCCACATAGTTACATACAGGCTAAAGCACAACATTTAGGAGGCTTGTAAAATCCAGCCTGCTGAGCACTTTGCATAACCAGTGCTTGAGAAAAAGGCTGTTCATATAAATTATTTATTCAGCCTACCATTAGCAGTGATTTTTCATTATCAACACAGGAATAATTCCAGTGGTTTCAGATCTCTTCACCTGCTTCTGCAGCACCCACAAAGGTAGGGATGTGACTGTCAAGTGTAGGATAGCAACCTGTCTGCCCCATTGACTTGTTCAAATAGGACAGATCACTGCTGTACACAGCCATGTCTGTCTCCCATTGCAATATGGTGCTGAAGCCCAGAGAGTGCCACAAAATACTGCCCTCAGCAGTGAGAGCTGAGCCCATTTCATGTCTCTCTGGGTTGAACCTGGTGCATAGCCTCTGAATATCTTTTAGCACAAAAGTGAAAACAAATCTCATTAAAAGAGAGCTTCAGCTACTGGAGAAGCAAGTGATTCACCCATCTTTTACACATTAGCACAGGAAGTGTTTAATAAAATATTGAGTGCACTATGATATGGTGTTTTTACTCTGAATTCTGTACACATTTGCAGTTGCACCACATGAATTAGGAGTCTGGTTCTGACAAACCTGTGGTCTTTGGTGGTTTTAATTGTAACTTCAGAGAAGACTCAACCTTTTGCATGACCTTTGCAATCTGAGTGACCTGCTAGCATGGCCTACAGCATTACAAGTCTGTTCAAACCATCCGTAGATATTTGTCCCTTCAGTTCTCTCAGGACTCAAAATAGGTGAACCTGACACCTCACTTGTGGTCAAGAAGAGCTGCTCACATTTGATGGATGACACGTGATTTGAACATATTTGTGCTAAAACAAAACCTGAGACTGTGTGGATTCCTTCTCTTTGAAATCCTCAAAAATTTTGACCCAAGAGCAGCTGATATGTTCAGAATCAAGGCGTATAAGAAAACCTTGTGTGAGAGAGAGTAAAAAAACCCAAATTATTTTTTAAGCAAATGCTGCAGTTTGGGAGTAGCTGACACTCAATTTTGTTTTTAATAGATTTACTGACTGAAATACTTTTTAATTAGAAATGTTTTAATTAGAATTCACTTTCATACATTATAAACAAAAAAGATAGATTCTATCTTAATTTATCTGAAAATATAAGCATTTCTGTTTTAGAGAGAACTTGTGCTTTCCACTCACTGGAATTAAGTTATTATGATTGTCTTTCTTGTCAGTAGCAATCTGGGTCTTCCTTCTGCACAAAAATCAGGCATCAATATAAGTATCAAAGAAAACCTGGGTCCGACACCACTGACACAGGTGAAATTACAAGACGGCTAAATGTGAACCCTCATTTTGATAAGTCTTTGCAACTGAAAATGTGGCAAACAGAATGGGTAATTTCATACAACAAACATCCATATGTTTTGGTATTCTTCAAGACACCCTTATTTTACAAAAGGTGTTCTCACATTGAAAAATGCTCAGTTCATTGGCTTATTCTCTGCAAGAATTAATAAACCCCTGAAAAATTGCTGTGCACAACAGCTTTAATAGCTCTGTCCGGCTGCTTCCCAGCCTCTACCTCTTGAAATAAAGCAAACTCTAACTATAAATCAAGGCCACTGAAATGAAGGCCAGTTGCACATCACAGAGAATGATTTTATAGGTGGAACGTGGGCTTGCTAATTTCTAGAATAAATTATTGTGCTTTATTGAAAGCAGTTCCATTTACATACTTTTAGTTGCAAAGACTTAAAAACAAAATCACAAGCCCTGTTATAGGCTAATTTTAACAAGTCTTTTTTTTTTTCCAGGCAGCTCTCAGAATAAAATGTTTAGCTGACAATGTGCCAGGAAATCCGTTTCATTAAAATAAACACTGATACACTCATTGTGAAGTTATCTCACTTATAATATCAATGATCTTTAATAGAGTTGTTTTATTACTGGAATAACATTTCTGTCTGACAAGTCTGGAGTCAATATTTAACAGATTTAGGTCAGATTTAGCAATAGGATTTTGTAAAAACCTGGGAAGACTGAATTCTGACTGCAAACTCATAAAGTAGGTTTACAGATTACAAAATGAGAATTTTCATAAATATGCATGTCTCATAAATATTTGAGAAAAAAAATGAAATGAGATCCAATATCTAAATGATTGTCTAATTAATAATTCTTTTGATAGGGTAGTCTTGAATACATATTAAACACGTGAGAAGAAAGAGAAAGAGAGAAAGAATGAAACAGGGAAGAAGGGAAGGAAGGAAACAAGGAAGAAGGGAAGGAAAGAAGGAAGAAAACAAGGAAACAAGGAAACAAGGCAAGAAAGAAGAAAGGAAGGCAGGCAAGAAGGAAGGCAGAAAGGCAGGCAGGAAGGCAGGAAGGCAGGAAAGAAAACAGGCAGGGAGGAAGGCAGGAAGGCAGGAAGGCAGGAAGGCAGGAAGGCAGGAAGGCAGGAAGGAAGGAAGGAAGGAAGGAAGGAAGAAATTACTCCATTTGAAACAGTAGCAAGATTTTAAAATCCTGCTTCTCCATTTAAAAATTTCAAAATCAGTCAAGGAGACCCTTTAACCTCATCAATATTATATGAAAGTCCTCACATGTACAGCCTGTTGCACATGAAAGATTGCTGTTTGATTCCCGGCACAGCTGGGGTCCAGAGCTTCAGGCAGCAGGACTGCATGAATTTAAGAACACTTTCTACTTGAGGAAGTGTAAATCCTGAGGAAGAAGAGGTTGGACAAGCATGCTGATGATGACCCGTTGCACGCTGCTGCAGTTCAGCTTTGAATGGGATTTCTACACTGGTTGCTCAAGCTATAAAGTTACAGTGGCCAAAATGTATTAAAAGCAATTCCCAAATTATTTCACAAAACAAGTGACACAGTCATTCCACAGTCAATTGTAGACCTGAATTTCCTACAATTTTCAAGTATTTTGATGGATAGTTTGTTGACAGGGCTAAGAAATCCCTAAGTCTTAGGTGAATGATCATTCCCTGTGGAATTTGAGACTTGTATTTATTATTTTCCTTAAATTGTAGTTCCACTGTAAGGGGTTTTATCACCCACGTAGAGAGAAGGAATAGTTATGGCAAATAATTCATGTAGAGAGAGTTTTGTGTAGTTAGTCTTCTGATTAGGCAGTAAAGCAGATTTAAGAAAAATTAAAGGAAAGCAACAAGCAACCCCAGTGTCCTCTGCACTTCTTTAAGCAGTTACACTAAAGGGGTTTATCAGGGGTATGGAGGGAACTCCCTCTCTTGGCTGGCAGAATGGAGACAGAGATGTATACCAGAGGAACATGTGCCTGAAACCACTTTTATCTGGAGTAAGTGACAGACCTGTGATTCACAAACTGTCACTTTGGCTATTGCCTCATTCCTTGAGTTGCAGCAAGATCTTCATAGTCCCTCACATCTCACTGTTCACCCATCACTCCAATACCTGGGAAATCACATCAGAAATGCAAAGTCCATAAAATCAATGGAGAAAAAGGTTTGTTTAAGTCTGAGTCATCTCTCTAAGCTTGTGATTTTCAACTAAGCTGAACAACTTTTGTTGACATTGACCAGTACCGCTATTTATGAAGTTGCTGTACTTGTTTCACCCATGCGATTATTGACTACAACAAAGTTTTGCCTTTTCTACATACCACATAACGTTCCTCATCTGTTCCCTAGTGGAAAAAGAAACCGTAGTTTTACTTAGAGTCACTCAAGAATTACAGCTTCTGCTGCATTTTCAGAATAGTTAAGAGAATGGGTTTCTTTCCAAAGGAGTGGTGTTGAAGATTCAAGATATGATACTAAATCTCTGTTTCACATACATAACAACATGCCCAGCAAAATGCAGCCAGGGTGCATTAAAAATAAACATGAGATAAGCAAGGAATGCAGTTACTGCTCTTTTCAGAAGTTCAGCAAAAGTACTCCTACCTTCATGTTTTGTGAAGAAAAAGAAGCTTTGCAAGATACTGAGAGCAAGAAACTTGGCATTATCTGTCAGATGCTGCACAACAGGGACATGGAGGCATCTGAACTCATCAAGGTGGCCAAGTATTTGCCAGGGTCGGGCCAACACCCCTTTTTGTTATGAAATATGGATCCAGCTTTTCAAGTTATAGCCAGGAAAATTATTTCTATGAAATGTGTAAGTTCAATGATCACATCTGCTCTCCAAGGTGTTTGTGTCTGAAATGCTATCAGTTGGCTGAGAAATTATTTTCACTATAAATTAAGATGGCTGGGTTTTATGAGCAAAAATGTGCATTTGTATAATTTTAGAGATGCAAAGTTAGAACACAGTTTTGATCATTTTGTTAGTGACTGTAACCATTGACTCTTTAATGTTCTTACAGCAGCAAAAAGATGTTCTTTATCCAGACAGAACTGAGCTCCCTGAAAGTTGCGCTATGGCTCTCCTAAATTCCCCTAATAGAAGATGAAAATGTATATCTTGCTTTTGGTTTCATCTCCTCAGAAGCTGAAAATTTGACTTCCCATCACTATCCCTAGTAAGTGGCACATACTCAGCACTTAAATGCTGCAGTCAAAGGCATTTTACAAATGCTTAGGTGTACTATTTCCATATTAAGAAAATTAATGAACTATTGGAAGCAGCTCCAGACAAGTTATGAGTAAAGAATGGATGTTTTGGACCATGGAACTGATTAGAAAAAATAATTAATAGAAAGTATAACTGGCAGGTCTCAAAGTATTGTTAAATTTCTTGGTGAACTTCTGTCATTGATTTCTGTGAAGATTTCACATGTTTTAAGAGATATAAATTTTTTATGGCTTTCATGCAATTGAATGATGAAGTGCATCATTCCTGGACACGAACAAAGCAATGTCCTCAAAGCATCTTCCACTACTGCAGTGTAAATAAATAATAGTACTTCACATTATTATATTCAGTGGTATCAAATAGGGGAGAGATGTAAGCAGAATGATAGAGTTTCTTTAATCCACTAATATTTCTCCATAAGGAGAAGGTAAACCATAATCAAATTGTGAATTAAATTATTTCAGAAGACTTAAAACAGCAAGAGGGTGGGTAGCAAAATTTGGGGCCAAATGTATTAAATTTATGGCAAGTAAATATAAAATTAGTGTTTAGCACCTGAGCAAAATGAGCCCAGTGAAATTACAATGCTCACATTTGACAGAATTAGAAAACTTCATAATAAAACCCCCCCAAATAACTGTAGCTGCCATTTTCCCTAGCAATATAATCAACAAATAGGTTTCATAAGTCAAGATATGAAGTCTGAAGTACCTGCATGAATTAGCAGCACTTCAGCTGGAGCAGCAGAATTGCTCTGCCATTCCAGTTGCAGAAATAAATTGAATACCTTCCTTTAATAAAAGGAATTTTGTATTAACAAAATCCATATAAAAGTTCATTTAAAAATTTAACAAAATAATATCAAAAAGGATGATATACTATATATTCGCATGTACCTCACCACTGCTGATTAATACCAGCTCTGCTTCTTCCCCCTTCAGGAGGAGAAATGTGAAGTTGATGAAAGACCAACAGCACAAAAAATGTTAGCTGCCTCAAGAATGAACAAATATTTGTCAGATTCTTTTACTTACAATCTGACATGCAAAACCATAAAGCTAAAATACTTTGTACAAATGAGGTCCCTGCCCAACATCCTTTGCTGATCAACAGTGTTTTTTTACAAGGCTTTCATTATCATATGCCCTTGAAAAATTCTGTGTCTGAGGGGCTCTGGAGGGCATGCAATATTACTTAATAACACTTGAATTGTATGTTAGTGTATTGATCTACGATGTGTGCCATTTGTACAGCCTGGCAATTAGTTTAAAGTCTAAGCAGCTGGGATTTCTGTTTCAAATTCTGATGTTCACTTGCTGTGGGATATACGGACAACTGCTTATGTATCTGTGATGGGGGTGAAATTAAAAGACTTATTTGAGTCAAAAAATTTCAATTGGTCTAAAGGAGTGTGGGAATTATTGGGTAAAATCTTCAATACTTTCTAATCTTGGTAGATATTCAAATAGCTCCCAAAGCTGTACTATCTGAGTGTCTACAATACATAGGTGCTATTTCATCTATTGTAATAAGGAATTTATATGTAAACCAATAGAAAAAAATAAGTCTTAAAACAAAATAAACCAAAAAAATTCTACGTAAAGAAATAATAGAACAACACACAGAGAAATCCAAGCCAAATGAAAATTAACTTTAAATGTTTGTCCTCTGCAGTATATCGTGTTCACACAACCAATTAAAAGAAATGCCATCTCGTTTGGAAAATATCTATTGATTTCCCAGTTCATCAGATCAGCTTGATGTGTCCGGCAATGCCTCCTATGACATCATCAATATTTTTCTATTTAGAATAATGACTTATTTTATATGCCAAGAGCTATAAAAAAGTCTATATACATATATTTCTAAAGACATCAGCTTAAAAACCATCTTGATTTCCCTCCTTAACATACAGTATTTTTTATCCACCTTTTAAAAAATTTTTGGATCTTGCCATGAGATTCATTTATGAAACTCAGTAAATTTGTTTAGTTTGTAAACTGACCTCTAAATCATGTTTCCCCTATTAGATGCTGTCGCTTTGGCCTGCATTTGGGGTCCAAATTACATACATTTTTCTTTTAGATTATGCAGAACACATTTCAGAGAAATTCTCCCATCCCTGCTGCCCCCCTTCTTCTTTCTTCTTTTCCAGCCTCCTTTATCTTTTAACTGCTACATATTACCTCTAAATCTTTCTACAGAGTCAAAAAGGCATCCATTCAGCTAGATGTTTATTCTGTTCAATTCACCCATGTATGTTTTTTAAGATACACTTACAGCTGACTCCCAGCCCAGTTTCTAGCAATGGAAAAGAATATTTATATGCCTCGGACATAGATGCGTCTTTAATCAGAACTCCCCACAGGGCCAATTGGCACATAAAATCCAGGCAAAATCTGAGCCAGGAACCAGCGATGAGACAGTTCTCACATATAACCCCATGTAACTCTTGCATCTAAGATTCTCACTCTGGGAATGGGGGAGGTGGAAGAAATTCTTTATCTTTCCTGCTTCTTTCCAGCCTATTCAACACAGGGGGCTCTTAAATTCCCCTGGGACACTGTTTCATCATGGGCCAGGATGAAGGGCGGTTTAGCAAGCTTGGAAACCTCCTTTCCCCTGGAACTTCAGAAAAATGGAGTGGTATTGCTATTTTTGAATATTCCTGGTTTGGAGTACTTCTACACAATTGAGCCTGTTTCAAAGGACGTGGCCTGTGGGACCCTGTGCAAAGCAGGCTAAAGCACGGTGTTTCTACCCTTGCAGCAGGGTTGAGTGACACAGAACTAGCTCTTTTGCCACCGGCAATGCCACCACCTACTCAAACTCCGACTGAGGCCCACCGCTGCACTTTGAATACTCAAAACAAAACACGTGGCTCCAAACCCGGTAATTTATCTCACCACTTCGGTAGTCCCTGGAATGTGGTTTGCTGACCTCTGGTGGTTATGCAAGCTACAAGAGACGTGGCTTGCCTGTTGGACCTGGAAAGTTAAAAAGGAAAATTTGTTAACTCCTAAGGGGCACGCAACCATGGTGTTAGACACTGGGAAAAGCTGAAGATTTAAATCCCAAATTTCAGAAGCTACTGTCCTATGCTGCTGGCAAATTAAAGTGCAAGGGTTAATCCTGTGTTAATTTATCTTGGTATCATTTTACCCAGCCAAAAAGAACTGAAGTAAACAAAGCAGAGTGGTAGGTTCTGTGACTTTTACTCTCTCATCTAGATTGTTTCTTTTACTCTTGCTGCTTGCATGGCTCACCACTCTAATTCCTGATGGCCCTGTGCTCCCAGGGGAAGACTCTGGTGTCCTCTAGCACCAGACTCAGAAGGGATGCCTGCAGTGTCAGGTGCTTAAAGCCATGAAGGCTGAAGAGCAGGGGCAAGCCATGTCCTTTGCAGGGTTACACATAGTCTGTCCCAAGAAAACACCAGGTAAGGCTTAGGGTTACCTCTTCTGTTTTGGGCCTAAATCCTTGGTTTGAACTTGTCTTTGAAAGCAAGTCTAATGTGAAACTGAGTCAGCAACAGTGCATTCAGGGTCTGAAGAAGGTCAAGTCCCCAGACCCACATTCAGTGGGTGGAGAGGCACTGCTTCCCCCTCTGTCCCTAACAGTCCTCCCTACCGCACACTGCCCAGCGAGTCAGTGAGCAGCCCAGGATTGCATTAAATTCATCCTCTGAGAATAAAAAAAAGCAAGCCCTTCATCTCAGACATTATTAAAGTCTGCTATGAGTCATGTTTGTCCTTGGTTATATTCCTTCCAAGGAAGTATTTTCCTCTGCCCATGGAAATGTACACTAAATATAAACACAGCTTTCTCAGTGACATTTGACCAGTTTAATGACTATACCATCTTCAAGGACACTTTCTGTTATTATGTACTGAGTCCAGATTGTTTCTATTTGCATTTTTCTGACAGAATAGTGGCTAAAACAGACTATAGTCTATTTGAGTCTGAAATAACTTCTGGTTACATGACTGCCTGAAATTTTCCATTTAAAAAGTGACAAACATTATGTGCTTTTTCTTGTTACCAGTCAACACGCATTATTCAATTCAACCCTGTATTGTCTTATCTATTTTTCTAGCTTTGTCACTGATCCCCTAAACTCCCTATCTGTTACCATTGCTTCTCATGATTTGTTGAATAATATTGATTTGATATGGGCAATACCAAAAAGGATTCAACTGAGTTTCCTTTTAAGATCAATCTACTGTGAAAAACTTGCTCCAAATGAATTTTTTAGCCCAGTCCTGACCTAGATAGGAGGGGTAGGCTTATGTGTTAGAAAATAATGTAACAGAGAGTCAAGAGGATGTCTGGGTATCATGCTTCTGGAAAATGAAAACCACATCCACACTAACCATTCTACAAATTATATTAAACTCACTTTATTTCGAAGAAATGTAAAGACACTGTGTGAATATGGCTTTAGGGTGAGTACCCTGACTTAATTTACAGTATTTTTCTGGACTGAGTTTATAAAGAATCTATAGAATACCACTCTTACAGATGACTCTTGGGACAAATGATCATTGTAAACAGCTAGTTCTCAATTCTCTTGTGTGAGCAGGTGTAAGCCAGCATTTTCAGTATCTGCTTGGTGAGACAATAGTTCATTTCTTTATTAAGGGCTAAAATTTGTCCTCTGATATGTGTGAATGGCTCCCAGTGAAGTAAATGAAAATGTCAATTAATTATTTAGCTTAGTTACAGGGGTATAACTGGAGCGATAATGAGAAGAAATTAAAAGAAGAAAAATTTAGATTGACTATCAGAAGAAAATCCCAGGCAGTAAGACTATTTGCATATATCCCTGTTTCAGTTCTTGAACTAGATCTGGGCTACACTTCACCCATCATCATCATAACATTAGACAGTGCAATAATTTCTCAAGGGAAAAGAGCACTTGGGAACAATTAAAGTAGATTGGAGAAACATCAGGAAATATAGCACAGAAATCAATTCCACATTAACAGGAAGATATAGTGGTTGATCTTTATCATCTTTGCATTCCACATCTTATAGCTTATTTCCAAGTCCAGGATATAGAAGTCTGAGGAGGTGAAACGAGGCAGTTGTAGTTACTGGGTAAATAAATACTTCTGCTCCTTACCACAACAAGTAATCTCCTGTACGGAAAGTGCCCGGAGCCTGCAGAACATGGTTTGCCCCTTCTTTCTCAGCAATGAGAAGAAGCAGATTGATCAAGCCAAGGCAGTCTTATTGTACAACCTAGAGTGTCCTTCACATGCAAGATATTCAGTGGTTACCACTACTGTAGGCAAAGTCTGATAGTGAATCAAGGTGGCTCTGTATGTTTCCATGATGTGTGTCCATGGATGAAGGTAAGCCTTGCCCTTCCTGTTGAAGAAAGATGGAGTGAGCCTGCTGATCGTTGGGATCATTCAGTGATGTTTAAATCAGAAGCAAGGCACAAATACAAATAGTGCAGCAGTCCCACTGCTGTGTAATCTAACTCCAGAAATTCTGCAATCAGCTTCCTTGAGATAGGAAAAGAGAGCACTACATTTGTGCAGCTTGGGAAACCAGAATACCATTCTAAAAATGGTATTTTGCTAACCTTGTCTTCAAAAGAGAATATGTACATCATCTTCAGCATTGAATAAGACATTGAATCATATGTCCTTAGTATAAAGAAGTTGAATATCAGATGCAGAGAGTAATGTGTGAACCATACAGGGCTAAAAGCTGTTCTGCAAATACACTCTCCCATGCATATTCTAAACCATGGCAGCAGAAATGATGGCAAAACCTTTATCTTTTCTGATAAGACAGCTCTTTGAAACACTGTTAGCAGCCTCTCTCTCTCTCTGTCATGTCGCACAGGACAAGGAATGGGACAGGGCCCCGGTGGTTCTCAATTCATAGACATGCCATACAATCCAACAAGCCAGCTTTATAAAGGCATGCTGAATGAGTCTCTGTGCCTGCAAGGGAAATTTAATTGGATTTCTTTATGGGTTGCAACAATCCAATGAAAAATTATGTAAGAATAGCATGATTCAATTTCAGCATGCACTTGAATAATAATATTTTTTAAAAGAAAGAATTCTTCATGCACAGACAAAAAAAAAGGTAAAAATGAAAACAAGGTAAACCAGCAGTTTTCAATCCAAACAGACTGCATGGCCCAACTTTATTCACAACAGCCCAGACATTGTGTGTGTCATTGTCCCGAGTCAGGATATAAAAGCACAAATTATATACTGTTTGATGTGAATATATAAGCTTTCATAGCTTCTGGATTTGACTTTTAGGAATAATAATTGAGTCTTTCATTTTGACCTCATACTCTGAATCAAAGTGACTGAGAAAAGAAAAGAAAATACTGCTTCATCCAGCTATCAGATCGACCTCAATGAATAATGGCGAATTTCAAGCATTACAGGTTTGCATTGCTTGGGTGTAACTTAAATATTTCTCTGCTTTTCATCATAGTTTACATACATTTTTCACATTAAGTAGTAGCCGAATACAACCATATGGTCTTTGGGATTTTTAAGGATACATGCAAGGTGCTTGCAAGTGTGCGTCTATGTGTGTTTTTGTCGTTGTATAGCACACATGCCTAAAGATTGTACCTAATAAGGCAGCGAAGCTGGTGAAGGATCTAGAGAATAAGTCCTATGAGGAACAGATGAAGGAGCTGAGGTTGTTTAGCCTGGGAAAAAGGGCCTCAGGAGGGATCTCATCACTCTCTACAACTACCTGAGATGAGATTGTAGCAGGCTGGGTGTCAGTCTCTTCTCCCAGACAGCTGGCAACAGGACAAGGGGAAGTGGCTTCAGGCTTTATCAGGGGAGGTTCAGGTTGGACAGCAGGATAAATGTTTTCACTGAAAGGATGGTTAAGCATTGAAATGGGCTGCCCAGGGAGGTGGTGGAGTCACTGTCCCTGGAGGTGTTCAAGAAACAACTGGACATGACACTTCATTCCAGGGTATAGTTGACAAGGTGGTGATTGGACAAAGATTGAACTCGATGATCTCGAAGGTCTTTTTCAAACTAAATGATTCTGTGATTCTAAATACTATGTGAAAAGTGGCACCTTTCAAAAGTGAAAAATTGGAACTGTCTGTGGATTTCTTTTATATCCAGATAGAGCAAATTATTAATCCTATGGTAAATTCAAATGAATTTATTTTATTTAATGTAAAGTGAGAAACAGGACTCAAATTATAATCATAACTGCTACTTAACCTCACTTAAGTTTTAACCTGTCCATCTTATATTCTTGTCTTTCCAGCGCACAACAAGTTTTGGACTGGGAATGTAAAAGTTCTTTGTATCATTTTCAGTGACTTCAGCACACAAGGAGGGAGCAAATGAGATTTATGATCCTGAAAAGAGCAAAAGGAAGTTTGAAACTGTAGAATGAACATGTAAGTTTTATGCTTCTGGTAAAATTATCATCAATCTCAATAAGATTGATGTTGATATTAAAGATTTATCATTAGTTTTTAAAAAGAAGGCTGTCTTTTGTACATGACTGAGATCTTTTTTAGAAATTACTGTTCAAAACCTAAAACCTTTGAAATAAAATTTTATATACCAAGTGCATAATATTGCAGGAAATGGTAAATTTTGTGATCAAGTACATAACATTGACTTGCAAAACACACAGACCAGTCAGTATTACAGCAGAGATCCCTCTCCTCTGTAGCTCTCTTGTTAACATTTTTGTTTTAAAATTTCTTCTACTAAGTTCTTTTAAAAACAACAGTCTTATCCAGAGGGTCCTGGTATTTGACTTGCTTCAGATTGATGCCAGGATGGTTTATGGCCTTATATTTGTTGATACTTGAAGAAGGATTTCCTCAGACAGCCTGCCCCACCTTTCAAGTACAGAGGCTGTCTTGAGCCTGACAAATTCTTCTTGTATGTTTTGACTGCTGATCTGAGGGTTCAAGCCCCAGAGGTGCCTATAACTGGCCTCATACTTTTGACATTCCTCCCCCCTAATATTTAATTTTATGCCCCTTCTGAGCCTTCAGTTTGGAGGAACTATATGAAAATTATTATTCCTAAAAGAGCTAAGGTTTCAGGGAAAAAAAGCAAAACCGAGCCACAGACCAAGTGGGTTACACCAAGCCATTCACCACCCAAGCAGCTAAAAGGCTTCTAGTCTGGTGGCTCGGCTGGTGGACCCAACGTTGACCTGCTGTGGCTCATTTTACATTTAGCATTAAGGTCATTGGAATTGAGTGGGGGAGGGAGGGAAACGAAGCCTGTTGATACAAAATCTTGCTGTCAAAAGGCAGTTTCTGAATTTTTTGGGGGAGAAATCTAACCTGACTGCAGTGAACCTGTGCAGCAAGGCCAGTGGAGGGCGGTGAAGATGGTCAGAGGGTTGAAGTACCTCTTCTGTGAAGAGAGACTGAGAGAGTTGGGGATGTTCAGCCTGGAGGAAAGAAGGCTCCAGGGAGACCTTAGAGCAGCCTTCCAGTACCTGAAGGCGGTCTATAAGAAAGCTGGACCTTTTGACAAGGGCATATAGTGTTAGGATAAGGGAGAAAGGCTTTAAACTGAAAGAGGATAGATTTTAAAAAGATATGAGGAAGAAATTCTTTACTGTGAGGGTGGTGAGGCACTTGAACTGTTTACCTTCAGAAGTTGTGGCTACTCCATTTCCAGCAGTGTTCAAGGCCAGGTTGGATGCAGGGTAGAGAAACCTGGTCTAGTGAAATATGTCCCTGCCCATGGCATGGAGGGTTAGAACTTTAAAGCACCTTCCAACCCAAACCATTCTATGATTCTGTAACAGGAAACTGTAGTATTCAAAATGTGCAGGACAAAATATGTAATTGTCTTTTTCTAGAAACCGAAAAAGAGCACCAACGAAAAGTCCCCAGATTTTCAGAATTTTCTCTGGGGGAGTGCTTAAGAATAATGGAGAATGTAGAATTACTCTGGTGTGTTAGTGGAGTGCTGTTAAACTGAACTGTCTTCCCTAATTTAATACTTGTGGCCTTGAACACTTCTGGGGATGGGACATACACAGCTTCTCTGGGCAACATGTTCCAGTACCTCCTGTATTCCAGTGTGTTGCTGCCCTGTAATATTTCATACATGTTCACATTTTTAAGAAAAATTCTTCTGGTCTGGAAAACGCAGCTAAGTGGTTTTTACATTCTCCAAGGTGCAGAATAATTTTTTGAAATATAAGGAGGTAAAGGTCAGTTAGCATTTAAATCTTGATGCTGCCCTGCAGAGGTGGATGAAAATTTTGCCATGAAATCTCATGGGTCAACACTGGGCCTTATGAAGTTCAGAACTTTCTAGCTTTAAACTTTATGAGTTTTGATTTTGATTTCTTAACGCTTTTTTTTTTAGAAAATTATGGACAAAGTCAGATTCTTTTGTGATCTAATTCTATCTTCAGAAATGTTTATCTGCAAGCAGGGATCTCTGATGAGGTTAACATCCATCTCTACCAACCTTCCATCCATGGTATAGCTCTCAAAGTTGCTGTTTGTTACAAAGCGCACAAGTTATCCTATTAATGTCAAAGAATAATTCACTTAAGCCCTTGCCCTCTGCTGGAGTGTTGAATATGAGTTTCTGTTTGTTGTTGTCTGGCATGGCAGACACAATTTGATTGGAGGGTAGATGTGTAGGTTGATACTATAATTGTTTTCTGTATAAATATTGTCATGATGGCAAAGCATACAAAAGCAATAGTCTGTGTCTGATGACTGGGCAGATCTAGCTTGTACAAATAAAGCATTTACATATTAATTATAGCTGGGAAAGAATTCTTTTACTGCCCTACTTAAAAGCAGACAGCTGCTATTGAAACTATATTCCTCTTTATGTTATTTTGTTAAGCATAGACTTTTTTATACTAGTTTGCATTGCATCAGTATGTTCAGCGTCACTAATCCTCGTTCTTTAGATGCTTAAGACTAATATACCTTAATTTAGAGGAAACTCAAACTAAATGGACAAGTAACCCCCTGCGAAGTTCTTTGACATCGCTTGCTATATATGTAACAGCAGAAATAAAGCACAAACTGCCTTACAGACATATTTTTGTTTACTTAAATAAGTGTTCTATGATGTAAAACACAATTTTGAAGCTACAGATTGTTCACATGTATTTAGAAATTTAGACCACAGAACCTTCACCCAGCAGTCATTTCTTTTTCTTTGTCAAAATATTAACATAGCTGGTTTTATGTTAGGCAAATATACTTCACCTGACACATACTTTAGACAGAACCAGTGATTAAAGACTATTGAGCTTTTTTTATTTTGTTCCCAACACAGATGTCTTCCTTGAGCATTTGCTTCCTCTTCCTTGACACCTCCCCTTTTTGTTTCAGTAGCAAAGCAAAAGCAGAATGTGAGTGGATTGGAAGAGAAGAGCTGAAAATTTGCAGCCCTTTTATTGCATCGGCTCCACTGGATGGAAAATACCAGGAGTGGGGTGGAAGCGGGAAGGCTGGGTGGACCATCAGCTCCTTTAGGAAATGAAATTTCAGACCCAAGTGGAGGTCAGACCATGCTTCCAAGTCAGGGTGTTTTGGGAAAACTGCAAAGACTTTGAGCAATTCCCCCTTAGTCTCTGCTTAGTGTTTGAGTCAGCAGAAGCTGAACCAGAGCAAACAGACAAACCTATGACTTCAAGGAGAACATGTAGTAGAGACGTGTCTCGAGCATCACTGGGAGGATGTACAATACTAGTAGCACCAAAGGCAACAACAAACCCTGGCACAGATGGAACTTGTGAAATTTATAAATTTATAGTGAAATTTATTCAGATTAGGCATGTAGACAAATATATGAATAATTACAACAATGCTGAATTTGTCTCTCAGGCTAAATCACATCCACAGTACTGAATTCTCCCAATCTCCAAGACAGAGTAAGTCAGCTTGTGGTATCTCCTGAAGTCTCCTTGGTAACCACCTGAGAGAGCAATGTTTGCCATGAAAAAGGGACCATGTTGAAGTAGTGAAATGCTGTTTCACTGACTTGAACAGTTTCCCGGCACTGTTAATTAAATTATGAAGATTCACTAATGAAATCCATGCTAATGAAATCCATGTGTCAGGGTTAGATAAGCTCATGTCACTCAGAGCTGTCTGTTCAAATGACAGTAGTTCTGATATTACTTCCTCTATGATCTACTTGGCAGTAGATTGTTTCTCCTTTAAAGGTAAGGGAAGTAATTGGAACAGGAGACACCTTTTGCTAAACTGTGAGATTTTGTGTCTGTTCAAAACCAAAAGAGAAGCCTACCTGAGATGGGAAAGAGGACAAGTGCCAAGAGAACTACAGAGACATTGCCAAGACATGCAGAAATGCAGATAGAGAAGCAAAAGCTCCACTTAAATCAAAACTGGCCATAGATATCAAAAACCATAAGGAAGGCTTCTTTGGGTACACAAGGTATGTAAACAACAAGCAGAAACAGAAAGAAACTATTGGCCCTCTCTTAGACATGAGATGGGAATTAGTCACCAACAACACTGAAAAGGCAGAAGTTCTCAACACTTCCTTCAACAATGTCATCACCAGCACAGCTGGGCCCCAGACCTTGGGAACAAAAACCCAGGCTGATAAAAACAGAGACCCACTGTCAGTAAGGGAGTGTTGGGATGTGAACTATTAACGCAGCTTGGCCCCTACAAATTCATAGGGCCTGACCATATCCATGCAAAAATGTTGGAGAGCTGGCTAGTGCCATTATCAGGCTGCTTTCCATGACATTTGAGAAGCTGTGGAGGCTGGAAGATGTCCATAAGATTGGAAGAAAGCTAATGTCACCCCCATCTGAAAGAAGGGTTTCCAGGAGGACCCAGGAAATTATAAGCCCATCAGTCTTACCTCATTCCCTGGAAAAGCTACATAATGAATCCTCCTGGGAGCCATCATGAGTTAAATGAATCACAGGATTGGAGAAAGTCAGCATGGATTCATCAAGGGCAAATCATGCTTGGTAAGACTGAGTGCCTTCTATGACTAAGTAACCTGCTTGGTTGATGGAGGGCCAGCTGCGGACATTGTCTGCTCTTATTTCTCCAAGGCTTTTGATATAGTTTCCCAGAGCCTCTGGCTATAGAAACTGATCCACTGTGGTCTGGACAAGTGGTCCATGAGGTGAGGAACTGGCTTCCAGGAGGCACCCAGAGCGGGATGGTAAATGTCTCCTTTTCCAGCCAGCAACCTGGGACAACTGGGGTTGCCCAGGGATTGATCTGGGCCCAACACTATTTCATATCCTCGTAAATTATGTCAAAGATGTGATCAAATCTACCCTGGTGAAGTTTGTTGAGGATATTAAACTGAGCGGGGAGGTGGATGCTTTGAAAGGGACAGCCATTTGCAGGAAGACCTGGGTAGGCTGAAGAGTGAACCACATGAAACTTAACAAGGTAGAATATGAAGTTATGCATCTGGGAAAACATAATACAGGAGTGCAGCACAGGCTAGGATCTATCTGTCTGGGGAGCAGCTCCATGGAAAGGGACTTGGGGGTCCTGGTGGACACTGAGCTCAATATGGATGAGCAGTGTGCTGCTGTGGCAAAGAAAGACAATTAAATCCTTGGCTGTATCAACAAGGGCATAACCAGCAGAGATTAAGAACTCACTATTGTCAACACTTGTCAGGCCACACCTGGAACACTGTGTTCAGTTTTGGTCTCTGCTATACAGAAAAGATGTGGACAGGATGGATATGGTCCAGAGAATGGCTGCAAAGGTGATCAGAGGACAGGGAATCCTGCCATGTGAGGAAAGCCTTAGGGGAGCCCTCATAACCATGCTCCAGTATTTAAAGGATGGCTATAAAGAAAATGAAGACTCCCTTTTTACAAGGTGTTACATACAAAAGGTGAGGGGCAATGGGTTCAAGCTTCTCCTTGGGATATCCCAATTAGGCATAAGAGGAAAAGTTTCCATAACAGGAACAATCAGATATTGGCATCATCTCCATTGCCCCAACATTGGAAACTTTTAAGGTTTAGCTGGACAGAGTGCTGGCCCATTTTGTCTGGACTGTGCTTTTGCCAAGAAAGGTTGGACCAGATGATCCTTGAGGTTCCTTCTAGCTGATGTTCTGTGAGCTTAGGATTCTATAGTTCATACCCAGTGCAGTCCCATGTAGTCTGGGGAAACTTCTGTCACCTGGCTCACAACATTGCTCCAAGCAAAGAAATGTGGGAGAAGTAACTGAACTAGAGAGAGCTCAGTTTGAAAAAGCATGAGTCAATCTACAATTTTGCTGTTGAGAAAGGGGTATGGCAATGGTCTCCTTCCTTCTTACATTTTTCCCTGCAAGTGTCACACTCTAGCTGTGTACCTTGTGCCAGCTCAGTCACTCTCCAGTCTCCAATGGGAGCTAGTACCAGCTGTGAGCTTGGAGGATGAGCAGGAGAAGAAGTCAAGGGACCCCATCTGACAACAGTGGTAGGCTGTTATGATGGATGAGCATTTTGGTGAACAGAAGCCTGAAATACCTTAAGGATTATCTCAGTCTTTACCTTAACAAATATATTCTTTGGAAAAAAACATGAAATAAATGCCAGCTTAAGAAAATATTTCATCCATGTCATATAAGCCAGATAAGACAACTGTGATTATTTTAGCCCATTAGTTACCCATGTGTTATCCACAAAGTGATTCAACATTATTTCCATATTGTGGCTCGCCCACCACAAGAGATGAAACTCATCTATAGTGTATGTGGCCCTTTGGAGAAACAAAAGGGAAAAACCAGTTGTCTAACTTACTGGGAACCACCATAAACTTTTTTCTCTGGTGGATGTAACTCAGAAAGTGCGATACATAAGAATGGATTTCACAACACTGGCAACTTGTGCTGCACCAACTGAAGTTAGCTGCTTGTGCTAGAATAAACGGGCAAAAAGCAGCCAGAACCAGACTTCCTGGGAACAAGAAGGCTAGTTTTGGTGAGCACAGATCCAAGTGAATCAGTGAGGACATCTCAATTTACACTGAGTAAAAACAATTTAAAGCTAGGAGACTCTTCTTGCTGTTCAGACCAACTTTCTTGCTACTCAGTTTAAAGCTTCTGCCATTTTGCCATCTCTTACAAAACAAAACTCATTACAAGTTTTCTGGCTTGAGTTGCTTAGATTTTTTGTAGTCTTACAGCATGGGTCTGGAAACTATTAATAGAGGAATGCTGATCAGCTCAAAACTGATTTATCTGGAAGAGATCCTGAAAACTGTAGAGTTAATAGGATTTAGGGAGGAAGGGACTCAGAATAGGTTGCAGGCACCAAATGACGAGAAGCTGGGCTTTTCTGAAGCAAATTGTGTGACCTAGACACCCAGTTTCCATTAAAATACTCTAAGATTTGGTGTCTCAAGGCCATTTTACTTAAGAAGACTCTGTTCCCTTTGGCCTCTAAAGTTCTCTACAGTAGCTAGTAGTTGCTGACCATGTTGCCACATCAGCCTCTTTTTAAAGATATCTGAGTTGATTTTTGAAAGCTGTTGTTAATACATTTAGAATGCTATGACAAATGAAGCAATAGTTTCACAAACTGTTACATAGGAAACATCCCATAAGGTTTTCTTGACTAATTTGCCATTGTTTCTGGAAAATAAAAAAGGTGTTGGAGTGCTCTGGTCTTTCCAGCTCTCAAAAAAGTCTCTCAAAAAAGTGAAGAATTCACCAAAAAATTACCATCAGTGATGACAAAGGGGTTGTTCTTCTCCGATCCTCCAAGGGCTAGGTGTGTTACTTTGAGCATAGGAGTGATGCTCACCTCTGTGCTCAGCAGTGCTCTGTTAGACTCCAGAAACTAACATCAACACCAAGGTGTCTTTCCAGACTGAAATACAAATTAAGATCTTGCACATGGCCACATGAATGATTATTTACTTGAATCAATCCCTCATACACAGATTTCCATTCAGGATTTTAATGGAGAAATGTTTAATATTTAATACTAAACCCTCTTGTAGGTCTTGTTACAAAACTAATTCATCCTCTGGTTTAGCTCAAAGCTACACTGAGCCTCTCCCTAAGTGATTCCTTTACAAGCAAATCCATCACCTTCTAAATATAACTTTTAAAAGGTGCAGATCTTTCCAGCTGCTGACATGTTTTAAAACATGTACGTTTTCTTTAATGAGAAACGTCCCGAGTATCATACAGTCTCCAGTGGAGAACAAAATCCTTTGCTATTTTCTTAGCTTTCTTGATGTCAAGATGATTGTAATAGAGAGCACATACTTTGCAGCAGCTGTAACTATTGCAATCACTATACGAAGCAAGTACGCATGTAAGGGTTGACCTTTTTTTAAGGTATACTGGAAGAGCAGGAAAAAACATGTGATCCAGTGCATGAAGTCTTTATATGTTGTAGCTCACTTTGGTAAGAGTGTGGCTGATAGCCAGAGGGTGCTCCAAGAGAGGAGCAGTGGGGTCCTTTCTCTATGTTTGCCTCCTTCTAGTGGAAGGGAGATGGAGAACTGGCTTCTCCTCCCCACCTTCTGGTTTAGCTGTTCCCTCGTGGGGTGGCTGGGAATGGATAATTACTGCAATGTCCCCAAGTGCCCTCACAGAAGCTGTTCCATGTCAATACCTGGCATGTATCTTATGTTCTGGGACATAGGCCCATATCACATTTTGTATCTATCCCTGACAGTAGAAAGAGACAAACACGAAGCCAGTCTCTTTTTAAAGTGCTAAAGAAGGCAGGGCTTAAAAGGTATGCTGGCTTGTAATGAACATCAAGTTCTTGGGTATCAAAGATATCCACAACCCACTGAGAAAGTTGAATCTTCGTTATTCAAATCTCCTGGGCTGTAACTTCAGGCCCTTAATTGCAACTCAGAATTGGGTTATACTTGGGGTCTCAGTTAGTTTTGATAAGTTACTTTCTTCTTTTTTTGGCAGCTTATTTGATGAATACCATTTCAGTGTTTTATAAATCTGTGTTCAGGCAATAAGGTGCCTTTAGTGTAATGATAGAAGTTTCAAAAGGTTTTCTCAGAAACTGATGCAGGATTTGTAAAGCTGTTTTGGGCCTGTTGTCAGGAAGATGGAGAAGTAAGAATTGAAATGTGTGTTTTCTTTTAAACAGAGACCACTTTCTTTCCTCTAGTTGTCTTCTGACTTCCAAGCTGGAGAAGTCAGCAAGCTTTACTTTCAGGGCTTTGGATACCTTTGTCACCATATGAAATCAGGCCCTGTTTATCCCTTTTATAAGCCAGCATGGTTCATATGTTAGTGAATTTTGTAAGAAAAGTTGCAAAATAACAAGGAAACCTCGTAATTCCCCAGAGAAGTATACACAACCCATTTGTTTTCTCACAAAACCAAATAGAATTAACGGGCATTGTGGAGCCGCAGTCCCTGGAAAACATCAACACTCTGACAGTTTCTTCCAGTTAACTATTCTGAACATAACAGTTTCTTCCAGTCATCTAATCAGAAATTAAGTGTCTACAAGCCAGAGCACAGAATCCCTTAATCTCATTTCGCAGGGCAATTGTGCGTCAGGACATCAGTATTTAGACTAATATTGTCCTGTGATTTTTTCCTAATCTATCAGTTTCAAAAAGATGACCTAGGATATGATAATAATAGTATTTTTGGCAATTGCCATCAGCTAAAGACCATTCCTAATTTGTATTTCATTCTTTTATATTATCAAAGGAGGAAGGATATGACTATCTATATCAAAATGTTACCAGCAGGTGCTTGTCTGTTAGGGCAGATGTTGTTCTTTGTTATCATGTAATACTGTATTTTAACAAAAGAGTACATATCCTTAACCATGCGTATGTGTACACACAGAGTTAATATACAGGGAAAATGTATTGAAAACAAATACACATTTAAAAATAATACAGTACTTGGATTCTGTCAAACTGCTTCATGAATTTTGACTCTTCAGCTTCACTTTTTCTATCAGCACAAACCAAAAGGAATGCATATGAAAGCACTTATGAAAAGGGAGGTGAAATTTAATGACACAGTTTGAGGTAGGAACTCTTGTCTAAGAAAACATATTTCCCAGGAAAAAAACAACTAGAATTTAATTCTCCACAACAAATTGTTTTTAAGAAACAGAGCAGTGCAGCAGAAGGAAAACACATAATTGCTGATTTCTTTGGAGACATACAAAGAACGAAAATAAATGCTGAATTGTCATCAGCGTCATCCTCAGCTTCTTCACCACAGAGAAAGATTCCTGTTTCACTTTTCACTCAATAGGAACTTTAAGAACTGAAAGGATATAGAATCGGGTCCCATGCTTTCAGAGCCACTGTNTAATATCCAAAGAATGTATTTTTTTCAATCATCCTGGAGATTTCTGCACCCAAAATATAATTTATTTCTGGGTAGACACATGTGACTTACTCCTCATGTGCTAGGAGGAAACCTTGTAGAAGCAGAAATAGCCTCTGACAGCTGAGGCAGGAATGAACTAGGAAAAAAAAACCTCTCTGTTGTGAGTGGTAGCTCTTAAACTTGTCTTTTTCTTTTTTTTTCTGTTTTTTTTTTCTTTGACTCCTAGTGCTACTATGGTAAGCATGCATTATTTCCACTTTTGGTTA
>VXAZ01005855.1:342646-436157 GCA_013399875.1 Gymnorhina tibicen
AGGGTGTTGCTTTCATGCAGTCAGTTTTCCTGTGTTGTCCTAATGGGTGGTGACTGTGTGTTTTCCTAAGGAGTGGTTGTCATTGATCAAATTTCTCTTTATAGCTACAGTTTGCTTTTTCATTTGGTGGCTGTTGTCACCAGTTTTCCAAAAGGAACTGCTTCTTCTAGCAGAATAAAATTAGAGGAAGGTGTTTACTTTCAAATGAAAAAAAAAGTGAAGTGATACAGACTAGTCCAGAAGAGCTTGAAGTGCACTGAATGAGCTTGGACCAGCAATTTGGCATCTTAGCTTACCAGTGACTGAATAATTCTATCCTGTCTTGACTCTTTAAATTTTCTGAGTTTCAATATGGAACAGTGAATGGAAAAAGGATGTATCTCTGGATATGTATACTTCTATATGGAGAAATGAGTGTGTCTGCGAGTGCTTGGATGTGTGTGTAGTAACATTAAGTTGGTTTGCCAATTTCAGACTCTTTCCTTTACATTAGAAATTATCCAGCTAACAGTGAAATGAGATATAAATTATATATGCTACTGTCAATATGCTGCTATAACTGTTAAGAACTACTAAAATTGAATGGAAAAATAGAGGGGTTTTTTTCCCAAATGTTTTTTACTTGGAGTGGACTTGAGAGGAACAATAGCTAAGAAGTGGGCATAGGCTCTTTGAGGAGGGACAGAAGGATTAGAGGATGGTTAGGAATGTGAATTTGCATTTCTACAAAAATTCCAAAATATCTTTTTTGTGAGAAACAACACTAACATCACACTGTCATTTACTGATAGATCATGCTAGAGGGGGAGTCTGTCTTATTAAAATATTATTATTAAAGTATTCCCCACAGGATCAGTGAATAGAGACATTTCCTTAAGGAAATATCTGTGGAAACATGGCCAGAACTTCTCTGTATTACCCCTCATTAGGAAAATTTAGCAGATTAACAGTTTAGAGCATAAAAAGTAGGCATCTTCCAGTGTGCATCCTGTTCTAACAGTTACTAAATACTTAAGAAACTTCTGTGATATGCCTAAGAAGCCTGTCTTATTATTTTTCAGCTTTTCTCTATTTCTCTGTTTCTGTCAGATTGAAATACTACCGGTTACAAAATTATCCCAACTTAAGATCTAGTGGTAGGATAAAATGCCCATCAAAAAATCCCTTAATACAGATATGTGAAGTGAAACCAAAAACCTTGTATCAAAAAGGAAAATATAGTTATTGTTATCACATCTGTCAAAGGAATTACCCTGTTTCAGTCAAACTCTTTTGCACTAGTTCCTGTAATAAAGGATCTAAAGGATGACTCCAGGAAGAGATCAACTTGTTAACAGAACACAGTGTATTGACTGTGTTCAAAAAGTCTGTATATTCAGCAAATCTCCATTGTAACACACCCTCTGCTATTGTAAGAACAGTAGTTCCTGTGGCGAGTATTTGACTCCAGTCTGAACTGTATCTTTTGCACTACAAAACTTCAAAGTCAGCCGCTTCAGAGAAACGAGATGGAAATGCTTTTCCTTTAACTCTGGGCTTCACTGTTTAATGAAGAGTTCTGTCTTTAAAAGGCCAGTAGAGCTACAGCAACAGAAAGTAAGTATAACACAATAGAGTTGGTCAAGTCAATGTTTAACTATAACAGGTTTATTCTGGTGATACTGAAAATATAACCTAATCTGTACATAAATAGGACAGGCTCAAGAGCTTCATCACTTGTGTCATTGTAAAAGTTGGGCAGCTCTGCTGAAGGCAGTGATTTTGGGGGACTGCTTGACACTAGATTTATGCCTGGTCTTCCAGCATCTGTAGAATTTTTCTAAAACTACGGAAGAAAAAAAAGTGTTTGGTTTACTGCTCCTAGACCTCACCCTTCTCTGCAAAAGGAAGGACTGAGGATTACCTAAGTTTCATTTGCTCTCGTTCAATAGTCAGCAATGGTGGGCATTTGCTGGGTATTTGACTTCTGCTGTGTCACTTTCTAATAAAAAAAATAAAGGAAACATAAGGAGGACACCTATGTAGAAGCTGTAAGCAGTTGGCTTATCCTTTTTATGCATGCACTTAATGTTCTTGTTTTACAATCTTACCACTCCCCCAAGACTACGACTGTTACTATACAGGCACAAGCAATTGATGTGCGCTGTTTCTGATAGTAACATGAAATTGGCTACATTAAAATGCTCTGGTTAATAACAGATGAAACTCTACACTCTTTGTCAGCAAACTCATTTGGGGCAAACTTTACAATTCCTTTTACAAAATCAAAGATCCAAAGTTAGAGGTAGAATATGATTCTGTCCTTACTTATCTTTCTTTTACACTGCACCTAGGCTAGTGAAAAGCTTAGAAGAAGAATCAGTATGAGAGCTGGTGTTTGTGTATATAGGTACATGTGTGTACATATGTATAAATGTACATGTCCTGATTAATATAAGATTCCTTATTATTCTTGGTCCTGATTGCACAAAATTTTACAGTTATGATCAACATCATAACTTTGCCAAGAACTCCGTCTAAGAGAAACAGCTCCTTTGGGTTTTGGTTGGTAATTCTTCAGCTTTACTCTTTTCAGCAAACAGAAACTGGTTATCATAATTAAATAAATCAATGTAACCTAATGTGATTACAAAACCACTTACATGGAGCATGGTGTGTAGAACATAGGACCTCAAGGTCCTAGCCTCCAGAAGTTTGTGCACTCTTAGGAAAACATCTTTGCCATGTGAACATATCTTTGCCATTGTAAGTATATTTTTAAATGCCAAATATTGAAACAATGTTTGCTGGTGTGTGTGTGTACGTGTGTGTGTGCAACCTGTAAATCAGGGCAGTTTAATTTAAGTTAGCAGAGCTATGCTGACTGGCCCCACTGGTAATCAAAAGCCAATTCTTTTATGTTGAAGATTCTGCTCAGAATGCACTTATCACTGGGAGAAAAAAGATTGGACCAAGCATATGACTGTTGTAAATTAAGATAGCTGTGCTGATTTCAGTGGAGCTCTGCCAGTGTATACCACCTAAGGGTTTGGTAAAATAGTTTCAGGCAAAGAAGGTACATTCCTTTCAGAGGATTAATTATGTTTTATATGCACTTACTGGGTACTTTTGGGGTAAGTTGGCTGCATTATAAAAAGCAGGTAATAAAAAGAAAAAAGTAACCTGAATTTGTAGGTGGTCCATTTTATTGGACTAAAAATAAAAGGCAAGCATTTGCAAATCACAGTGTGTTCCTTAAGAGCTAGGGAGGAGGGCAAGTTGGGGCAGCAGAAATGAGAGCCTGGTTCTGATTCAGACTTCATAATTATATTCTGAGACAGAGATCAAAGCAGGAGTTGAGCAGGAAATGGCAAAGAGAAAGTCAGGTGCAAATATCACACCCTTCTCTGTCGCCATCATGAGCCAAAATTTGGAAGCCAGTCCAGCATGGTGAATGAATGTGTTTGTTTAAAATAATTGCCTTCACTGAAACTCGTTATTGTTTTCTTCTGACTGCATTAGGTGGGAGTTACTGCCAGCATGTTTCTGGCAGTACAGGTAGCCAGGCTAATACAGCTGCCATCATTAACACTTGACAAAAAATCCTGGAGTCTTAATTCAGCTCCTACTCAGGCTTTCCCAGGAAAAGTGCTGCTAAAATGGGAAAAGTGGACTTGAAGTCAATGAAGACTTACTTCCATTTTCCATAATACCCTAGCAGAAAGAGAAAACACCATCCAGCGATTTCAGCAGGCTGATTCACAACCAAGCAGCAGGATGCACTAGTTCAATGACTGTGGAGAGGATCTTTTGCTTCCTTCTTTCTTGTTTTCCCACTGCAATTCTGCATAGAATGTCAGATGAAGAGGCAGTTTTGGCAAGACAATAGTGAGGTGGATCAGTCTGCATACCCACAATTTTCTAATGGGTGTGAAGGCTGCCAAAAGAATATTCTGGATGTAGTCTCACCCTCCAGACAAGCATCAGTGAAAAGTTTGCTAGCTATCCTAATCTTTATTTTATCCAAATCTGTTTGTTCCACGGGGTCCCTGCCCTACCAACTGCACTAGGTGGACATGTGCAATTAATTGATTCTATCACGGAAGATGAAATTGCAGTTTTTGTCTTTGCAGCTAATAGAAATGCAGGAAAATCTGTTGAAACTGGAGAATCTTTATATTTGTTTAAAATTTTAAAATCTCATCCTTGTGCATGGAGACATATTAAATATATATAATTGAGACACACAAATTTGAACTTGGTGTTATTTTCTTTGGTGTCACGTTCATTTGCTAATTTGTGGGTTGGGTTTGGAATAACAACAAGTCATTTGCTGGGAAGGACTGAATAGCTGGCCCTGGAGGTAGTATCTAATCTGCTCTGTTTTGATAGCTGCCTGCCCTGGGGAAAACCCCAGCTAGAGGGGGAGACCTACTGTACAAACCTAGCTAAGCCTCTGCTCAGTTTCTTCCTGTTAAGGTTTCCCTCTTGAAAACATCCATCTTAAAACTCTTCATAGAGGTGCACAAGGGGTTTAGAGCAATCCCTAAGATCTCTGTGCATACAGCACAATGTACTCATTATAGAACAAGTGAGGGCAGGAGCTGCTACATAGAAAAGGTTATGATGTATGATAAAACGGGGAGGCTCAGGCAAAATGAGGGAAGTCTGATAGTGGGTACAAGAGAAGCATCTGAGAAGACAGGCAGTATTTAGTTTATAGAAGTGGTCAATTTTACAAATGATCGGAACATTAGTAGCCACATTTTTTCATGAACAGATTTCACTCTTTAGCTTAAAAAAATATAAAACTTCTAGAGGCCTTTTTGATGGGTCCTAGAGCAGGTTTCATTCCCCTCTCATTTTCAAGCACAGTCCATACAAAGCTGTACAGCACAAACTCAGACCTTCAAGGTAATCTGGTTTTGCTCACACAATAGAACTTGATCAAATTTTCTTCTTTGACTTCACACAGTTTCTCATACAGTTGTTCTGAAATGTTGCTCCTTGCTTAGTCTGTTACTCAGACTTCCCTTCCCTTCCCTTCCTCCACTCTAGATAGTCAGATCATAACTTTTACAAGCAGGACAAAGGAGTCATTTGGCTCATTAGGTCAAAAAGTGCATTTCTAACCCATCCTTGGGAATAAGATCTACAGTCTTTGCAATGAATGACTGCATAACAGAGCCAGATCTAAAACAGCAGAGACAGGTGAGTCCTTTCTCAAAGTAATCTGGCACTGACTGTTGTCAAGAATCAAATTTCTGGTATGATCTGGTGAATGTCCCTGACAGGAGAGTCACCTGAAAGCTGTAGCAGTGTGCCTTGTTTTTCACCCACTCCTGTACCAGCTGAAGCTGTTTCCTGCTGGAGAGTCTTGGGAGAGGAACATGCAGTGTACCTAGCAATCAGCTATTCCACTTTTCTTTCTCTTCAGTGTAGGTATGTCATAAATTGCAAAAGAAATATTGATTCAAGTTACATCAAAATGTATGTTCCATTTCATTTCATTTCATTTTCATTCTTCTTTTGGAAACAGAAACAGTTATCTAACTATTCAGGTACCAACTTTGCCATTCAGGGGACAGAATAACATAAAAAATGTTTTGTGTTCATTAACAAAACCATTTTAAAACTATGTGCTGACTAAGTGCTGCAAGTGTGTGTGTAAAATCCTTACGTCCTGATCTGTCAAGGTGTTTGAGAGTCTAATGCTCTTTCAGCTGACAAACTCCAGGCTGCAGTTATGACTGTAGAAAACTTTTATTTACTTCTTTCCTGTTGCTTTAGGAAAAGACTTGCCCCTTTCTAAGATGCTGACATGATTCTCTTTGGGTTTTTTTTCCTATATAAGAAATATTTTTATATTTTCCAGTTTTCTAGACTTCAAAATCACTCACATATCCAAATTGCAGCTTCCTAAAGGAAATTCTTAGCACATACAGAAGCATTACTTTCATCTTCTATGTGTGCACAATGAATAAAAAAATTTAAAGCATGATAGAAAAATATAGTCCTGTAAAATTAAAAATCACAGTTATTGGAAGACTTATTGTGTATAGAAGGGCACAGTTTTCACAAGGCAGTGATTTCTGTGACTTGTCCTCACTAAACGTCATTTCTAAAATAGGCTGATCAACTTGTGTTATCCAGTGTGTTGTGTGGGGAGGCACCAAACTTTATTACTAATATTTGAATGAAATATTGTTTGCAATTAAGTGTATGCAATTCTTTTACTATCTTGCTCTGTGTAGATTGTGTAGATTGTGTAGCAAGTTCAGTGTACACCAAGTGTGTGAATCCTAGATAGGATTGCTTCTTTCCTTTTCAAGTTCTTTTTGGCAGTGGCAGAAGGGGACAATATGTCTTCTATTTTTGAAGATGTTTTCTCTTGGCTTCCATGATTTTAGTCCTTATTTCTCTCACTAATCAAAATTCCAATGAGCCTTTTATTTTTGCCTCAAAACTTCTGTTTATCATCAAAGTATTTCAATCTTTTATCAGTAGTAAATAATTCCAGCCACCAGATTAATTTACCAGTTGTACTAACAGCTAGCATAAGACAGAAAAACCTTTTCTTCTGCCACCTGGCTATTACTGCAATAACAGAAAAAAAGTGGGAAAAAAAAATCAGTAATTCTACTTTAAACCTAAAGAAAAAACAAGACACCAGTATTTTTAGCTTACAAGTAACTGACTAGGACTCAGAGTATATTTTTCCCATTCTTGTAACAAATGTACATCCATGTAACTGTGCTAATTAAAAGTCATGATAAGTAACAACTTGCTCATTTCAAGTTGTGTTTCCCTTACTGAGCCTCAGCAAGAACTGTGTGGTGGCTGTGGCCACTCGCTTGGTGAAGCTATGAGTGGAAATCTGGCAGACGATTGGCAACTTGTTTTACCTTCTCACCCCTCCAGCAAAAATTCTTAACGTTTGTTCAGCACTGACGTAAGCATCAAATCACCCATTTCTGGCACCATTCCTCTTCCTTCTCTCTTTACTTCTGTTGGGGGAACCACCAGAGGAATGGGGGAAGGTACAGAGAGAGACCATCAGCAAATATAGTGATGGCAGCCACAGTGATGGACAACAAAAAAAGAAACAGATTTTGGGCCACATTTGGATCACCTGTTTGTATCGGTGTTTTGCTTGCACTTTTTCACTTTAATTAATGCGGGCTTTTTCCTCCAGTCCCCAGCGCAATATAGGTCATATCTGTCTGCATCCTTCTTACCAGTATTACTCACCTGATTCACAGGCATGATATAGGCTAGTCATGACACAAATGAGAAATACAAATTTTTGCCCCAAAGATTTTGCAACCTGAAGTCCCTACATCACAGTCATTTAGGACTAAATATATGCAAAGGCTTTTAATTTCCTCCAAATCGTGCATAGTCAAGGGGCTTTCCTGGGAAATAAGGGCTCTCTATTTGGAAAAAAAGGGGGAAGGAAATATGGGCTGCAGGTCTTGAAGGAAGATGCTAAACCAAAAAGTTTGGCCCACTGCATCCAAAAAAGACAAGGTTTGCTGTGAAAGGCCTTTAAAACATCCATTCCACATATCAGCAACAAAATACCACAACACATCACAGTAGACTTCTAAGCTACCAAATGGACAAAAAGGCAGATTTTGCCACAGGAAAAAAATGGAAGGGATCAGAGGCACCACAGTCTTGTCAGTAGTGAGCATTCACCCTAACAAAACATCCAGTTGCTTTTAGGTTGCAGGCTACACTTGCCTTCTCCAGGGATGAGTGGCAGATGGGGGAAGAAGAGTGCCTCTCAATTTTAGAAAACAAAAAGGAGTTAGGAAATAAAAATCTCCTATTCTAAAACTGTTAGTTAATGAGCCTGGTGAGTCCAGCAGTGCCCTTTGGTGGGACAAGATGATGCCACTATAAGCAGCAGCACAACTCAGAACCAAAAGAAGAAATATTATCTCTTCTTTGTCTCAGCTTCATAGTGCTGATTATTTTTGATTTTATTTCATAGAATTACTTCATTCAAACCACACTCAGGTAGCTTCTTAAGTTATTTCAGTTACTTAGTAATTTTCAAGATGTGTTAAGAATTTAATGAAAATTTCAAATATACAGATAAATAAATTCTACTGCTTGGAATATCCATCTGATTTCATGATCATGAAATAAAATATATTTTAAATACATTTTCTTTAAGAAAAATAGCCCTTCGCATATGTATGAAGGGACACCTTTCTGCTATCTGTATTCACCTCTAAAAATGGCAACCACTGCTATGAATGCAGACCTTCTACAGGCTCTAGAAGAAAAAGAAGAGAGATTTTATCTAGTTCCTTATTCCCAATGAGATATTTCTAAACATACAGAAAACTTACGTATTTTTATGACTTCTCTGCACACATGCTTAAAATAGTACAAAATTGGCCACTGTTCAGATGAGTCAAAATATATGATAGGGCCAGCAATAAAATTATATTAATATGTCTAAATATTGACGTCCCCCAAGTTCTGCAACTTGTGAGATCAGGCCAGCAGACCACCACCCATCTCCCTGATGTACAATCTGCTTATATCAAACTCTTCACTGCAATGCTTGAAAGATTCCTGATCCCCAAGGAAAATAATAGATGGTCAGGAAACTGTGTGCTAAGTTCAGAAACTATTTCAGATGTAGTGTACAACGCCTGAAAAGAAAGTGAACTTATTACCCACAGCTGCATTGCAGCATATTCAGAGATTAAGTTATTGGGGGCCCCCTCATACTTTCTTTGGCCTCCACACAAATTGTTGACATCATTTATTCATTGCCATTCATCTACTCTTGTTCGGAGTTTAAAGCTCTATTTCAAAGACGGGAGAAGGTCTTGTCAGTCAGGGGGGCAGTTGCTCTGGGAATTCCTGTACCCTTCCTGTTACCTGAAGATTACAAAAATTAAATCCAGTAGTCATGGATACCTTTCAAATTTTCACTCAGTGAATTCAGGGCACTAAGAATTCAAATAAGTAAATAAACTCATAAGTAGGAAAATAATTGCACAAGAGCTTCAAAGATATTTATGCTCTTTGTATTGCCTCATAGAATTGCAACTGACAAAGTGACTGAGGTTGGAAGGGGCCTCTGGAGGTCATCTGGTCCAACCGACTTGCTCTGGCAAGGACATCTAAACCTGGTTGCCCAGGCCATACCTCTAAGGGTGCAGACTCCACAACACCCCTGGGAAACATCAGCCGGTGCTCAGTCACACTAAAAGTGAAAAAATGTCTTGTGATGTTCACACAGACCCACCTGTGTTTGAGTTTGTGCTCACAGAATACTAGGTTTTCTTAAATTTGGGCTATCAGCATTCCATGGGTGGTGTTCCTAAAACACAAGTACTCATGCTGACTTTCATAATGCACCACGAAGAGAGAGTGAGAAGTCAAGGATGGCAGCAGACACAAGGAGACAAAACTTCTGAATTAATATCTCTAACTCTAACACTGATTTTCACAAATTATTTACAACTGTTGTGCAACCACTTTACAGAGAAGTCACTTCAGAGAGAAGTGAGTTAAGCCATGAGCTAACACACACCAGCTCACCTGTGATTATGAATTAAGTGCTTGAAGATCACTAAAGGTTTTGGTTTAGCCAGCTAAATCATTATTTATTTTAAACTTCAGCACAATGGTAACTCTATACACTACATTAGTGTAACTGGTTACTGATTCTTTTTTGGGGGTGCAGTATTATCCTTATGTAGATGAAGTTGCTTTTGATGTGGAAAACCAGGAAAAAGCCCACTCAGCAGAGTTGGGCAGCAACAGTGCTGTATCCTGCCCTGTCATCCATTTAACTAGAACTGGGATTGCATGGAATTTTACATATGCAAACCTAAAGCATGGTGGAAATGGGTCACCAGTCTAACACAGTAGGTTTCAGTTACACGGCAACAGCAGAAGAAATACAGCTCCTGCACTGTCATTTCAAAGGGTACACATAAAAATCTTACCCCCTTTCCCTTTTGGTCAGACAAATTTTCTGAGATGTCACTTTTTGCAAGGTCTCTTTTTCATTGAAATGTACCCTTTTTCTAATAGATGTATGGTATATGTTTGCAGTAATTACAGAAGATGTTGTCCTTTTCATTTATGCCTGCGCAATCCAGTTTGACATCATGTCATAAAAGTTTATGTGTTGTGTTCTCTGAGCTCCTTACTAATATCCCTGGCATTCTCCCTGACTATCCAAAATCAATACCATTGCTCCTCTCTCAATAAAAAATGGAGCATTGAACAGGGTCCAAATGTGCTCACTGACAATTTGCAGCAATTAGATGCTGTGCTAACAAATGACCTTCCCATGGGGTGATAAAGTAGGACCAGAAGAATCGCCAGTGTCTTTCTCAGGGGACCTTGCAAATAACTGGGACCTTTAAGAAGTGGATTTAGTTTCTGTCCCTGTTTCTGTCATTGGAAAGTCACAGAAATATTGAAATCAAGACAGAGAGGCATTCATATTAGGAACCTTGGCAATCAATTTTTACTTGCAGATGGTGAATTGTAATCAATGTTAATTAACCAGACTCCTTTTCAGACCAGGCTACACTGAGAGACAACTGTGTATATTTTTGACAAAGACAACTGATTTTGCTGGCCTTCAGAAAAGGATAGTGATGGCTTTGTGAGCCACAACAGAATATGAGATTAGGAAAACAAAATAAAGAGATTGTAAGTCCTTTATGACAATATGCCTTATATATGTTCAGAGACAGAGCAAGCAGCAGCAAATCACAGAATCACAGAATATTCTGAGCTGGAAGGAATCCTCAAGGACCACCAAGTCCAGCTCTTAAGTGAATGACCCAAACGAGGATCGAACCCACAACCCTGGGATTAGTGGAGGTGTCAGTGGGATAGTGCAGGGCTGACCCTGTGTCTCTTAGTTCAAATTCAATCCTAGATGTGAAGAACTAAAGTTCTTCCTTTTTATTTTTTTTTTCCTCTAATTACCTATGCAAAATAGATTTTTTTTCTCAGGTCAAGTTCAGGAGAAAAAGAACTGAATCAGAAGTGTCAGCCAAAGTGTTACAGTCTTCACAGATTTGTCTTGTGAATTTGTTGCTCTTCATAAAACCTTATTTCTTTTAAGGTTGCAATTAGGCAAGCATTTTAAATTTCTGTATTAAAAAAAGTTTTAGTTTTCACTGCTGCAGAAATTCCATGAATTTTCCAAAAACATGGAATCCTGAAAATTACCATAAGCATGTTTCCTTTTCTACTTTTAATAAAGAGTTAGAGAACAGTAGGCTAAGGGTGCACAATGAACTCCAGAAAGATAGCCAAAGCCTGAACACACAGGCTGAGTTGTCTTCTCTTTTCCAAAAATTCTTTCTTCCAAATGGGTGGGCGTGGTCAAAGAAAGCTGATACTTCTTGTTCTATCCCTGTTCTTCAGAAAAGTAATTGGAGCACATTTTCAAGTGCTGCCACATTGTTGCTTCTTCTTAACACAAGACTCTTTAAAACTTTGCAGTGCAAGAGACGGAAAATATATTGCAAACCAGGATTTATATACTTGCCTCTACGCAAATCTTGCTGCATTGACCTGTGAATTTTGTAAATAAAGCTGTCTTTTGAGGCATCTTTGACTGGAATGAAAATTGAAGCTTTCAGTGATCTCTGAGTGGCACAAGAACGAACCCAGATAGCACCAGAAAATCCTATTATTCCTCAGGTTCAGTAGGTTCTTGGTTGCAAAATCACTCCGACAAGGACCTTTTCAGTTCTGTGTTTGTACTCAAAGCCATCAGGACACAGTTTCCAGTTAGTTCTTCCAAGTCCAGCAATGACACATTGGCATCACTGCAAAACTGGTATGAGTGACTTGGTCTAAGAAAAAGCAAAAACATTAATACAATGTGCTGTGCTACATGCATGGTAGCAGGTAAAACTCTGGTTTCTTGGACTAAGTTACCACAGGCAAGTCGCTTAATAACGATTGTTCAGTCTCTTTTACTTGTAGTTATTATAACAACAGTTCCTCCTGTCTGTCCTCTATTTTGTCACTCGAGATGTAGTCTTGCAGAAAACAATACTTTCTTTATGGGTTTGCATAGCAAGAGAGGTGTACAGAGAAGGCGATGTCTTGGCTCCACAGGGGTTTGCTTGGATTGCTTAGATGCAGGCAATATTATCAACTAGGGGGAAAAAAATTTTAAAAACCGAAACAACATTGACTAGTCTGTGCAGTTTTATAAAACAGAGAATTTTTTCTTATACTTCAGACATTTTGGGGTAATTTTTTTTTTTTTTTAGGAAACAAAAGGCATATGAGATGCATATGCCAGGAGTGACATTTAGTCCAGTTTTACTACAGACCTGGCCTGCCACTACTAGGAGAAAAAGGTATTCCCTGTCTAATGCTACTAATACAGGAGGTAGCAGTACACGCTTTATGCAGTATGGATACTCAAGCTCACAGCAGAATGATCCAGTGGAGAATTCAGTGCTATAGGAACAACAGTAAATGTAGACTGCCTTCTAGTGCAGAGAGCTGGAAGCCATTCCTGCTTCAAAAGAAAGGGGTGGTGAGGGGAAACACATAAATAACCCACACCTAATTTTCCAACATGACCTAATTTTCCAAGAAAATATCTGCTGAAAATAATCATCAAATTTACCACTCCAAGTATTCCTAGTATAATCTGTATACAAAAAGAAAGCCTCCTTTTCTCTTTCTCTTTTTAAAAGGGGTGGTTTCTAACCCTTTATGAAGCAGAAACTTCAGTCCTAAATGAGAATACAAATCATCAAATATGGTAAAATACAGGTAACCCAGAAGCATAAACAAAACTTCTACTAAGGAAGAAACAGACAAGACAGACCTGGAAAATAGATAATTTAGCTTGTAACTTACCATATAGAAGAACAATTTTTACATAATATAATACTGTGAAAGTCTTGGCTGGAGTCAACCCTCATTCTATCCTGAACTGTAAACAGCTGGCCTTTAACAGGCATTAATAAGTTTATTATTCACAGAGGCAGCAGTCAAACTGCAATGCAGGTGGAGCATTGCTGGTTTTTTACCTGACTTGCTTCTTTTGGGGAGCTTTAGTAAACACTAAAGAGCTGAACTCTACTCTTGAAACTTCTCAGACAAAAGTACCTTAGCCAGCGGATACTACGTAATAAGTGGATAATACATCAGCGTTACCATAAAGACTTCTCTGGGTCACAAGTTGCTTGCCAAATGCCACATTAGCTGAAAGGCAACTTGCAGCAACAATTTAGGCTGGTGAAAGAATCAAGTGTCCTACTGTATGCAAAAGGTCTTGTGCCTCACGTAAAGAAATAATATCATAGTTTTTAGAAAGCTGAACAAAAATCTATTGTCAATAACACTTGAAAAACAGTCTGGCGTGTTACAGGCTGAACACTTAAGTGATGTTCATCTGTAAAGTTTGAATTCTGACTTATTTCTAAGAAAACTTAAACCAGCTTCTATGCCTAATGTGAGGTTCAAGAACAGACCTTCACATCCTTCAGTCAGAATTTGCTTAGGGATTTTGAATAAATTTGAAAACAGCAGAAGTCTGCTGCTTTCCAGACTCCAGAAGTTCTGGATTAACAGTGGTTTTGAAGAAGGGCAGTTTCAGGTGACATGAGTCATTCTAGACTATGCAATTTCAGGAGTCAGATGAGCAGAAAAGTGGATGAAAGGCACCATGAACCTTCTTCAGTGCAACTGGGACCTGTCCCATGCAGGTCCACCAAGGTAAACCAAATACTTTCCTTCTTGATGTGACTTTCAAGAGAATGATATATATACTCTCAGGAATTTCAGACTTGGGAGCATTGCCAAATTTCAGACTTCCGCTGAATCCTCACAGAAGCTCAGCAGTGCAGAGGTTGAAAACATTTCTCATTTATGCAATCACCCCACCCAGAGAGAGCTTTCAAAGGTGGAACATTTTGCTGAACTAACCTGAACTCAGGAAACTCCACACACAAGCATAGACTAACATCCCATAAGTGCTAGCACAGCTGAAGTCTGTGCTAAATAGGCTATCTAAATACTAACGTATCTAAATACTAGCGAAGGATTAACAAACTACAGTGAAACTTGCATTCAGAGCAGTCTGAAGCATATCAAGTATTTAAGACGCATTTGCAAAAAATTCTCATTTCTTATTCAACAACGACAGCATTCAGTACCTTGAAAGACTGAGGCCTTTCAGTGGGTAACCTTCTACTGTATCATAAGTATCACTTTACAGCATCTCCAGTGGTTCAATCTGTCCTGAAGACTACTTTGCCCAAGAAACTGATGTATTTCCTGGTCCCTTGAGCTGTTCCTTAAGATATTAGTGTAAAGGGATCGTTTTATCCAACACTGAAATACAGCCTCCCTTATGGTGTAACTTGGTAACTATTTAATAGCACACAGCAAAGTTGTACAAGACGATTAAAATGGAGAGTGAAGGCCATGAGAAGGAAATCCTTCTTTAACAGCAAGTGGCTAAGATACTTTCCTGCTTGTAGTAAAAACATCCAGGAGTAAACTCGACATCATGATGGGTGAGACACCTTGGCTTTGCAGATTTAATTAATACTAAAACATGGGGAATCACTGAGAACTGCCTACATACATTCAGTCTGTAGAATTTGTGTTTCCAGTTTTCAGGGCATAAGATATTTCTGGAGCTTAACACCCAGAAGATGCATGCTAGAGAACAGAGTAATTAGGGCTCTGGATGAATACTGTGTTATTTAAGCAAAAGACTCAGGCTCGTTTCTGGAAAGATTACCAACAGGTAGACTAAGCCTCTTGGTTTTTTTCATAGAAGTGGTCTGTCTTATTTATTTGCATTGCAGTGCTAGTTTTCTAACGCCTTCACCAGCAAAAATTCTCTTGGCACAAATGTGTGTTATATTTGCCATGGGATGAGTTCATTGCCATGTATCTGTCCAAGAAGAATTCCAGTGATATTGTCAGAGACGCAAAGCAATGCAAGTGAGTTTTACCTTGCTGACACAGTATTTGGTGTTAACTGCAGGTTCCGTGGAATGCCAAACTTATTTAAATGTTTTTAATAATTTTTGATTTTGTGACAATTCCTTTTTATTAGGGCTTACATGACAGACACACTTACTCACAAGCTAGCTTTCTTTCAGCAAACTCATTTAATGTTGGCTGGAAAAGAATGGCAGGTCAGTGCCAAATATTGTCCTCTACTTTCTTTCTTTTCTAGTTCCTTCTTTGCAGGTCTTGGTCATTGAACAGTTCTGATGGCCAAAGCAAGGGATCTGGACCCTGGTATCAACCATTTAACTTCCAGAGAATCCAGAAAAGTGAGGCGATAGATCTTAAACTGCTGAACAGAATGGGATGTTTTCAAAGGGCAGTTCAGATCTGACAGGGGCTCAGCTATGTTTTCTCTGTCCAAAGCAGAGTCAACCCACAGTGAAGAAGCCCCTTAATTAGGTGCTTCTAAACAAATGTCTTAAATTGGGTAGGGCGAACAAAGGCCAACATGTAGGTTACAATTTCAGAGCCTGGTCTGGCTTCCAGAAACTCAGAAGCCAGCTTTTCGAAATTCATGTGAAAGAGGTAATATTACCAATGACTGTAAAGCAATCAGTGTCCCAACATAATGAACAGCTCATTAAATATAACTTTAGTATCTTACTACTATTGTGCTGTGCTATAAGTAAAAAGCAGTCAAACCAGACAGGGAAATATACTCAGACATAGTTTCATCCAGAACACTTAAACGATGACAGTATAGTCTGTACTCAAGGGTGGAAGAATGAAGGAGATGTCAAAGAAAAAAAAATTTCTGTCCCCAACATCTTTCCAAAAGTTTTCTGGAAGAAAACATACAGTAAGATGAAGAGAGTCTGTAAAAATGTTGGATGCAGATTTGAGGGGTAGAGTAATGGAAATGGAGTTTTTCTGGAACAAAAAATGATCTTTCTTAAGAAAGAAGAGTGAGTGGAGCCTGGCAGCAATGCAGGGTTTGGTTTGTAGGGAGGTGACAAAAACAAGACCATAGAGACAAGTTAAAACTGACAGTGCAGAAAATTTATCTGCAGAAGGAAGTTAAAAGCAAAATATAGCCAAGTAAAGTAACCCCATAAAATTCCCTAACATGAGCATTCTGAGGCTGAAATTTTATTTTCTCTTTATTTTGCAAGATGTAAACTGCTCTTTCAGTTGGAAAACACATTAAATAATTTCTTTCTAAAAAGACTAATTTCCTTATTAAAATTGCAGAAGGTTTCACAGTCTCCATGAGCCGTTATTGGGGTTTTGTGCTCTGGCCTTCAAGTAAGGGCCAAAATCTGTGAGCTGTTAATTACAAAACACTTCCTGAAATATGCATACAGTCCTGTGCAAAGTAATCACAGATTGTGATGTTCACTATATCTAAAAACTAAAATGCAGATGTTGAGAAACTGTTATAAACTAACTACAGTAGCCTGGAGTAAAATATTTATATTAGTAAAGACTGGCCTAGCTCTTGAGTTCCTAGAAGATCACAGTTAACTTTCAGCTTGTGACTCAGTTGTAAAACAATGCCATTTTCTATTCTCAAGCCAGCACACAGCCCCAAACAACACCCCTGGGAAGACATGATGCTTAAAATGGGAGATTTTCTTCACTGAGTTTGAAGACCAAAGTTTTCAGATGATTCTGTGTAAGTCTTTATTATTTACTGCTTCACCAATGAAAAAAGTAAATGAGAAAGAATAAAGACAACCAGTCTGTTTCAAATTGTATCCTGATTCATTATCTCACTTGGCTTTAATTTTTGGCTGGGTTGTGGAAAAGAGTCATTGCAGTCAGGGGTTTTCCTGTGGTACTCCTGCTCATACAGGGAAAAAAAAAAAAAGCAAGGAAAAGGAAAATGCCTTAACAAGGCCAAGCATAGTATACAGCAAAATAAAGCAAAATAAAAAACCCAAACAAATGATCCAAACTAAAGTGTCAAAGCAGATAAGAATTTCTGTCCCCATTCCAATTATAAAGTGATTTAATGACATTGTTGCATTTTTTTGTAATCAAAAGTAGTCATATAGTTTTGTGAAATTAAAGTATTATTTTAATCAGAAAAGCTGAACTTTGTGTAGCGTAGGTGATGTAGAACAGGAGTCAGTATCATGAGTAAATATAAAAAGGGACATTGTAGAGTTTGATACAAAAGCCTCTCTTATTTACATGTTCAGGGACACTCAAGGAAAAATTATCTGAGCTGTCTTATTAACAGAAAAGAGAAATCATTAAACTTTGCTGAAAACAGCACAGATATTCAAAGATATATCAACTTTGAACCTTATTTAACAGAAATGAATTGTTAAATATTCTTTATGTTTGGGCAAGTCTAGGCCAAACTTAGAAAGGCCAAAGGCCTAGAAGGCTAAAGGCCAAACATTTAACCTGTTAGACTGCAAGTATCACAAGAAGACTCCATTTGGAAACATGCTTAGCCAACACAACTCGAGAAAAATAACTCCACATCATCAGGGGGCAAGTTTTACACAAAGTTCCTTTTGCCTGTGTGGCTCACTGGTGCTAGTTAACGGCTAGTTTGGAAGCCACAGGCTCTGGGTCCAGAACAGAGCTGCAACTGCTAGCATTTGTGTTCAGTGGTCATCATTTCATTTCAGTCTGATGTAAAAAACTCCTAAATTCTCTTTAATTTTCCAAGTCCTAGAGAAAGGTAAATCAGGAGCTATTTTCAAACCAGAGATTGTTTTTTTCAGGATGAAGTCTACTTCTGAATAAATAGTTTGCCATTTTTAAGTTAAATTCATAGAGTTTTGGGATGTTTGTGTTTGACTATTTTAGGGGTGAAACATGCAAAAGAAAACAGAGAAAGGATAATGTTTTAGGTTTTGCAAATCACAAACAACATCAGCGTCTTTTATTTATAACTTGCTCATAAAAACTGGTTGCTTCCAAAAGATTTCTCCAGGCACACTTTTTGGGAAATACTCGTGATGGGTTTGCCATTGAATGACCTCACTCCCAGAATTCTGTTTGTAATGAGTAATAACAACAATGAAGATGTCATCAAACAATAAAATCCCTCAAAAACTGGAGCCTGTTCTCAGCTCACAATGTATGTAAACATTGGAAATAAATGTAACATTGCAATATCCTATAGTCTTGCCTGTAAAAATGTAACAGGATAACTTTTCCTCCATATAGAACCACATGAAATTGTGAGAAGACAATTGTACTTTACATTCTTTTCTCTTTCTTATCCTGCCACACTGATACTGACACACATACTGTACTGACCTCTAATCCTTCAGGCACTAGCCAATGTCCCTTGCCCATTTGAACAGTAAGACATGCTCTCTTCAAATGCATATGTGGAGGCTGAAAGTCAAAGACACTGATGAAAGCCAAGTCTCCTATCTGTACTGTGTTAAACACCAGGCTTTCTCCCTTTATTTGGCTTTCTGTAGAGTTTAGAGTTGCTGCAAGGGAACAGCTTGTGAATTGTCATTTTTTCCTCAGCTTTCATTTCATACTTGTTCTCTGCATAAAGGCCTAGCTATCGGGGCTTTAGAAACAAATTTCATGAACACTCATAACAGCTAATTCTGGAAGAAACATTTTGCCTAGAAACAAATTATCATCACAGCTTGCCCAAGCCGTCTGTTGTCTAAGTGATGTTTGTGAGGGGGCAACAGGATCAGGGGAAACTCCTGCACTCTCCTTTTCATGCAGTTAGTGGCAGCAGTTTCACATGTTTTTGAAAAGTTGTCCAAGCTAGTTTTATTGCAAGGTCATGGGCACCGGTGAGTTGGAGATCAGTGAGATGCTAATACAAGAAAGCTTATTCATGAATTTATCCCTGGCAAAGATGATAACAACTGTTCTGGGTGGGAATGCAATCCTGGTTTAGGAGTTTGTGTTCCTGGCATCATAACCCATGAGTGTCTTGGCAAGGCTGACAGATTTCATAAAGGAGAAAAATAACACTGAAGCCAGCTTTGAAGACATCTCCAGGAAGAGTAAACTATTTGAGATGAGACACTAAGCTGCACCAAGCTCCCAGCAGGCGAAACCAGATAGGAGGAATGCAACAGTCTGCTCATCAGCTGATTGTGGCCATCCCAACTCATGATGCCCAGTGTTTCAAGCACCTGATGGACTGAACTCACACAGACAACAGATGTGGAGATAAGTAAGCAGGGCTGGTGGACATCAGAGTCCCACAGAACCTTCCACACTTGCTGGAAGGTGGCATCTTTCCCTCCTCTTTTGCTGCCCACAGGGTGAAATTATTTTTTACATCCTTAAAGATGTGGTCATAGCAGACTTTTTATTTAAAAGATTAAAAAAAATTCACAAAGAGGCAGCCCAGAGCCTGTATCTGTGGCTTGACGTTTCCCTGTTCTTTTTATTTGCTCAATTTTTGTGAGCACAATCTAGTGTTGCAGGGGTATCCTTTGATTCTCAAGTGCTTGCAGTGGTCAAGACTTGGCAAAAGTTTAAGTTCTGTAACTTAGTATGCTCCAGGCCATAGTTTATCTGCAATTAATCTGCATGTGATAGAATCACACCTAATTTCAGATGACTTTAAGAAGGCCCAAACTGTACATGAGTGTTTTCTCTTGTCTTTTTTTCTGAGCAGACAATTGTGGAGTGCCCTGAACCTTGAGCCACTTTTTGGTTATGAACCTTGCCAAGAGATTTTTTGTGACAGCAGTGCCATGTGCATGCACTTGAACACAGAAAGGATGTGTGTGCTGGACACTAATAAAGTGAATTTGCATCTTGGTTTTACATATATCTATTCTCTCTACCCAATGGTCTCTGGAAAGGCCATGATGTCCAATGCTCCCTCTTGCATTCTTATTTTATATGACCCACAAAGGCAAACAGAACTTTGTTGTGTTTTGTTACATACACGGTGGGGTGGGAACCGTTGCAGATTTGGGACTGTACAGGGAAGACCATCCAAGGAGGAAGGTGTCTCTGAGCCAGATTCTGGAGAAAGGAAAAATAGTGGGACATGTTCTTGGATGAAGATGTCAGTTTAAGAAGGGAAGGAGTTACAACTTCCAGGCTGGTTTTAAGGAGGGTTCTCAGTGGAAAGGGAAGCAGGTTGAACTTCAGATCATCTCTGAACCTTTTATGCTAATCAAGACCTTCTTGAGGGAGGTAATGGCCTTTTCAAAAGTGAGTATGGTATCCTTTGCAAGACTAGTGTGACCTGCTGACACAGAGCTGAGAAGGTAGCATACTGTTCTACAGTTTACACTGGTCACTGCACAACCAGAGAAAGAAATGACTGTCAGTGAAGCCAGCCAGGTGTGGAGAGTCAGAGAACTTGGCACTGGGGGCAGCCAGGGTTTCCAGATGTCCAGTATTTCTGCTGCTTGCTTAGCAGAGTGCCACAGTATGCCAGGCAGGCCCATGAAAGTCTCCCTTCCTGGGGCCCAGACCACAGAGTGCATCAACACCTCTCTTCAGTGTGAGAGGAACACCTCTCTCCTTGCCCGGGATCTCTTGCTCCTTTTACTGCACCCTACTCACACAAACTGTAGTTTCTTGCATGTGGAGATAGAGCAAAAGCAATGTCAGCCCTCTGGGGTGGCAAGGCACTCTAGGTAGAGTACAAAGAGGAGTACTTGTCAAGGGTACTGGAACGATTTCCTCTTAGTGTGCATTGCAGGAAAAGTCAGGATTCTTGAGAACTGCAGTTTGGACCCTTGAGTGTTTGGCAACCTGACCTGTGGGCAGCATTGCTGTTCACGGAGTCAAGGAGCCACCTGACCATAACATAGGATTTCAAATCCGGGAGACAAGTCAGATGTCCTACTTCTGCAATCTATCATATTCATCTATCAGTCACTGATCTAAAACTAATAGAAAAGTCTTCAATTCCTCTTTGGCTAGCCTCCCAAAGATGAGAGGGAAGTTGAACGGAAAGACCAAGTCAGGTGTATGTCAGCATTTTTTAAAAGGTTCCTTCATCACCCCTTAAACTCCACTGACAGTCTTTTAAATTAGGATTCACCTCTAAATTAAGATGATCTCCTTCAGTTCAAGCCTCGCAAAGTGAGAGAGAGTGATGAATTTACAGACCAGATATGCTCATTCCTGCACATAAGAAAAGAGATTTCCAACGCTCTCAAGGAATGCCATTGTGAGCTCACAGCACAGTAGGCTTCAGGAGAAACAGAGAAATACTGTCCCTCTGCTAATCTGTCACAAAGCAACTACTATTTCATGCAACCCAATCAATTACAATGGCAAAATATTTGCTTCACACAAATACATGAATGATTTCCAGGGATAAGGCATTTCTTATGAAGAAGATGAGGGAGTAGGGAGGAATAAACCAATTAGCATTAGAGAGAGGAAAGAGATTTTTCTGTGTGAGACCAGAATTCATTAAAGCAACCATAGGAGCCCGTAGAGTGGCTCAGTGTGGGTGCATGAAGTGAGAACATGGATTATGGTGGAGAGATGTCTGCCATCATCCTGCACTAACCTCACTGAATACTTGTGCTTCAGAGCAAGGTGTAATAACTGTGTAATGGACTAACCTAGAATAAACTGGCCCCAGGAGAAGCTTGGACCTAGCTCCCCGCTCAATTAGTGAATGGTTTTTGCTCTAGAGCTTTAGGGTTTATAAGACACATTTGTTTTTCTTGCCTAATAATGATGGATCTTGTAATTATCCCTGTGCCGTCTGATGCTTTGATAGAGCTCATTATGCTCTTAGTCTCAGTGATACACTGCATTGGCCCAGACACTGGACAGTGTTCCATGTAAGGATGCATGCTTTGATGTTTTACAGAGTGGAAATTAGAATTCCTCTTCCCCAAACCCACACAAAAGTATTATCTTAAAGGAACAAAGCCTACAACAGCCCATTTTCTCCAACCCTGTGCATAGCCCTGAAACCTCCCCTTAGCCTCACTTCTTCCCTCTGCTCCTTCCCAGGGCCCAGGTGCCCCCCATCCCCTGGCATAGGCCCAGAGGTTCCCCATTTTTCCTATGGGATTTAAAGGTATCTTGCAGCCTGGCAGAGCCCCATGGCACTGTGCACAACACCTTGGCCACCACCAGGAATGCAGATAGGTGAGGCAGGGCCAGCTGGCTCCCCTCTCCACAAGGCTCTCGGGGACTCCCAGGATCACAGCATAGTCTGTGAATTTGGAAAGGATTGTTTTAGGCTTTCATATCCGAGGAAAAAGAAACAAAACCAGTAAGAATGAATAACAGCAATGACTAAAAAGGAAGTTACTAATAAAGCACTGCCATCAGAACTTCCCCCATGTAAAATTCTGTTTCATTACTGTCTCATTCTTCATCTCCATTGAAAAAAAAATTTTTTAAAGAGAAAGGTTAAATAGACAAATTACTTTCTCAATTCCTTACAATTTTCAAATATATGGCTTGTGTTCTTGCATTGTGGGCTACTTTGTAACCTGTGTCATGGCCTTCTGCTGCTTTTTGCAGTGCATTTTTTTTCAGTGCATGTTGGCAGGTGTTATCCACACGCTCTGCAGACAACCTGCTGATCACATGGAACTGCTTTAGTACCTTGCTTCCAGCTGCTTGGTCATGTTAAAGAGCAAAAGGTACATTTCCGAATAGTCACTGCCCATCTAAGGAAATGGTGTAAGCTGTGTCAAGGATCCTGTCAGCTCATGAACAGAAAAAATCTAATCAATTAAATATGCTATTTAAACCACAGTCTGCCGTATTTTTACAAAAAAAAATTCATTCAATCTGTTATATGAAATAAAGCGCAAGTGAAAAAGGAAAAATAAGATAATGTTTCTTTTTTGTTTTCATTAAATGTTTATTAATCTAGATAGGACTTTTTGAGGGTTTTCAGTGTTTCTTTTCTAGGAATTTATTTGGAATATTTTTAAAGCATTTTAGAGCCATGAAAGCTATTTAGGAAGACTTACGAGATATTTTGAGATTGTTCATGCCTTGATTGCTGTTTCACCATAAAAAATTATTCACATCATCAAATTCAACATAGTGATTGCATACACATGCAGCTACATGGGTTCAACCTCCTGTTGAAATTTGGGTTACAGAATCAGGACCTTAACATGCCATGAAGGATAGAGAGATATTAAGAGTTGTCTTTTTGGAGCAGAGAGATAATTTCTATTATTTTGGCAGCATCTCAAATACTTAATACGGTATCTCCAAGACAGTGTGATCAGTTTAGCAGCAATGATTTTTCCTTGGAGCTGGCACTTAATAATTTTTTTAGGTCCACAGTCTTAGTGGTCCTTTTTTCTCATCAAGTCATGAAAGTGTTAAAAATGTCTTGCAGGTTACTAACGTGCTCTTATCTTAACAAAACCAAGTATAAAGTCATAAAATCTGCTTGCATTTCTAATTCTGATTCTAGTCAAGGTATTGTCAGATAAAAAGGCATCATCTTCACTCCTTTTTCTATTCATAGATTTATTAACTTTGGCACCTTTTGTTTTGTTTTACATTATTCCACACTACACTGCTCTAAAACTAGTTGCAATTTTAGTACATACTATATATTTTGCTGCCATATCCTGGGAACAATCAATGACCTTTCTTAATAATGCATTACTTTACTGAATGTTACACGTAATTAAAAAAAAATGAATGCATGCTATATTTATATTTGGTAGTAAAAACCCCTGCTCAAATAATACTGCTATCAACACAATTACATAGACAGCCATTGCTATTAATGGCAATGTATGAACAAAACCACAGATATCAAGATTCAAAGAAACAGACCTTTTAGTATTGTGATCATAGCAACATGCACTTTCTTTTCTAGCTGATAGATTCCTACTCACAGTATTTTCCACTGCTTTAGATACAACCTGTTCTGGGGCTGGATCTTCACTGATTTCAGCTGAATATTATCAGTCTGAAGACAGCAAAGAAGATTAGAATAAAGAGCCACTGGTAAATAAGTCTATGGGTTGTTACAGGATTGGGAAAGTGGTAGAGGACCTCTCATGATCATCATGATACCATGTTAAAAAAGTAGCTTCTTCCATGTAAGCAGTAGGGCAATTTACTGCAAACCCTGAAACCTGGATCCTTTTACTTTTTTCAATATAGCCATTCTTAGTGATATTAGCCCATGCAGGGAATCATCTGTCATTCCTAAATGTTCTTGATTCCTAAGGCTATATGAAGAAGCACATTACAGAAGTCCATGAAAACTGGTCAGTCACTTTCCTCCTTGCCTAGCAGATCCTCACATCATTTTGCAACTACGTCCACAATGCATTCCCTATTGTTCAGCTTGCTATTAATTAACAAGATTCCCATGAACCTATGGTTTGTATCTCTGCACGTGCAGCCAGCTAGCTCACCTGTGACTTTTCTGGGGAAAGAGCTTGTGATAGGCACCCTCCCACAGGAACCTGCTCTTTTGCTGCTGCAACACAGCCTTGCTGTTTTGTGCCTTGCTAGAAGATAGGGAGTTTATTTTGAAAGGTTTAATAGCTACAGTTTTATGCAAACTTTGTAGATATATTAATGTCATAAAATACTTGGCATGTTAGACAGACATTTGATATGTTGCAATGCTGTAAAATATTTAAGGAAAAGAAGAAACTCTATCCTTGCCTTTGCAAGTTTGATTTCCTTTTCATGATTATTATAATGCTAAATTAAAATAAATTGAAAGAGAGTCTTTTTTAAAAGGAGATTTTTTTTCCTCCATTGTTTATTAGCCATGCACAACTGCTTAAATGGCAGGGTCACCTTTTCAGATCATGCATTTTTGCATAGTAATTCTTTGTGTATAAATATGACTTGAGTGTTCAAACTCCAGCACACACTGACTCATGCTGTTACTGATTATTTCCTTACTATAGGAAACGTTTTCAACAGTGATGCCAAAGTCTCGTTAAAGAAACAGCAAGATGCCTCCTCTGCTTAGTGTGGAAAAGACCCAGTGACGGCCATGAAGTAAAGTGAATTGAGAAAATAATGAGGTCTTTGTAATAGGTAGCCTTCATTTTTCTGCCAGTTATGCTGTGTTACAAAGCAAGCAGTAAGAAAAGGCCAGAGCAAAGTGTCCCTGCCACATCAGCTTGGATGAGCTCACACTCCTGCCTTCGACAGAAGGGCATGGAGTTCCCACACATCTCACAGGGTCACCTGGGCATGTGCAGGTTATTAGACCTGACAGCAGCCACCCCTCTCCTGTGACATGTAGCCTGCATGCAGAGATGCCTTACGCCACCAGAAATGTCAGCCTGGGCAGATGATTCAGATATCTTCTGAAATTTACTGCTGCCTCTTTTTAATTCTGTCACCAGTACAATTAAGTACATCATACTTATCTGTGATCTGGTGAGTTGAGATGTTACACCTCTTTCTAGACATAAATAAACCCACAGTTAACCAAGAGGCTATGTAAGTGAGCTGCTGTTTCTTCCCTCTTCCCTGGCAGTAGGACTTCGTCATAGGCTCTCGCCTCTGAACCATGCTTTCTCAGGTTGGTACATAAGCGCATGCACTGCAAAGCAGACACAAGCATGGTGTGTGTAGGGATTAATTTAAGAGTATTACTGGAGAAAGAAAAGTATGTGAATTTTTTTACTCTTCAAGATTTGGGTTGTTTGGGGTTTTTTTCCCAATAAACACAAGCTTGCAGTAAAAGTTGTTGCTTTGAAATTAAATAATTTGCCATCGGTGTGATGTTACTGGTACTGTCTTGGGAGCTACTGTTACTGAATATGTTATGTGTAACACTGAGCGTGGTGACAGGGCTCAACACATACTAAATGATAATAGAAAGTTTGCTTGGTCACTTTCAGACTAGAAGAATGAGTTGATTTGGGAGTGTATTGTAGCTGATCTGTGATCATATTATTTCATCTCCCTTTTTTTTATTTTTTTTTTTTTTAAATTGGTGGGAGTGATCCATTGTCTCTAAAATCATACTGCTCTTTGCAGTTGACTTCCCACTGACATGAAGAGCAAGCAGTGATTTTGCTTGCAGATGAAACCTAAGGAGAACAAACATCTGTGAAGAATGTAGAATGGTGGCAGCGCAGTGAAGTGCCTGGGAGCAAAGTGTTCAGCATGCTCACTAATAAGTGTCAGCTTGATTTGAATCACTTGCTAAAAGTGCAGCCTGGCTGAAGTCGAAAGAACATACCTTTCCTCAATGAAATGGAATCCCAAGGCATAAATAAAAGATTTCACCTGGGAAGAGTGATTTATTATCTCCATCCCAAGGAAGATGCCTGTGATTTACCACACCTCCTTGTTTTAAAGCAGAAGCAAAAACAATCCCTTCCCCCAAAATAACCCCTAACCAGCAATCACCAGCACTATCTCCACTAACTGGAAGAAAAATCTAAAATGCGTTTGTACCAGTGATTCGGTTGAAGTCAACAGAGTCATTCAGATGGGACAACAGACCAAGAGACTAAGTGAGGCACAAACTGGGGCCGTGGCTCCAAAAATCTTGAGAAATTCAGTAATACTTATTAAAAAAAAAAAGAGAAAAAAGAAAAGGCTGTATCACAGTGGCTTCTGTCCAATCTAAGGCTCTGATCCCATACCCCAGTCAAAGGAGCCAACTAATTCATTCCTGACCATATGGATGCTGTAAAGTTGTAGAGATCAAACCCCTCCCTGACAGAATCTTGGATCAACAAAAGAAAACATTTTTGCTCCCCCTCGAGCAGCCATTTCAGGTTTTACGGGGAGCCTGATCCATGTTGGGACAATGGTTTGAATGGTTTAGTCAATGCTAAAGAACATTCACACAGCAGACACAATCAATAGAGCTTATAATTTATTTACTTCATTCCTGAGTCTGAAGGGTTTGATTTAAGGAGCCGACATGGGATCTCAAAGTGAGCAGTAGCTTTCTGGGGTGAGTGGCAGGTTTTAAATAGTCTAAGTCTTAGTAGATCCTCCATAGCCTCTTGCTCAGGACTACATTGAAAGTAAGACAGTATTCATACACCCTCTCAGCAGATCACCACGTTATCTGTGTCCGCTCCTAGCTATCCCCATAAATTACATGTACAAAATACAAAACCACCAGGCAGGGATGACTGGGCCCCTTTTGATTCCACTGAGTCATGAAGCTTGAGCTTCTGTGGGTTCTAGGAGGTGGAGGCACAAAAAATTATAATTGTATACAGTCCCTACTTCCATCTTCCATCCTTCTACTGATTGAAGTTGCAAAAAGGAAACAGGGTAGAGAATCTGAGGTGGTATCAAATTGAGAATAACTGGGAGTACTTGTCCCCTTTTGCAGCTGTGTACCTTCACTTTTTCCCAAAATGAAAATTTCGAGGAAAATCCTACAAAAATACTATCAGAGTCAGTCAGCAAACTATATACTTCTTTCAATTAGACAAATTTACTCAGTCCCCCTACAACTCTACCCTTCTTTCCAGAATGAAGTAAATTACCTGTGCTGCTTGCAATGTTGGAGTGCAGAGCACTTGCTGAGACAGTAAAATATTCTTGGGTGAAACAGTTCTTTACTGCAAAGCCTATGCTTTAATTTCCTCAATCTTTAAGCCAAAAATGGAAGCCACTTCTGCCACAGGAAGTGCTTAGTGTCTTTTTCTTTTCAGTCCTCAGCAAAAGGTCAGCCAGATTTAGCTGGTCAAGGGTAGGGACAGCTCTGAATGCGTGGCAAGCCTTGAAAATTATCATGCTGCAATAAATAAGTTGAACACACTGCAAGAAAAGATCATTAAGTGACTTTCCCCTTGTTCTCTCCTTCCACGTTTTGGTGATCTCTAGTAAAGATGAATATAGGGTGACTGCATAACATGCTTATACCTTTTTATTTACAAGGTGCTAGCTATTGCCTAAACCTCTAGTCCCATTTACACTACAAGACATAAACAAAATACATAAATTCAGGGAAATAAAGAAATGTGAGTTTTTGCATGTGCTGCATTTGTACCAGTGTTGCCCGAAGTTAATTTCTTGGGATTCCCCAATGATGGGAAAAATTCCATGGGGGTGTAACAATGCAGGATTGAGAACATCCCTTAGTCCAGAGAGCAGTGTCCTCAGCCCTATGGCTACTGTCATAGATAGAGCATGCTGCTGGTATTCAGCCAGAGAGAGCCTGCACACAGTGAACTAGAGTGATAAGACAAGGGGAAAATAAATGAGCCCATGTCATCCCTACTTTCCATACCAGAGCAGGAGCTACAGCAGAGCATAGGAAGCAGGTGGCTGTGAGGCTTCTCTGAGATTCATTCTGAGTATTCCAAAAAAATCACAGCAGGTTTTTCAGTGCCTATGTGGAGCCCAGGCCACTGTGCAGCATTCTTTTTTCCCCCATGTGCTACACAGCAAGAACCATTACTGGTAGTTGCGAAGGCACTAGAGAACTTGAAGTTTATTGTTGGAGTTCACTGGCCCTCTGCTTCAGCAGCTTTTTTGCATTTCTCATGTCCTGCAAGAGCTCAACACAGAAATTATCTCTCCTCAAGGTGAACAAGGTCAAATTTTCTTCTTAATGAACTCAGAAAGCACATTGTCCACCCCTAGTACTTGGCAAGGACTGTACAGTATATGTACATCAAAACCATAAGCAACTTTCGCACTCAGAAAGAAATGTTAGCATTGGCTGCCGTACAAAAGGAATTATAAAACAACAAAGAGAAGCAGAGACCATTTGGGATATTCCCAAATGGCAGGAAATACAAATGGCAGGAGTAAGGTAGATAAAAGATTCATGCATCAGACCAAAATATACTTTTTCTGTTCATAAAATTATACTTAAAAGGTATACTTTGTGTTTTACAACTCAAGCCCACATGGATAAAACTGCCATCTCTCAGCTATCTCTTTAAAAGGTGCTCTTTGGTCCTTCCTGAGTGAGATGAAGGATGATTTATTTGTCAATCAGAGAATGATTTCAAAAAGAAATTTTGCACTTCTACTTTTTCTCTGGTAAAACAAGAAAAAAAACCCCATCGTTCTTCAGGCTAATGTACCTGTGCATAACATGATCACCAGTCATTACCATCTGTTCTGGCATTCAGCATCAGAGATGTTGGAATTTCTGAAGAAACTGGAAAGTTGTAGTGAATTTCCAATTTCTGGTACCAATACAGCATGAAGAAAAAAGTGCTGCCACTCTGCATGACCCAGTGCTGATTTTATCTGGAAAAACTGTGATTGATTTTTGAACAAATTTTCCTTTTTCTGAGTAGTTTTACTTTGCAATAGTATCTCTGCCTGCTTAAATAAAATGAATGCCATTCCGTGCTTGAAAGAAATTTATTCCACCCTTGGCAAGAAGTCACTGGTTTATTTTGGGGGATGTAAACTTCTGTTTATAGAAAAGTGATGGGTAGAAAAAAAGAATATCTGCTCTCCTTTCTGTCCATCTTTGGAATTTTTAGAACTACTTTCCATTGGAAAGAACTTCAGGAAATCCCACCTCTGTGCAGTCTGATAAACCAATACCATGCAGGTCTGGTTGCTGCTTTTTACATTGTGTTGTGTGGCTACTGCATTATTGCTGGATTGCTTCCAAGAATCATCAACATAATAATAAAAGAACTTGTTCAGAAGATGTTTATCCAAATACCTAACCAGTTTTTTGAGGAGAAAATCCATATTGAGCAGCGATATCATTTGCAGCAATAATGTCTGGAAGAAAAGAAAAATGAAAAGTGTCAGTCAAAGTAAACAGACTCTATAATGCAGCCCCCAGGAGGCTGTGTTGCAGTGTATAATATATTCAGTTGCATACACCTAGCCCTATTTTCAAAGCCATAAACTGGGGTGGATTTGTCAGAGTTTCAACAATATAATTGTTTAGCTGTAAATTTTCCTGCTGGCAAGTTCCAGAGTTTTCAGATAATCCCAGGCAGGGATTCAAGCTTGCCGTCACACACACAATAGATTGTTCGCAAGTAGCGTACGGAGCCTGCAAACCATGCTGCCACAGAAGTGTGCTGGGGATCACGAGCTCCCTCAAGCACACAATTTAATTTGAATATATGATACACAGATACTTCCAACGTGATGCACAAAGAGAGTGCCATTGTTGTGGATTATGTATGATTAACAGTGGAAGTGCATAGTAGGTTTAGAAGAGTGTAAATCACTCAATTTTTTTAGCATCTTGAGCAATAAGGTGCATTCCCACTTGAAGCCATGTGGAGAGGGCTTGGCTGAGGCCTTTTTTCAAAATAGTCAGGGGAAACACCTGCGTCTCTGTTAACATGAGGCATGGCCCATAGCTTCTTATTTTGGCTATTTTTCTCCTGACTACACAACTTATGTCCTGGCAGCAAGATCTCCTGAGGTTTTCTGTTTCATTTGAATGCTTATTTGCTTCCATCTAAGTTATACAATGGGGCTTGAAGTGTTTATAGAAAAAGCTACAAAGATAGCAGTCCTGCTGAAACCACTTCTTCATGGGTAAACATGATGGGAGCTGATGTACATAAACTAATGAAGAGGAAGGGAAAGAGAAGAGCATTTCCATTTCTCACTAGATTAGGAAGTCAAAGACTATTTGCCTGATTGAACTGGAGCTTTCTCTCTAAAAACACCATACACAGAGGCATTTATTTATCCTCAGATGGAAGCAAAGCAATGCTGGAAGACTCCAGAGAACGGTGCTGTGTCCCACCTCTCATACAGACTTCCCTCTCTCTTGTTTGACGGGTAGCACAAATCCTGCCAAAACAGACTTTCCACCCCTAAAATTCACTGCAAATTACCATTAATTCTTAAAAATCCCAGGACTTATTGCAAGAATTCTAACCATCTGAGTCCCTAAAATTGTTTCGTAATGTGAGAGCAAGAGAGTGAAACTCTTTCCTCTATCCCTTTTTTGACCTACAGCTGATCCATCAGAAAGGACCTCCTAACACATTCACAGGGAGTTGCTACAGCTGCTGTTGTGGAATGTACTTATTCATCTTAAAGGACCGCATATTTCTGGCCCCACTGTCCTGTGGCACAGGACCTGCCACTTTACCTTCATGAATTTCTCTCCCTAGCCACATCTGATCGCTGCAGTTCAAAGAAAACTGTCTCACAGGAGGTTGTCCAGAACATCCTTGAGGGCTCCGCTCTGAAATCACTAACTCTTCATGTTGAGTTGACCTTGGGAAAAAACAAATAAGAGAAATAGTGGAAAAATTTTCCCAGTGTTTTGAATAAGAAAGATAGTTCAAACTATATGCACTCCATGCTCAAAAAATTGTTACAAGGCATTATGCAGAAATCAGGAAAAGCTGTGAGGAGATTGGGTAGCTTGAAGGGCCAACATAAATCATGGAACAAAGACAGCTGAGGTTGAATCAGGCTTGCAGGCACTTTTCTCAGATGGCCCAGCAGTTCCACAGCACCCTGCAGTACCAGCTTTGTGACTGACCTCGGTGATGCAGGGAGACAAAGCAGAACAGGACACGGACACACAGGGTCTATCGTGATGCTTACTCTGCCCCTTGCCACTTCTGCCTCATTTGTACGTGACGGGGTAGTTTGCAAACACCTAACACAGTGATGCATTTCAAGCTCTGCTATTTGGTGAAGGGCAAGTACGCAATATTAAATGCAGCCAGTTCTTTCTTCTGAAAAGTTCCATAGTTCTTCAAAAGTAATTGGAAGTAGAATACAGTGTTAGAGCATAATACTGAATGCTAGAGAGAGAAACATGTATAAGTATTTGCTGTCTCTTTCTCTTAATGACACATAGAAAGAATTGCCTTATCTCTCTCTTCTTTGAATACCCCTGAAGATCAAGAGGCTGATGCTCAAAGTTATTATAAATTCCTCTGTAACACAGCTATCTAGCTGGTATCTGTAACTCTGTGCTTGCCTCAAGCATTATCCAATAATTAATCAGATTGCCTTGGTCGCACATACTTGGACTGTAACACTCCTCTGCAAGAAACGCACACAAACAGTCCTGATTCCACACACACAAGGCTCTGATTTATTCATCCATTTGGTCCGACTAGAAGCAAAGCTATTGTTTTTCACCTGGGGTGTGATCCAGCACTCATTGATGTCAAAGGCAGTGCTCCCATTGACTTCCATGGGACACAGGATCAAAGTTTTTGCCCACCAGCAAGTGAGAGTAAGTCATGCTGGTAAGGAGGACAAGATTCCCAAAGGCAATTTAGAGTGAAACAGATTGATCATTGTGTGCTAGGTTACAAAAGATGCTCCTTATAACCAAGCCATCTAGCTTCATCCTTTAGTACCTGTGCTGAACAGACATGCCACACTGGCTAAACTCCCAAACCTTCATTTCAGCCTCTGTCAAATTCAGTGTAAAACTCTGAGGTCATTTCCTTTTCTTTCTTTCTTTCTTTCTTTCTTTCTTTCTTTCTTTCTCTCTTTCTCTCTTTCTCTCTTTCTCTCTTTCTTTCTCTCTTTTTCACTTTCTCTCTTTCTCTGTCTTCCTTTCCTTTCCTTTCCTTTCCTTTCCTTTCCTTTCCTTTCCTTTCCTTTCCTTTCCTTTCCATTCCTTTCCATTTCCTCTTTTCCTTTCTTCAACTTCCATAACTTTCTGATTATCTTTCTTTCTTCTTCTTCCTCATTCTTTCTTTTTTTCTCCCTCTCATTGTACCATCTTTCATCACCTGTCTCTCTTTCATCTTTCTTTTTTTCCTTGTTTGTTTCGTAATTTTCTTGTTCTTCTCAGTTTTCTTTCAATACTAGGTATCATAACTTTGTTTATGTTTTCTATAACAGCTGAAAAAAAAGTGTTCATACAGCGTGAGAGAACGTTCAAGTTCTGGAATATGACATATGCAGCAGCCCTTCATTCAGCTTCCCTTGCTGCAGCTCCCTGCTCTCCAGAGTATGTGGGGGGAAAGTAGAGTAGAGAAGCAATCAGCCGGGAAGATGGGCATTTTTCTTGGTACTAGACAGTGGTTCACCTTTATAAGATAAACTTTTTCAGTTAATGTTGGAGTTGTTTAGGATTTACGATAACTTACATGAGAGCAGAATTAGTCCTCATGCAGGAAGAGAGCCTTTGCTTTTCTCAGTTACTTTAAAACTGGCTTTTCATCTTTGATTGTTAGTAATTTCTTTAATGAAAATGGGATATTGTTTCTTCCACACATTCCTTAGGGCTAACTATTCCTATTTCTGCTTTTTCTTCTTTTTGCTTGGCCCTAAATGCACTAAAATGTCCCATCTTCCATCATTTGAAGGTTAGAGGTGACTGGTTTATCTGGAGTTCACTTCAGCTGTATTGACATACGAATGCTGCAGCTGGCATTGTTGGGCCTCTGGGCTCCAGCTCTGAAAGCCATTTCCACACTGTAAGAGGACAGGATGTAGGCTGTGACCCATCAGTAGGCTGTCTATACACTAAAATAATGGAGATAGTGATAAACTGTCACCAGAATACAGTCTCAGTTCCCCAACTCTTAATGGTAGAACAACACAATAGGGTCAGACTAAAAAGGTTTCCTTATGAAAATTTTATCAGCAACTTTGGTAAATTGCTGTGGGAAAGGTGCTTTGCTCTCAGGCAGACCTGGAACCTGTTTTTACAAGGTACAGCTCTCATGCATTGCCTCACTCCCGCAAGATATTACGGGCACTCAAATTGAATTAACACCAAATCAGGCCGGTGCACTTAACAATACAAATGCACTTAAGGGACGCCTCAGAATGATTTGTGACTAAAGAAAGCAAAGAAGAAATCAGCCTTGAAGACCACAGGGGTGGTGTTGTGTGTCATATACAGGAAAAGCCATAAGTAGAACTTAGAATACCGGAAAACCATGAACTTCAAGGGCTCTCAGATACCTTAGACCCAGCCGTAAAGTAGATGGTCTCTTTTTGTGGTATGCAGAAACAACTGATAAATAAATTACAGCCAATTTTCTTAGCGGCATGCTCTCCATTACCTCTGACAGCAGTGTAACTACTTTGCTAAAATGATAAGAGGTGAATAATGGTATATCAGGTAACAGCAAAGGAAATTCTCTGAGTTGCCTGTTGTCTCCATGAGAGCAATGACACAATGCAGAAGTGAATGAGATGTGACGTGGCAACTGACAGGGAGCTCCATGTAGACTGCTGCTAAGGCCAAAGCAGCTGAACCATAACCTAGTAAGAGCAGGGAAGCACTGGGGTTTTGTTTTCCTGTTAAACTGTCAGAGCCATCCTTTTCAGGAAGCCACCTCTCTTCACCACCATTTTTCATCAAGTTACTTAATTGTGTCTCTCTCTGACCCTGCCATCTGTATTCTCCCATAAGCTGGAGCACCAATCCTGCAAAGTTTAGCTCGAATAAAGTCCACTAAGACCATTCCACAGCTCAGGATTTCTTGGAGAATTTAGGTGTACAGAGGGATAAGTACACCATGGTGAAATTGTTCCATAACTCCCTTCTGGTCAAAGACTAGTATTGGATTAAAAATATCACACATGAAAGCTGTCTGTTACATGGATATTCTCCTCAGCAAGCATGATCTTGGAAGCACTGTTAAGGAAAGCAATATTAGTCTTCCTTCTTGACTTGGCAAAATAGTGGCTTGGAGTTTTAAGTGACTGGAAATTATAGTGAAAAGGAAAGTAAAAGACTCCAGACATTTTTCTAAGTCCAGTAACTCAAACTAAAATGGTGTGCTGGTTTTGGCTAGCATAGAGTTAATTTTTTTTCACAGTAGCTGGTATGGGGCTGTGTTTTGGATTTGTGCTGGAAGCAGTGTTGATAACACAGGGATGTTTTTGTAACTGCTGAGCAGCGCTTACGCAGAGTCAAGGGCTTTTCTTCTCCTCACACCGCCCCAACAGAGAGTAAGCTGGGGGTGCACAAGGAGCTGGGTGGGGACACAGCTGGGACATGTGACCCTGACTGACCAAAGGGATATTCCATGCCATATTCCCTCATGGTCAGCATATAGACCTGGGGGCAGGAGAAGGAACCAGGGAATGTTCAGAGTGACAGTTTTGTCTTTCCAAGTCACTGTTACGCATGCTAGAGGCCTGCTTTCCTGAGGTGACTGGACACCTACTTGACCATAGGAAGTGGTGCATGACTTCCTTGTTTTGCTTTGCTTGTGTGTGTGGGTTTTGTTTTATTTCTTTAACTGTCTGTATTTCAACCCAAGAGTTTACTCACTTTTATTCTTACAATTCTTGCTCCCATCCCACCAGGTGGAGGGAAGCGAGCAGGTGCCTGGCTGGGGCTTAGTCCTCATCTGGAGTTAAACCATGACAAATAGTGGTGGTTGTGGTGGGATTTCTGCCTATCAAGCCTACAGTTGCTGCTTTTGCTGCTGTTACAAAAATTAGCCACCTCAATCAGACCTTCTGATTTGGTATACAGGAATTTCCTTGTCCTAGAAGGATGCTTTATACCAACCATTGAAACAAGACTCTTTTAAACTCATCACAGTGCTATGGAAAAGCAGGGCAAAGCTTGGGTTTATGTTCATGGCAGCCACATCAGGACACTGTGAATCAATGAGGGATTTCTATGAGCTACACGATGACTGCTGAGCAACATGTTTATGTACTGCAGCATTTACTGCCAAAGGAAACATATGTAGGGCTATTTATTTGAGCCTGCAGTGGCAGAATGGCTCACTAGCTGTGGAGTGCACACTCATCTTCCAGATGAGTGCAGAGAAATAGGAAAGAAATATCCCACATGCCTACAAAGTCTGATGAGAATTCTAGCAACCTGTTGGCAGAGAAAGGCATGAAACCACCACTTATGAGCATTAGGAGCTGCAGAAGAGAGGTCTTCCCACATGTATCATTGCAGTCCATGGTACACTTCATCCACATGGAAAAGGTCTCCTTCCTACATGGCCTGAAAATCAAGTCCTGACAGTGGGAGACAGTCAGGGTGGAATAGACCTTTCCTGCATCCCAGAGCAGAGCAGAGCATCCAGGACGCAGGATGACAACCTCACATAGTCAAACTCCCACCATGGGAGGACAACTCTTGACAGTGGCAGAAAGATCTTCTCCAAATATTCATCCAGGCCTTAGCCTGGCCAGCTGAAGATATTTCTATCATTCTGTTTATTTTTGTGGGGAAGGAGAGTGAGTTAAAGGATTTTCACTTTGCTCCGTGAATACCAACAAATGGAAAGCAAACTGTTACTGAGCCTACATCTTTACTTCTGAGACTGAAACAATGTAATCTGAAACACTCTCAGAGAAGAGCTTCCGGCTGGAGAACATGTTTGCAGGCAAACCTTCGTGCCCACAACAGCAGAGCTGGAGAGGGAGAAGAGGTATGCTGGGCAAGCTGTTCAGCCTCACCTCTGTGCCTTTTGTCCTTCAACCCTTCTACCCTTCAACCCAGTAGGAATTCAACACAAACAACTACACTCTGGCTGCTGAACCAGATGACCCACTAGATGTCCTTCTTAACAAATGTTTTTATAAATTTAACAAAAGGACTGTACAGCAGCTTCCCATTAAATTAGGACCAGCATCAGTTTGTGCTCTTTGTGTGCTTATAAACAACTCCTCTTGGAACAGTAATCAAACATTTGATTAAATAGCAGAGCTTTTTTTTTTTTTGCCTAAATTCAAGAAATATCTGTCTTAGCATTTAAAGAAAAGGATCACACCCTAGATTTTTAACCAAGTTTTTATTCCTGGGGAGAAATCCTTGATTCCCTTATAAAACTGGGTTCTTGAAAAATTTCTGGGGACAATTTAAATTTTATAAATTCAAAGACTGAAATGTGCTTGTATAACTAATAAATATTTGTGTGAGTTAACATTAATCAGGCCTACACATCCTGGTATAGCAAGACTGAGACACAAACAAAGAATAATTAAAACTCAATATTTTCATACATTAGCCAGACTCTAACATTCTGCATTTACCTTGGTTTCTTTATTTTCATTGGAAGCATGATTTTATATCAAGTTTCACTTTAAAAACAGAAAATGGAAAGTTATTAAATGGTTAGTAAAAATAAATGATTAATAGAAGTTGTAATAAAAAATCAATAGTTTTAAAATCCAGTCAATAGGTTGCTAACTACCGTTAAAAACCATGTATTACACCTCATCTTGACAAGCTTATAAGCTTTGATATCACTCATTATTGCAACGATATTTTTCACCTCTAGTAAGCATTTATTAACCCTTTATAAACTGTCAAAGAATGAAATAATATTGTAGAATGCAAAATAAATACCTTGTGTTCAGAAGTCCATCAAAAAGATAGAATATCAGTCCCAGTGCAACTGATCCTTCTTATGAAGATACTAAATGATTTGGAGGCAGTTGAACTAGATTTTCTATTGAAATGGCCTTCCAAGAACCTCTCACATGTATCAGAGTTACAGACTGGATGAGGTTGGAAGAGGTGTCTAAGGATCAGCTGGTGCAGCCTCCCCTGCAGCCACCAGCACCAGTTACCCAGCACCATAGCCAGACAGCTTTTGAATATCCCGAGGACGGAGACTCAATAACTTCTCCAGGCAACCTGTACCAGGCATCAGTCACACTCACAGTGAAATATTGTTTCCTGATGTTCAGGCAGAACCTCCTGTGTTTCAGGTCACATCTACTGCCTCTGGTCCTGTCTCTGGATACCATTGAAAACAGCCTGTCTGCATCTTCTTTTTAAGGAGAAGATCCCCCTGAGCCTGCTCTTCCTCAGGCTGAACAGTGCAAGCTCTTTCAGCCTTCCCTTACAGGAGAGATGCTTCACTCTATTAATCACCTTTGTGGCCCTTTTCTGGACTCTCTTCAGTATGTCCAGAACTGGCCACAGCACCACAGGTGTGGCCCCACCAGCGCTGAGGAGAGGGAAAGGATGACCTCTTTCGACCTCCTGGCAGCAATCCACTTAGCACAGCCCAGAATATCATCAGCTTTCTTTGAGTAAAGGCATGTTGTTCTTTCATGCTCAGCTTGCTATCCCTCAGGATAACCGGGTCCTTTTCTGCAAAGCTGAGCAATACATAGCTTCAGCAAACACCTGACCCCAATTCGATGTAATGCAACCTGTTTTTCAGTATGTTTTAGATTAACTTGAATTCACAGTAGAAAAGCATCCTCTGAATGGAGAAAGTTCAAAATTTGGTCTAGGGAAAATGAGTGAGAACTTCAAGAATCTAGCTGCTCCCTTGGATCTCTCCCTTAATTGAGAGTTGCTTAATTTTATGCCTAAACACACTTTCATTACTAAGAATTTAGCAGATGATTAGAATACAGCAATAGATCCCAGTAACTTTCTCTTCCCGAACTGACTTCAATGAACACAGCTACTGAGGCAGATGTTGGCCTTGCCCACCCTAAGATTTAGCAAACATTAATAACACTAAAACTTCTTAATAATTGCCAAACAAGGAGACAAACGGTTGTTTGGTTTGAAGTCAGTCCGCTTACATATCCCCTGACAATTTAAATGAGTTCATTGTATTTTATGAGCATTAAAGCTTCCCTCTTCATCAGTCAACTCATTCTCTTGATTTAATTTTAATACATGCTGTGAAGTTATATCCCTTGAAATCACTGGGTTGTTTGAAGGTCCCCAGATGCTCCTTCCTTAGTTCTCTCTCTCAGTCCCACTTGCTCTTCTCCACACACCTCTTATGTCTTTGCTCAGCTGGTGCTAGCCTACACACATATATCCATCACAACAGGAGAGTTTTCTGTCTCAGATTCATACTCAGCAGGACAATATAGAATAAATTTTCCCTACTTATATATATATATATATCTATATAAACACATACGTGTGTTCATAACCTACAGTCTTCAGTGATTATAACTACCTGACTTAGGACTTCCATTGAAACATGAGGTGAGGTTTTCTTTTTTTATTTTATTGCCTCAAGTTCTCATTCTGGCCAAGAAACAGGAAATACAGTTTCCTTTATTTCAGTTTCTCCCATCCCTGAACGCATAGCTGGGCAAAAGTTTCCCATTACATTTATCACATTATGTGTGGAGTTAGGTTTCCCAGTATATCCATAATGAGATCAGCAACTGGGTATCCTTGCATAGACTGCCACTCTCTCATAAAGCCCACAAATATTGAAGCATAACTATCTGTGCCACTGGAAATACTTGTGATTGCAATGATCTAATTCAAGAGTTGCAACCATGGTTTTGAGCAGATCAGTCAAAATCCTAATGTGACAAGAGGAAAGGCACATCCACCTCTCTGTCATATACGGAGTTTCTAACAGCAGGTCCTAAAAAGAAGTGGTGGGTTACATTTCATTACCTAGTTCTGACAAAAGAAGAGAGATGACTAAATGTGTCATCTGTATACAAAACTGTGAGAAAGACTTGACTTCCACTCCATTTCAGATAAGAAAGCATAGGAATATTTTTGTATCTTCAGATGTGGAGAATAAAAAGAAAAAATGGTTATTAAAAAAAACTGAGTTCCATTGACTAAATCATTGCTAAAGCATTGAGTTTTTGTCATGGTTTCTGAGAGAGTCAAGGAGTTCATGTTTTTCAGAAAATTATCCATGACTGATGATACTTTGGGACTTTTTGCATGTGAGTGGGTGGATGCAATGCTAACCAGTTGAATACATTTCAGAAAATTCTTTGCTGCTGTCAGGTCCCAGACTGTAATGGAATATGACAAAGAGCAGGAACTCAGCAATGCCACCAAAATGTCCTGGAACAGCAAACTCTCCCAAAAACTGTCTGGAGTAGTGAGCCTTCTCTCTTCTGTAAAGGAAACAAAAGGTCTTTTATTCTTTTTCTCTCTTCCCATCCCCCTCACCCCCCAGCTCCCCTTCTCTATTTCCCATGTTTAGAACCATAGCCTGTTTCAAAGGTTAGCTCTGGCACAGTGACCAATTGGATTTCCATATGGTATTTATTTATTTATTCTTTTTCTCAAATGCTTTTGGCACAACATATTTGCATGACTTAGATGGTGTTTATAGAAAACTTGAATACTGGAGTTCATAGAAAAGGTCATTGGCTCATTTCTTCTCTTATTTTAATTGAATTCTCCCCAGTTTTTTCTGCTTCTACTCATTTTATTTTTTAATAGACATTTATTTATTTTCCAGATTTGTTTTTATTTCCTTGCTTGCTTTTTGTTGTGGTGGTGGGTTTTTTTTTTCCCAGCTTGACCACTCATGAGTTCTCTGTAAAGCTTCAGACAGTCTTACTACATTGGAGGAGTGTGGTGTTGTCTATGAACTTGTCACTTGGAGCTACTGCCCATTCCTCCTCAGCATAAAAGGCTTCCCTTCAGTTTCTCTGAAAGGGGAAATTTATTCTGATTGAGTTTTCCTATGAAGAACAGCATCATCAAAGGTTGACATCCCATTCACTTTCTTTAACAACCTATTTCCTACCTTTAGCAAGCAACTGTGCTAAAACTGCTCCCATCTTACCTACTTGCAGTATTTGTGGAAAACCTCACTTAACACATCCTCCAGTTCAAAAGAGGGCTGTGGCAAAGATCCAATTCAGAAAAAGCATTAGCTCCCTGTTTCCTCCTTAAGTGACTCAGGCTGTGTTCAACTGAGTAGGAAGCCTCTCCTCATATCCACTTCTCAATAGTGCCAAATGGTGTTAAGGTTTAATTGCTCTGTTGTTTTACCTTCTTGGTCTTCAAGAGAGTTATGTGAAGAAATAATTTAAACTGGTCATCTTCAAATGTTAAGATTCAGATTAGGATGTTTATACATATATATATATATACTACATATATCTTGTACCATTTTAAGTCATTGTTGTTTAGCATTAATAAGAACTGGCTGAACAACCAACCCTGGAGTGTTGGCACAGGGTCTTGTTGGAGGCCTGCCACGAGTGGTGTTCCCCAAGATTCAGTACTGGGCCTGGTATTGTTTAACTTCTCCATCAGTGACTTGGACGAAGGGGCAGATGCCTCCTCAGCAAGTTCATTGATGACACAGAGCTGGGAGCAGGGGCCAATACCCCAAAGGGCTGTGCAGCCCTTCAGAGGGGCCTCGACAAGGCAGAGAGATGGGCAGAGAAGAACTGTCTGAAATTCAGCAAAGGCAAATGCACGGTCCTGCACTGGGGGAGGAATAACCCCAGGTACCAGCACAGGCTGGGGGCTGATCTGCTGGAAAGCAGCTCTGAGGAGAAGGACCTGGGGGTCCTGGTGGACANATAAAGAAAGGCTGAGGCACCTGGGCCTGTTCAGCCTCAAGAAGAGAAGACTGAGAAGGGACCTCACCAATGTCTGTATCTGAAGGGAGGGTGCAAAGAGGACAGAGCCAAGCTCTTTTTGGTAGTATCAAACAATAGGACAAGAGGCAGCAGGCAGAAACTGATGCACAGGAAGCTCCACCTGTACATGAGGAAGAACCAGGTGACCGTGAAGTGGCACAGATTGCCCACAGAGTTTGTGGAGTCTCCCTCAATGCAGATATTCCAGAATTGTCTGAACCCAATCCTGTGCAGTGCGCTCTGGGATGACCCTGCTTGAGCAGGGAAGTTGAGCTAGATGACCCACAGTGGTCCCTTCTAACCTGACCCAATCTGTGATTCTGTGATTCTGTAATGACAGGTGACAACTTCCTCTAGCTATGCAAACTGTAAAATTTTCCTCAATCTGGACTTGATGGAGCACAGCCGCCTTCAAATGCTTCAGATTTACCCCAAGAACTAAATTGCTTGAAGGTAAGTTTGAAGATTAAGGTAAACCCTAAGTGGCCACCTTGACTGGTTGAAAGGAAAATCCTGTGGTGCTTCTTCCTAACCTGAGTGCTTTATGTTGATGGCAGCATCATTCATGGTCTTCTAGCATCTAACTTAACTGTCAATGTCATTCAATTTTTATGTTATATAATATAATTCATAATCCATGTCAGGAAGGAAAACACTGGGTTTTCTTTTTAGTGGGTATTCCAGCTCATTGGCAATTAAGCATCACTAGTGATAACAGAGGCTGCATGATGACCAAGGGAAGTGGACCTTTTGCTCTCAGCCTGTGGGGAGTTATTCTGCAACTGAAGGGAAGACTTTCACACGTTTTTGGCAAGAGGCTTGTTATATCTGTTCTTGAGAAATACAGTACTTAAGCAGGTACCAACTTTATGCACCCAAAAGAAGGAAAGATTCTCTACCAGTGTCATGTCCTTGTTTTACGAAACCTGGACACAGTATGAAATTCTACTTCCCTGTGATAATGGTACAGATAATAATTCAGTAGTCAAAATCACTAATGCAGCCTCATCCTTCTATATTTACAAGTAATCAATGAGAAGTAGAATAACATCCAGAAGTTAAGGTTAATGAAATCAAATGAAGAATTTTGAAAAGTCAGATGTGTTATTGATATGCCTAAATATTGACTTTAGCCCCTATGATTAGATCAATAGGGTTTAATGTCAGAGTGGACACATCATAACAAAAGACAACAAAATTTCCCTAGGAAATGCCTGGTTCTGCACAATGCATGCTCTTGAACTAAAACATACCTTTTAGAAAAGAAAAAAAAGAAATCTTGACCAAAATAATTTCCCGCAGTATGAATCATGGCCTGTGTTATTTCAGTGACTATTACTTTGCAGAAATGTCTTCATTTTAGCCAGAATTTGTCTAACTTCAATTTCCCATTTCTTAGTCTTGTTAGGAGTTTGGTGAACAGAGAAAATGGTCCTGCATGTCACTCCACACTGCAGCTAACACTCAGGTTCCAGCACAACCTGGGGCCTCTCCTGGAACTCTCTCCGTATCATAGCTCCTTCTTGAACCATGGGACCGGCAGTGGGCAATACTCCAGCAGGCTCAGTGCCAGCCTTATGGGTGTTAAACACAGTACAACACGCTTTGTTCATGAGGACCACAAGCCACAGTGCTTTTTTTCCATTAGAGAGCCCCTTAATTATAAGATTACCTTTAATGAAAGAGCCATGGAGATGCATATCGCTTTCTTGGATCCCAGCTATATTAAACAACCAATACTGCTATTCTTGTGGAATGAACAGCTATTTATCAGTTATGGCCATTGCTCAGGGAAAAGTTAAACAGCACAAGGCTGGGCCAAACATCTGTGGCCAGAGAAAAGGAGCTGTTCATAACTATGTTCTCGAGACCTGTCCCTTGTCCATTATCTATTTGAGTGCAATAATGGTGTGGTACCATTCTGGGCTTTAAAATTAATGGCATGTTAATACAAATTAAAATGCATCAGAGATTTCTTAGTTTATTGGATTAACAAGCTGTTTTTATCAAACAGCATTTTAAAATGTCTCAAATACGCCAGTTATTTTTTCAGAGCTTTTTTCTTAACCCGTGCTGATTGCTAACAGAATTATCATCCTTTCATTTAGGACCTAAACAGATTTTCCATTATTTTATGTGACACAAATGTCCAAAACAGCATGCTGAGTACCCCTTTGTGCTCTTGCCCAGTATTTGCTTTAGTCTCTTGGAATGGTTATGAGACATGGTAGGGAAAAAGTCAGTGCTAGTGCCTCAGAGGAGTTTTAAGCCATTTTATTCAATAGGAGATTACACAATATGATTTTCAAAGGTGGTCTGTAACATCTTCTTTCACTATCACCAGAACTGAGAAGTGTTCAGCAGTACTGACAGAAGGAGGGGCTTTTATCAAGTCTGTAACAAAGATATTTATTGAATTGTCATGTTTTCTGCACTATAAATAGTAACTGGACCAACTAGTAATGGATTATTGCAGATTCCTTTTGTTTGTCAGTAGATTTTTCCATAGACACCTCTGCAAACCTTTGTTTACCTTATCAATTTTCTGGTTTTCCTACTTCTTAATTCACATTCATCAGTGCTATTTTCTATTTCTCTAATCATTTTTCTATCTTAGGAAAAAAAAATGTTTTCAACTCTATGCCTAATATTTAAGAAACAACAAGAACAATAATAATAATAGTATTTTTGAATTCCTAGATTATTAGGAGTGACATGTGTCTCTTACTAGGTGCTATAGCAGCAGGACAATAGCTGCAGCATATTAAAGAAAAAAGCAGCCTTAAAAATGAAGGAAAACTAACAAAACAGAAAATAAGTAAGATATTATTTTAAACTTCCCAAAGGAATGTTTTTCAACAGGACAATTCAGATTGAAACATTCTTGAAAGTTTTACCTAACAGCATTATTCACCTGACCAAATTTGTACATCTCTTCTAAGATGCAAATATATTTAACACTCTTCAGACACTCCAAAAACAATCAAAAAATATTCCAAGCTTGTACATGCAAGGCTCCTTTGCAACACAGAAGAGCTCCTTTGAAAACACAGAAGTTGTTGTTAAATTTTTGGAGTCATGGAGATGTATAATTGTAGGAAAGCTATGTAAGATTTTTTTACTTTTTTCACTTTTTTTCCCAAGAAAATGAGGAAAACCAAGATACAGAGAAGTTAAATTAATTAATCATAGTGTCATACAAAACTGTCAACACACCAGGACTGATTCCTTGAGAGCTGAATAGCAAGTCTGGTTTACAGTTGACAGAGCAGATGTAATACTGCAGGTGAGACCCTTCAGTCCATATTTATGTGCCATATAAAACCAAAAACCAACTTTCAAGTCAAAGAAGTGTCACCTAGTTTAACATTACTTAGCAACTTTTTATCAAGGTTCTTAAGTTTGTAGCATATTTGGTGTCTACCATAAACAGAATGGATAAAGAGACACCTATCACTTGTAACAAATCCACACCTGTGAGTGATCTCAGGGGTCTGGATTTCCCCAGTGCTTGATGGAGATACACCTGAATGAACTGCTCTGCAGAAGTGAGAAGCTTAATTTGTACAAAACCTTTTCAAGGAATTAACCACATCACAACAAGAATTACAATGCACCAAGGTCTTCCAAACACTTGAACTCAGCAATCATGCTTCTATCCACTGATGTGCTGTCAACGGTGAGCTGACAGATGCACAACTTCAGGCAGGAATGCTATACCCATACAAACTGGAAAATGATGTCCTGCTGCATGAAAATGATTGCAATAATTTACAGGCAGGCAAGGTCACCGTTTTGTTGAAACTTCTTTTGTGTTTCACAAATGGAAATGACAAAGGCAAAGCTTCATTAGTGCCCTAGTAGTCCCAGACAGACAAACCAAGGTCCAAGGGAGATGAAATTCCTCCTGCACACATTGCAGGTAATCAATCATCAGAGGTGCACTGTCATTAGGAGGGGCCTGCACTCACCAGATGCTTTGATGCACCTCGTTTCTTCTGCCACAAAAGACAGCTGTCATCACTGTAAGACAGTTCTGGTGTGCTAGCATCATTGCCAAGTTGGATTTCAGGCTAGTCTCGCTCCCAGAGTGATTTTTTGGTTTAGCACCAGGCATCCTGTACCCACAGGTGTTGACAAGCAAGCACATGTGGCTCACATAACAAATGAAGGCATGACCCTAGGAGACAGTTTGGGAAGACCACAGGCTACCCAGCCAGTGGGATCACTGAGCCTTAGCTTGACACAGAACTCTGCAGGATGCTGTGGAGTCAGGAGGCTGAAGGGCCCAGTGAAGATATTGGGTACCAATAACTTCAGAACCACCATGCGATGCCCCACCACCAGGCATGTGCTTAGAGCTGCTGAGCATGCTTGAAGATTCAATTTTTTCTGAGATCCTCATAAACTTTTTAATTTTAAATCAAGGGAGACACTTCTCTGAGGTTACTATCTTAGCCTGTTCTGTATTTTGAAATACATCTTATAATGGCTCAGTACTGGGGCCAGTCCTGTTTAAGTTTTTTATTGATGATTTGGAAAAGGGGATCAAGCGTCTCTCAGTCAGCTGGCAGATGACACAAAGTTGGGTGGGAGTGTTGATCTGCTGGAGGGTAGGAAGGCTCTGCAGAGGGATCTGGACAGGCTGGATCCATGGGCTGAGGCCAGTGGCATGATGTTCAACAAGGCCAAGTACCAGATCCTGCTCTTGAGTTACAGCAGCCCCAGGTAGTGCCACAGGCTGGGGGCAGGGTGGCTGGAAAACTGTCAGGTAGAAAAGGACTTGGAGGTGCTGGTCAGCATTGGCTGAACATGAGCCAGGGTGTGCCCAAGTGGCCAAGAAGGCCAATGGCACCCTGGCCTGTATCAGCAACAGTGTCGTCAGCAGGACCAGGGCAGGGACTGTCCTCCTGTGCTTTGTACTGGTGAGGCCACACCTCAAATCATGTGCGCAGTTTTGGGCCGCTGATGACAAGAGGTACCACTGAGATACTTTTATACTATAAAGTATAAAATTATGGCTATTCTGTGACTACAGAGATAAACAAAAGTAAAACAAATTAGTCACCTGATAAAGAATTGTTACAGCTCAATTAACTAAACCAAAGCTCCAGGCAGACCAAAAAGACCCCCCACAAAGCCTGGCAAGCTTGCCTCAGTCCTGAGACCTTGGAAAGTTACTGCGACGTCTAAGGCTTTACTGAGCTATACATGGCTACTGAGAGTTTCTCGTCAAGAAAGGAAAAAAATAACCCCAGAGGAAAAGGCATAATTCCAACAAAATGTTCCATGTTGCTCTAAGGGAAAAGTAAACACATAAATGTGTTATCAGGAAAAGAGAAACCGAACTGACACTGACCTGGTTGGTTGCCACTCATCTCTCTCTCCATGATGTGAGCAAGCTTATTTGCAACAGACAATCCCCTCCTTCCACCCCAAGACACAATCCACACCCCAAACTTCAGATTTTACTGCTGTATTTCCTGTGGCATATTAATGAACAAAAGCAGAACTGCCTATAAACACATTTCTGAAACAGTGTTTATAGTGCAACATCATTCAGCTTCTACTCTACTAACACATTATGAAATAGATACTTCTGAATGTGCTGTATATCAACCTGAAAGTGATGAAAACACTTAACAGCTTTATATGAGCATTTTTTTGCTTAGAGGAATTGAGTGTCTTTACAGTAGCTCTTGTTATCCCCAAAACGTTATTTTGTTCTACTCCATGCTTTGTAATGACACGTCTTTTTCAGGCTTGAATACCTATTTGCATACACAGCATTTTTAAAATTTCCATTTTTCAGAAATCTCCATATAAAATTCTGCACAAGTGGGAGTGCACTCACATTTACATAAGTAGGAATATATATCTTGGATAGAGATCTTTGAAAAGTTAATTTAAACCCAAAGTAAATTTTTTTTTCATCAGGTTTAAAAGCCTCCAAAATAGTAGATTACAATGCAACTGTGCATCTAACAGCAGCTCTGCAAGAGCTCTTCGGTAGAGCAGGAGTAACATTTAGAGAGCAAAGCTACAATGTTACATTCCACAACGATCATTTGTACTTTTAACACCATATTTGCAGTGAAAAAGGGAAACAGTAAACAGCAGTACAAAATTTTTACTAGCAGTATTAATATCAATGATTCTCGTAAAACCAATAGCATAAATCTTGCTCTTAGCACCGTAGCACATTAATTAATCAGGCCTGCCATCCTCATTTGCCCTTGACTAGGTTTCACTGATGATTACCCAGTGGAAAATTCGGCCCCTTAATGCAAACAATATCCTTTTTAACACTTTCTTTCCAGTGGCTGATTTTTGGGGGTGGCAGAGGCATCTTCATGGAAGGAGGCTGGAACTCCATTCTTTGCTCCAGACACCCTTCTGCGATTAAACGCTTCATATAGATTAAAAACTAACTCAGAAGGAATTGCTCTGCTCAAACAGAACAGCTTCTCCTTCAAGACCTCTTTTCTTTTCCTCTCAACTTTAGTCATAGGATTACTGCCAAATATTTATGCATCCTTTGAATGTGAGGCAAGAGATGTATTAAGTGCTAAGTTATTCTAATTTATTCAGCTAAAGGAACCATGTGAGGAAGCACAAAGCCTTCCCTAATTTTTTGCATTTTAGGCCAGTCACAAGTTTTACTTGTAAAGGACATCAGAATTATATTTTCTTGTTGGTAGTAAATGAAAGAAAGGAAAGAGAAAAATCATCTAAGAAATGAAACCCTTGTAAATAAAATATAATCCACAGAAGGCACAGAATTTTCCTCTGGGTCATTATTAGTGAAAGCCAGCGAGGGGATAATAAGGACATGAGACCTGATTAATTAAACATTTGCACTATTGTGCGTAATTACGTTTTTGTGAATCATCCCATGGACATCTGTTTACACAGGACCACAAGGCTCGCCATGCTGTGCTTCAGCGGGACCTCAGGCAGAGCCCAGCATGGGGCTCCCAGCCGCCGGGACCCCCGGCTCCTCCCCCAGACCAAACCATCCTTCTGCCTGCCTGAGCAGCACATCACAGCCTGCCAATCTGGCGGCACGTTCGCCGTGGCTTCTTCCCAGAGGAAGTCTCCAAACTGGCTTGGTTTAGTGCCTGAGCTGATTCACTTACACACACCAGTCTGTGAATTTGCGGCGACAATTGTACATTTTCACACTAGGTTATCAGAGTGCACTGTGGCATGCTCCTGTGTGTGGGATGTATTCCCACCTATCTTACACTTCAGTCTAGGTTCCAAGTCACATGGAGCTCACAGGAATGAATGTCTGTGGTTTTACTTGAAACATTTTATTAAAGATCTGTGCCATGACATATTTGCAGTTTAAAGCATTTTTTCAGTTTTCAGTTGCTAATTAACTAACCTGTGGGTTTGCAACATTCTGACAAAAAGCTTTGAGCTCCTGAAGCATAGTAAAAACCTTGGCACCAGCAATATCAGCTAGATTCTGCAGAGTTATGAAGAGAGACAGTTTCGGCCTGTTTAAAATTTAGTGTAGTAGAAACACTGAATTGCCATAACACGTACTTCCACAATAACCCTAAGCTGCAGCAGATTTCCACTCCAAACTATGATTGAACCCACAACATTTGGGGAATCTGCTTCTCTAAATTGGCTGGGATTTACAGGGCTCCAAGCAGCCCTGTCATGACAAAATCATCCCTCTTTCTGGGAAGACTGTGAACAGCTCTGCTGCATCTTGGAGACACTACATCCCACTTCCCTGGGAAAAGTTCAATATTTTGGTTCATTCTTTGGCTTTGTCTTCCTAATGTAATTTGGGGCATCTGAAAATATTCTATGTTTCTAGAAGTGTGGCTCTTCAGCAAAGCACTGCTAAGGGAGAAGAAGTAACATGTAGAAAGACAATACAGTTTCACATATTCATACATTTTAAAATTCAGATTAGCAATTTTCCAATCTTTACCCCCTCTTTCGGTTTATAATTCCATTTGAGTGACTTCACAGAACTTAGGGTTCTCCTTCCTCTGCCCAGGTAAGAACAGCTATTAAATCAGAATCTTTCTGAAAAATGCAGATAAAGTAACATACGGGAATAGACCATCTAAATAGGTTATTTCTTACACAATAGTTGAAAGGCACAAAAGGCTTTACAGCAACCAAGACCTAGATGTACATGATCAGAAAGAAAAAAAAGAGAAAAAAAAGTTGTACAGTTGAGAACTTCTGCTGTGTTTTCTGTTGTAAGAGGAATGGGTGTAAAAGTCCTGTTAGCAGAATCTTGCCAGGCACTGTGGGTGTCAACGTCTTGTGTATGCAAACAGATAGCTGGGCTGTGTTCTGGTGCTACAAAAATCCAACTGTCACAGGTCAAAGAGACATGCTGAGTTGGCTCAACACAGTTTTAGAAACTCATTGCTAGTGCTTTTGCCTTGCAATAAAACGCTGTCTTCCACAGCACCACCTCATTCTTGCATTAAATGAAAACATTTGTATCTCATTAGTGCGTAGTTTTCCTCCAGTGTGTCGTCTTCAGCCTGCACTACAAGGAGCCAATCCTGGCATCCTGCTGCAAGAACAAACTTTGAATGCCCTCCAGGTCTGACCACTAGTGGGACTGGTTCCTGTGTGGGCCTAACAGGTAGAAAAAGCACCTTCCAAACCTTGGAAGATGGGTACAGGCTGGACCAAGGTTCTTGCACTGAGAGGTGCAAGAAAATACACCTGTATCCTTGAGTCACATGTTCAGACAATCTCACAAGATGTATGGCACCTTTTCAAGGAAACAGGATGCCCATGGGCTTCTCCTGCATGTCTTCTTTTTTTCCCTCCTCTACAGTATGACTAGATGATTTCATAGGATCGTAGAATATCCTGAGTTGGAAGGGGCCCAGAAGGTTCATCATGGCCAACTCCTGGCCCCACAGAGGACACCCCAACAATCACACCCTGAGATAGTAGTTGTCCAAACACTTCCTGAACTCTGGAAGGCTTGGTGATGTGACCACTTCCCTGGGGCGCCTGTTCCAGTGTTCAATCACGTGGGTGAAAATATTTCCTAATATCCAACCTAAACCTCCCCTGACACAGCTTCAGGCCATTCCCTTGGGTCCTGTCACTGGTCACCAGAGAGAAGAGATCAGTGCCTGCCCCTCCTCTTCCCCTCACAGGAAGTTGTAGAGCGCAATGAGGTCTCCCCTGTGTTTCCTCTACTCCAGGCTGAACAGACCAAGTGACCTCAGCCACTCGCCATATGGCTTCCACTTTCACCATCCCAGTTGCCCTCCTTTGGACACTCTCTAATAGCTCAATGTCTTTCTTACACTGCAGTGCCCAAAACTGCCCCCAGCACTCCAGGTGAGGCTGCCCCAGCTCAGAGCAGAGCAGGACAATCCCCTCCCTTGCCAGGCTGGCGATGCTGGGCCTGATGCACCCCAGGACACGCTTGGCCCTCCTGGCTGCCAGGGCACTGCTGACTCATGGTCAACTTTCCACTGACCAGGACCCCCAGGTCCCTTTCCATGGCACTGCTTTCCAGCATCTCATTTCCCAGTCTGTCCATACATCCAGGGTTGCCCCATCCCTGGTGCAGAATCCGGCACTTTCTCTTGTTGAATTTCGTATGGCTGGTGATTGCCCAGACCCCTGATTTCTCAAGGTCTCTCTGCAGGGCCTCCATGCCTTCGAGGGAATCAACAGCTCCTCCCAGTTTAGTGTTATCAGCAAACTTCCAGTCCTGCATCCAAGTAATTGATGAAGATGTTGAAGAGCACAGGGCCGAGGATGGAGCCCTGTGGAACCCCACTAGTGGCAGGTCCCCAGTCTGATGTCACCCCATTCACTGTAGCCCCTTGTGCCTGACCCATGAGCCAGTTGCTCGCCCATCACATGATGTGTTTATCCAGCTGTGTGCTGGACATTTTGTCCAGAAGGATCCTGTGAGAGATGCTATGAAAAGCTTTACTGAAATCCAAAAAGATTACATCAACTGGCACTTCCTGATCAACAGAGTGTATTACCTTGTCACAAGTACAATTTAGTCCTTAGGGTCTCTTCCTCTGGACTGTGTGATGCCCAGTAAAGAAATAAATCAGTTGTGAATACAGTTTTTTTTCTAAAGAACAACTCCTCTAAGGTTTTAGTAATTTGATAGATTTCATCATAATTACTCCTAATTATTCCTTGCATTAGCCTGGTGAACATCAGGCATTTAAATACAATATGCCTGAACGTCTCCAGCGGGACAAGCTGCAGTGTGGGGGAGCTACAAGGGGAAGCTTGACAGATACTAGAAGCACAGGCCACTTTTTAACATGACAGAATAAGAAAATCAAACAATGATGAGAACTGGTGCCAATTTTTAAAGTGGATTCAAAGGGCAAGAAAATGCACTTTGCTCCATTCAAAAATATTTATTCAGTCATCATTTTCAGGCAGTTTATTGTAAAAGTCATATTACACACAGGTTTTCCACTCATACCTCCTGATGGTCCTCAGAAGAAACTAAATAACCGAACTGAAGCACTAGGAAAGACACAACAGGAATAATCCTAATTCCCTCCTTTATACAACTACATTAAAAAAAAAGGAATTGAGAATTAAAATGTTTAACAAATCATAATGTGGCTGTGTGGAAGAACCCAGTTCTCTGAAACACTAAAGAAAAAGGTACCATTTTCATAAACACGTTGCCAGGGCTAGGTTTAATCTTTCTTTTTTCCTCTATGGTTATCTTCAAAACCAGATACAATTCAATTTTGATTGAAACTAACTATGAAGAAAACAGTAATTTTTTTTAGTTGTTTTCTTTGTTGTTATATGTCTTAACTATAGATTATGACTGAATTTGCTGCATTTTTTTAATGAGCGGAAAGAAAATGAGTAAGCAACACAAAAACCTTAGTGAAATCTGGTGTCTGGAAAGGAGGCTGAGAACATGGATCCCATAAGTCTATGTTAAAATTTAGTCTAGAACAGTGTTTGGGGCCAGTCACTTAATCACTCTGTCCCTCAGCTTACTTCTGCAAATGACAGATTTTGATATTCCACTGGCTCTAATGCACTAGTAGGCTCTCAAGATTAAAAGCACTAGGTAGTCCTGTTGTTATAATAGCAAAAATACAGCAAACCTGTTCAATTCTCTCATGAGATAGGATTGCTAATTTGCTAATTGATGCCTTTGGAAATACATGCCTGAGCACCATCAGCACGATGCTCCCCTCCCTCATACATATTGGCATAATATGGAGAAGTGCTAAGTACTGAAAACAGTGTATAATCAACTTCCTCACTTTTTTGAGGAACTTGGACAAAAGAAATAAAGTGAAATCTCCATAGTTAAGCTACCACTGCAACTTTGCCATTGAGATAATTGGCTTTGTCAGAAAATGCACTGAATGTTTTGTGAAAACGAACAGCAGGGAATTCAGACCAGTTTATAGGCAACAGGGAGTAACCAGGGCACTTAAAATCTTGTACTGGCCAGTGCTGACTGGATGATGCAACTGCAGAAATCAATTCAAAATATTTATAAGGGCATCAGATATGACAGAAAGGGAGCAGGTGAAAAAGATTTTAAGTAACATAGCACTACTGTCCGAATATGTGATGGGAATGCACGAAGCAACAAGCAGTTCACAATGGTTTCAGTCCATTTTGGCCTCATGAATGCTAGAGCAATACAACGCTATATGGGACAGCCAGCCCTTCAAAGAGGACGGCTGGCCAGCCAAGACAGCCACAGCTCCCTACCTGCAAGGACCCCCAAGTGCAAAAATGCATCAAGGCTTGACTGAAAAAGTGAGTGGTTGAAGAAGGGACAATTTTAGCAAAGAACTATCACAATTGCCAATCAATGCTTGCAGAGACCACTCAGTGCAAGGGGTAGCTCTCTGGGTGAAGCAGCTGGTGCATCAACAAAGGCAGCAGCAGGAGGCTGCAGCCCTGCAGCCCTCTCTGGACCTGTGCTATGGAGAGGGCCAGCCTGGGTTTCTGACATTCTGGAAACCTAAATTTTTCTTAAATTAAAAAAATAACTAACCAAATTAGCTAGTATGCAGAGCTGAGTCAACCTTACTTACTGTAGAAATTCTGCGCTTTCAGCTGTGAGTCACTTTCTCCTACTGTATTTCCTAGCTATTTGTGCTACAGAACTTTCCTATTTGTGCAACACTCCATGATGGAATAGTCTTTAATGTCAATAAAACATATTTTTGAAAAGACATAGAAAGGAAAATGGAGAAAAATATATATAACCTTTGCTATATATAATGAACTGGAGACATCAAGTAGTCATGAGGCAGACACTTTTTCCTCTTCACTGAACCCCTCTAACCCAGGTTTCATTCTTCTACTTTTTAAATTTTATTTCAAGCATCAAAATGTGAGACAACAAAATCTAAGAAAACCACAGATAAGGGAAATGGGACGCATGTAAGATAAGGAGTCAGAATATTCGGCTCTATTTATCTCACGGTAGGGAGTGTTTTAGTTTAGACTTTAAAACTCTTTTAGGCCATAGTTACAGAAGTCTTAAAATGAGCTAAAGGCACTTTACAAAATGTTTTCAAAGTCTCAGAGAAAAGAAATGCTTAGTATTGTTATTATTTCTTCTAGAAAAAAGATCTCCACCCAAGGCAGGAGAAACACTGAGAAGCACATATTGCCTGAGTAACATTCCTTAAAGCATTGTGCATCCCAGAAGGCAAGTAATCAGCTTGAGTGTAATGCAGGTCTGGGTGAATAAAAGGCCAAAGTTCCAATTTACTTCAGTGGGGTCAGGATTTCCCATAGGAGCCATCCCACATTAGTGTCTGTTATTTAGTCCTGCCTCCAAAGCATCAACATTGCAGTCCTTTCTGCTGTCTCCAGCTTTGCAGGTTTAGTCCAAATATTTCATAACTGATCATATCTGGTTATCAACAGCTGATCAAATTGACAACACACTTACCTTTTTTGTGTCACCTGTCCTCACGGAAGACATACCTATTTCTAGCAAACTTGTGCACTTTGGGGCCTGTCTTATCAACCTGCTTATCATCCAGCCCCTATGTACTTCCTACTAAACCAGCAGGAAAACTCAGAATAAAAATCATGCAGCAGAACAGATCATGTCTTGCAGTTCCCCTGAGCTGTGGGAAAAGATCCTTCTGAAGGTGATTTCTGGTTTACATGGCATAGACCTTTGAAGTACACTCAATCTGGAATCAATTCAGGAATTTACAGATATGGGTTATCAGACCTTGTTTATTCACAATGATGAGAAGAGTTTAATTAATACCACACAAATTGGTCAATTCTTTGCTTTTAAACATTACCTTTTGCCCATCAGCCAATCAATATGTATTTTAATCTTCTTCCCTTTTCAGACATGGTTTTAACATCTCACAGAACAGAGTAGCAGACTTCACAATCATTAATTGCTATTACCAGCTCTTTCATTTTCTGAACATCAGCAGTTTCTATAAAATCCACTTTCATCCATGTGTTATATTGCCCATTCTTATTCACCACTTGTTTCTGAAGTATTCTTCTTTAAAACTGCAGAGGTTCTATTAACCAGGATTACAAAATAGTTCTTTTATACAATTTCCTTTCTATTCTCAGAATTTCTCATTTGACGTGGAAAAAAAAGATAAAAATAAACTTCAGTTGTAGATATACTTCCATATCTATCTACAAAACCTAAAATATGGATGAGGGAAATACAGTAATTTTCCCTGATACAAATACAATTAAGATATTTATTTTGGGATCTAGTCTAACATTTTAACCTGAGGAGTTCTAGGAGCCCATGAAAATGAAAAATGTTTAAAGCTCTGTCAGTCATAGCCTACTAAAAACCAGACGTATTTCTGCTGATCTTTGGTCACAGGTAGCACACATTCACAGTTAATATGGCTTAATATTTGTCTCCCTCTCTGTTAATCAACAAATCAATAGCTACAGGTAGGCACGGAAGAATCACTTTCACTGGCCTCTCATTTCAATTTTTTTCATGCAATTGAACTGAAACATAAAATAATAGTGGACCACAGGTGGGAGCAGAGTCAAGTGACCCAGAAGAGTATGGTATTGCTGTCTAGTTGTGCAGGGATGGAGTTAGAAAAGCCGAGGCTCATCTGGAATTTAATCTAGCCAGGAATGTGAAGGGCAGCAGGGAAGTATTGTACAAGTATAAGAACAGCAAAAGGAAAATGTGAGCCCAGTGCTGAATGGAGCAGGGAAACTGGTGACAACTAACATAGAGAAGGATGAGGTACTTGATGTATATGAGGTACTTTGTCTCAGTCTTTGCCAATAAAATCTGCTATTAGGAATCCTAGGTCACTGAGACCAGAAAGGTTGGCAGCAAGGAGACTTAGTGAAGATGGGCTGGGCTAGGGAGCAAATAAGCAGCTTATATGTAAGCTCAAAAGTGCTAAGGGATGTCATTGTGACATCACTTTCAGTTGTCTTTGAATGGTCATGATGACCAGTCAAAGGAGAGATTCCCAAGGACTGAAAGAGAGAAATACCACTCCAAGAACAGAAAAAAAAAAAATTAAAAGTTGGAGAACAGGCCTTTCAGCTTCAGCCCTCAGTCTCTAAGAAGGCAATGAGTAACTGCTCCCAGAAACTGTTTCCAGACTTTCTAGAATGTGGAAACTTGCTTGGTGGATGAAGGAAGAACAGTGGATGGTTTTTACATTGACTTTGGCAGCATCTCTGACACTGACTCCTGTAACATCATCACAGACAACCCAACAAAGCACAGGTTAAATAAATGAATGGTGAATTTAAAAGTGGCTGAATAATCAGGTCCAGTGCTGTTCAACATCTCCATTAATGGCCTTGAGGATGTGATAAAGTACATAAAGCAGGTTCACAGATGAATCAGAACTGGGCAGTGTGATTGATACAGCAGGGCATTTTGCTGACAGTTAGAGGCATTTCCACAAGAGAAAACTCCAGAAGTTCAACAAGGAGAAATTGAAAATCCTGTAACTGAGGAGGAATGACCCCAGGCACAAGTATATGCTGGCTACCCAGATGGAGATCAGTTTTTCAGAAAAAGGCTTGGGGTTTCAACCCTCAGCAAGCTGACCATAAGACAGCAAAGCATTCTCACAGCATAAAAGGTCAACATGGCTGCTTTGGGCAAAGAGTGGTTAGTAGGTTGAGGAAGGTGAACCTTCCACTCTGTTCAGCACTGGTGAGGCCACATGTAGCCATACCATGGCCAAATCTGGGCTCCCCAGTACAAAAGAGACATAGATATACTGGAACAACTTGTGCAGGGCGACAAAGATACTTGTACACACTATACTATCTTTCATATGAGGAGAGGCTGAGAGAGCTGGGCTTGCTCAGCCTGAAGAAAAGCCAGCCCAGGGGAGATGTCAAGCACGTGTATAAATACCCAGCAGGAGACAATGAAGACGAGGGATCCAGATTTCTCTCTGTGGTGCCCAGTGACAGGACCAGAGGCAATGGGCACAAACTCAAACACAGGAGGTTTCCTTGGCACATCAGGAAACACTTTTTCAGTGTGAGTGACACAGGTTGTCCAGATGGATTTTGAAGTCTGCATCGTTGAAGGTATTCGAAGACCAACTGAACACAGACCAGGAAACCTGCTTCAGCTGACCCTGCTTTGAGCAGCAGTTTGGAACTAGATTTTAGAGGTCCTATCCAACCTCAGTCATTCTGCAATTCTGTAATTTGTAAGCTAGTGGCTTGTTTACAGTTATATGCTGCAAAAATTTATGAATTTGATCACTTAGTTCTGTGATTCATGAGAACAGTCACATCACTCGTGTAGTGGTATCATGGAATAGATGAAGTCATTGTCATAAAACAGGAACATTGCCTAAACAAACCAAATGCTCTTGGGTACTTTAAGCTACAGACAGAGGGAATGAACTGTGGCACCTTAGGATATGCTCATCCTCTTGTTTGGTGGATACAAACCTCAGGTTTCAAAATGATGCAGTTTCCCCTCCAATCTTTTATTAGACAGACAGCCACTTATATGTGTATTGGTGTGTCTCATCATTATTGTGTGTTATACACAATGTTTTTCATATCTGTGCCAAGTGAATGGATGAATTTTTAACGACCTTAATTTTTCTATCACCTTTGCTGTCCTCTAAGTTCCCATCTTGAAACATTTCCATTAATATAGTCAATTGGCAAGGCAGTGGTGACTGAAGTAAGTCTGGGGGTGAGGGTTAGATCACGCTGTACGGGGGGAGTTCTGGTCACAGGAGATTTAAACAGCTCCAGGGAGCATGGCGAACAGGGGTGGGAAAACAGGGGTGTGGCATGGCACAGCACTTTGCAAGGCAACTCACACAAGCACAGGAAATAGCAGGGGCTCCTCTCCAACCATCCAGGAGCAGCCAAGAGAGGCAGCAAACAGACTGAGTAGCTGGTATGGAAGAGCACCTTCTAGCCCCAGTCTTTTCAGCGTACTAATTCAAGCTTCCTCAGCTAAGGTTTTGACACACCAAGCTAAATCCCATGTAGCTACAGAAGTCACTGAACCAGCTATGTCAGAGGTCTCCAGCCAAACCTGCTGATGGGAGATGTAGCTCTCCAGGTCACAGGCTGCCAGGAGTGCCTGATACCTTTCTGCAAGGCCAGGGCTGACAAAAACTTATTTTTCACAAGATGTGCTGTGTCACCAGAGGAGGGAGCTACAGGAAGAAGTGAACAGGCTATGTAGTATTTGAGCAAACGAGGAAGGGGCTGATGATTATTTTCAGAGACACTACAGTCTCAAGGCTCTTGGGAGTCTCTAACTTCCATTGCAGTGGAGAAGCAGATGGACTGAGAACCCTGCACAGCAATTAGACCAGGGTCTGTTAGTCCAGGGTCTGTCGAGATGAAGACTGGAAGCAGGTCACAGCATGTATCAGGAGGAGGGTTCCGCCTCCTTCTCAGATTCTGACAAGTAGGACTGGCACTTTCTACAGCAGGTGTGAGAGTCTGGAAGTAAGTGGCCAGACAACTGATGAGGCAGGTGAAGGTCCTTCTGGGATCAAGTGGCATCCTAATGCAACACCATCTGTACCCCACATCATGACCTCCTGTTAAAAGGAAAAGGAGGGTAGCTGTAATAGGAGACTCCCTTCTAAAGGGAATGGAGGGCCTGACATGCAGACTGGACCCAGCTCATGGATAAGGGACATTAATAGGAAGACTCTCCAGTATAGTAAGGCCTTGTGATTACTATTCTTTATTGGTTGTTCAATGGGGCAATGATGAAATAACACAGAGAAGTCCAAGGGCAATCAAAGAGAAGTCAGTGCTTTGAGAAGATATGTAGAAAGATCAGGAACACAAGTTGTGATTTCCTCAATCCTTCTGGTAACAACGAATATTATTAATAGGAATAGGCAGATCTACCAGGTCAATGTGTGGCTCTTAGGCTGGTGTAATCGGAAAAATTTTGGGGTTTCTGACAGTGTTCTACTCAACACTTGGTCTACTGACACCTGAAGAGATGCACCTTTCTCAGAGGGGAAAAAGAGTTCTAGCACAGGAGCTAGCAGGGCTTGTTGGCAGAGCTTTAAACTAGCTTGGAAGGGGGAAAGGGACCAAACCAGGCTCACCATGGTGAGCAACGGGATGGTGTGACAAAACTTAAGGAAACAAGCACTAATGGGATCCTTCAATCACCTTCATTGACTACAATGTGCCACATCTGAAATGCTTCTACACTAATGCACACCACATGAGGAACAAAGAAGACGAGCTGGAAGCTTGGCCCAGTCCCAGGGACTTGACATCATTTGCATAAGTGAAACCTGGTGGAATGAGTCCTGTGACTGGAGTGCCCTGATGGACAGTTACAGGCTCTTCAGAGGGAACAGACAGGCCAGAAGAGGCTGGGGGGTGGCTTTGTATGTAATGAAAAGGATATGTTCCTTTTGTTTCATTACATTGTTCGTAATGAAAGGAATGTATGGAGCTCACAGTTGGCAATGACACAGTAGAGAGTCTCTGGATAAGAATCAAGGGACAAACAAATAATGCAGGTGTCATCATGGGACTCTACTATCAACCTCCCAGCCAGGACGATGATGCCAGTGAATTATTCTTTGAGGAGCTAAGGGATACTTCCAAGTCAACTGCCCTTGTCCTTATGGGGAACTTCAGCTTGCCAGAAATCAACTGGGAGCACCACACAGATGGTACAATCCAGGCCAGAAGATTCCTCAGAAACCTGGATGACAACTTTATGGAACAGGTCCTAAGGGAGCCGACTCAGACAGATGCTCTCCTTCATCTCCTTCTTGTCAACAGAGAGGATCTTTTGGATCAAAGTGGTGGCTATCTTGGTCACAGTGACCACAAAGTGATCAAGCTTAAAATCTCAGCGGACAGCAGGAAAAGTGCCAGCAACAATTCAACTCCAAACAATTCAATCAAGTAATCAGACATCAGGCTGCTCAGGAAACTAGTGACTAATGTCCCCTGGGAAAATATTTTTGCAGGTGCTTGGGTCCATCAGTGCTAGTCGTTTCTTAAACACCACCTTCTAAGGGGACAGGAGTAGGCAATTCCCAAATGTCTGAAGTCAAGCAGACAAGGCAGAAGGCTGGTTTGGCTGAGCAGGAATCTTCTCTTGGAAATAGAACAAAAAAGGAAGGTGTATGCCCAGTGGAAGCAAGGTCAGGTGGCATGGGAACAATAAGAGATGCTGCTCACCATTGTAGGGGGGAAATTCATGTGGCCAAAGATCAACTGGAGATGAAGCTGGCCAGAACTGTAGGAGCAATAAAAAGAAACTTTTCATACATTTTAGTAGCAATAGGCAGCATAAAAATAACACCGGCCCATTACAGGATGAGGATGGTCACCTCAAAAACAAGGATAGGGACATGGCAGAGGTATTTAACGCATTCTTTGTCTCTGTCTTCAACACTGATGATGGACTAAGGGGGTCCCAGTGTCCTCAGCTGGAGGACCATGGCGGAGAGAATTATAAACTCCCAATCAACCCTGAACTTGTGTGGAATCTGCTGCTCCAGCTGGATCCCTACAAATCTATGGGGCCTGATGGGATTAATCTGAGAATCCTGAAAGAGCTGGCTGATGTCATCACAAAACCCCTGTCAATGATTTTTGAGTGATCTTGGGAATCCAGAGCAGTCCCAGTTGACTGGAAGCTGGTAAACATTGTCCCAGTTTTCAAGAAGGGCAAGAAAGAGGACTCTGAAAACTACAGGCTTTCAGTCTCACTTCAGTGCCCAGTAAAATCATGGAGATTATTCAGAGAGCTATTAAAAACACCTAAAACACAATGCAGTATTTGGTCACAGCCAGCACGGCTTCATGAGAGGAAAGTCCTGCTCATCAAACCTGATTTACTTTTATGACAAGGTAACACACCTCACTGATCAGGAAGTGCCAGTTGATGTAATCTTTTTGGATTTCAGTAAAGCTTTTCATAGCATCTCTCACAGGATCCGTCTGGACAAAATGTCCAGCACACAGCTGGATAAACACATCATGTGATGGGCGAGCGACTGGCTCATGGGTCAGGCACAAGGGGCTACAGTGAATGGGGTGACATCAGACTGGGGACCTGCCACTAGTGGGGTTCCACAGGGCTCCATCCTCGGCCCTGTGCTCTTCAACATCTTCATCAATTACTTGGATGCAGGACTGGAAGTTTGCTGATAACACTAAACTGGGAGGAGCTGTTGACTCCCTCGAAGGCATGGAGGCCCTGCAGAGAGACCTTGAGAAATCAGGGGTCTGGGCAATCACCAGCCATACGAAATTCAACAAGAGAAAGTGCCGGATTCTGCACCAGGGATGGGGCAACCCTGGATGTATGGACAGACTGGGAAATGAGATGCTGGAAAGCAGTGCCATGGAAAGGGACCTGGGGGTCCTGGTCAGTGGAAAGTTGACCATGAGTCAGCAGTGCCCTGGCAGCCAGGAGGGCCAAGCGTGTCCTGGGGTGCATCAGGCCCAGCATCGCCAGCCTGGCAAGGGAGGGGATTGTCCTGCTCTGCTCTGAGCTGGGGCAGCCTCACCTGGAGTGCTGGGGGCAGTTTTGGGCACTGCAGTGTAAGAAAGACATTGAGCTATTAGAGAGTGTCCAAAGGAGGGCAACAAGGATGGTGAAAGTGGAAGCCATATGGCGAGTGGCTGAGGTCACTTGGTCTGTTCAGCCTGGAGTAGAGGAAACACAGGGGAGACCTCATTGCGCTCTACAACTTCCTGTGAGGGGAAGAGGAGGGGCAGGCACTGATCTCTTCTCTCTGGTGACCAGTGACAGGACCCAAGGGAATGGCCTGAAGCTGTGTCAGGGGAGGTTTAGGTTGGATATTAGGAAAAGGTGTTTCACCCAGAGGGTTACTGGGCACCAGAACAGCTCCACAGGGCAGGGGTCACAGCACCAGCCTGACAGAGTTCACAAAGTGTTTGGACAGTGCTGTCAGGCACATGGTATAACTCTTGGGGCTGCCCTGTGCTGAGCCAGGAGTTGGATTTGATGATTCTTTTGGGTCCCTTCCAACTCAGCGTATGCTGTGATTCGGTGATTCTGTGTAATATGTGTATGGCAGAATGTGATTCTTTTAAGAAAAGCATCTGAGTTCATGTAATAATGGTAAAATAATGCTATCTTTGGGGATAGGACACTTATTTTAAGACAAAATCCTCACAATATGTAAAACCAGGGCAAAGAGAATGCATTAAAATATTACTTAGAGCTGACTTACGTTGGTGGTCAAAACAAGAAAACTGGAGTATCAGGTTTATAACCCAGTTGACTAATGCTGCATTTCTGATAGGATGTTTAAACTCTGCTCTAATATAGGAAGAATCCTAGAAACACTCAAAGTTGTACTACCTGGATCTACTTTCTTCCTTCATTCATTCTCACAGAATACTCCTTCATTCTGGAAAAAGAAGAATTTTGATTGTGAAAATAAAGATACATATACACACACAACAGAAAAAACAAAGCAGATGTACATGAAATGGAGAACAGGAAACTGAAGGAAAAAAAAAAGCGCTTATGGAATCTATGCAGAAATTTCTATCACAAGTCTTTTCTTAGGACTACAGTCCAGATTCCAGTCTAAAGTCAACTCAAGTAGCTCTACACACTTCATCTTCATGTCCCTAAGTTTCATATCTTCCTGAGGTCCTCAGACTTTTCTATAAAAATTATAGTATCTAAATTGGATGTGCATTAGGCAACTGGTTTAATGGAAAAGATGACTAATGCTTGCTCGAAGAAATAAGTTTGCATTTGACTAGCTTACATGGTGAACTGTAACTGCTCTGTGAACTTTCTAAGAGGTTCTTGTACACTCAGACAGAGGTAGAAACCATTTCAGTTATTAAAAGAAACCAAGTCTTTTTGTGCAGCAGCAAAAAAGAGGAAACTCCTCCCTTTCGAATTATAAATCTTTATAGTGCAATTCTTTATGGCTAGGAAGAGAACTTCAGACACTTTTCAAATAACCCCAACTGTTTAATCTGTACCCTTTAGGAAGTCAAGCTGTGTGTGTACGTGAGACAGAAACATTTTCGCTGAAACAGGAAGAATGATATGATTATCCTCAACCCACTGTAAAACTACCTCATTCTTACAGGGGAAGAAACCTACATTTCCTTTGCAGAGAATGGCATTATATGGCTTGTGAATCTTCATCCTTTTGTAGTCTGGTTAGAACCTGTGATAACAGGGGACCATGGTAGGCAAATGGAAACTACATCCATTAACAAAGGTATTAAGTTTTACCTAAGTAGAAAAGCAGCAGCTTCTAAGTTTAGCTTACAGAAAAACAAGCCTGAGCCATTCATACAAGATCCTATTTATCACTTCCTTTTAAATTTACTATTACTCCAGAGTCAGTTCAGTCAGGGTGTCTTTTGCTAGGTTTTAAGCAATTCATTTGATATTCTAGCAAATCCAATATCTCAGTAGTAGCATTCATTGATTTCCCTACCTTTCCCTATGCAGTGCTCAGCCACTCATACAGTCACAAAAATGCAACACAAACAAGTATTCCACAAATATTCAATTAAGACTTTTGACGTAGTTACAGTTGTAAAGGTGTTTCACACTGGAGGAAATTTGCATTTCCAGTAAATTAAGATACATTCACAGGCTGCAGGACATCAATACAGTAGACATAACAATGAATACATGTTGCAGATTGATGACATTTTTCATCTGAGAGTGAAAACATTTTTTTAAGGTACTGGAGTAAAATTGGTAGAAATTTGGTCTTAATGAGAATTTACAATCAGACTCCTGGACAAAGGGTTTCCACCTCAAAGGGTAAACCGGGAGGTTTTTTGTTTGTTTCTTTTTTGTTTGATTGTTGTCATTGTTGTTCGGGGATTTTTTGTTTGTTGCTTTGTTTTGGTTTTACAAGTAGCAATTGACATGAAACATAAAGTGGTTTTTTCCTCTTTTTCTTATAGGGAGCCACAGCAGCATGTGGTGTCCAAATCCTAATTTATTGATAAAATCACAGAAGCCTCTTCTTTAGAAATAACGAGAGCCTGAACAAGGCTACAGATCTCCTCTGAACCTAATCAGAGATTCACTGGTTTCCTTTTCTTTCCGATCCCTCACAATTAAAGCTGCTTCTAGATATTCTCTCCTGTTATACATTATTTTCCTAAATTAGAGCATCCATTAGGAAAATACTATGACAATTTCTCTAACTGGTCAGTTTTACATACCTTCTTCTTGGAGCTTTTTGGTCAAATGACTAGCTCTACTTTGTAGTCAGCCTGAGATCATATGTGGTTCACTCCTTTAAAAATGGGTTTATTTACGTTGCCAAACAATAAATTCTTCACACTTTGCTGTTAATAATTGAGTTTCTCCTTTTTTCTTACTAATAATTTAACACATTATGCCTTGATAGAAGTTAAAGAGTTCACCAAGCAACAGCTGGTTCTACCCAACTGCTACAAGTGCTTCTGGGATAAGTCAGTAGTTCAGGGCAAGGCACACAATATGTGCACATACACCACAGAGTTAAGTAAAATATAGCATTAACATGTTCAAAAAGCCAACACACAATTCATATGTTCATATACAAATGCATTGCAGGGACAATTAGACTTTGAACTACAGGAAGTTCCCACAAGTCTTCTTATGGCTTCACACCTCTGTATTGCTCAGCGCTCTTTGCAGCATAGTTGAGAGTTTCTGGAAGCTAGAAAGATCTACTTTTTGCCCTTGACCCAGCGGTAGAGAGAATTAAGTCGCCACAGGTCAGAGCTCTATAGGTCTTGCCTGCTGAACTCAACAGCTCTTCGTAGTATACAACAGATTCAGTGCAGATCTTGGGAGAAGACATAGATCTGCAAATATCACCAGTCATTCCTACATGAAGCAGTTAATCTGCTTCCAACACTTTCAAAATATATTAGACATGAGGAGAAAACTAAATATATTTACCTAGACCTATTAAGGCAGGTCTTTAAATGAGCTTAAATGCTGCTACTAAAAAGACTATTACGACTTTCCACAAAATCACTCTTTGTGATTTACTACTCACACAAGACTCAAACACTAAGAAGGCCAAGTGTGATGTACCAATGCCACCTAATAAGATATTATAAGGACCAGGAAATTCACCAAATGCATCAAAAGTTTCACACAAGCTAGGTCCATTTGCAGTTGCAAGCTTCAACCAGGCTGGCTGATATCAACTTGGAAAATGACATGGGCTTGAAAAAAATTTTTTGAAAGTCATAATTCATGAGCATTTGCAAATTCATTTCCAAGACAGAATTCTAATGACTTCCAGAAACCACCCTGCAGTCATGAGAAAAATCCTGGAAAGCTCAGAGTCCAAAAGTGTAACAAAGTCCTATGGGACTAGACAAACAGCATGCAGAATACTCCAGCCAAAATAAGAAAGTATAAAGCAGCTGTCCACATGAGGGCAGTTACTTTGGAAAAGTTATTCTACCGTGCAAAAGCACACCACCAAATATATCCTACCCACTGTGCACACAAACTTTTGTAAACTAAAGTTTGTTGCTTCCTGTATTTCTCTTCAAAAGCTTTTGAGTCCACAGTTTGTACCACTTTCTACATCTCAATTGCCAAGCCAGCATCTATTCCCTCTTGGGGGTTTTCAGAGAAATAACATGAAGTTACTTTTTCCAAATTTAGAGAAAGACAAGATGAAAAAACATTGGTGTGTCCTAAGGCCAGATTACAAAAGCTGTCAGATGGCACTTCTATAACTTTCTTCGGGAGCTGCCTTTGTACTTTTCAAGGTACGTTTATCAACTTGTGTGACACATCCAACAAAAAACCCCTTGAGATTATTTTATTTGTCTAAAGACTCAATAATTAAGTCTTGCCAGTTGTCTCAAGAGGCAGTCTGAAAACATATACAACAAAACCAAGCCTAGTTCACGTTTCCTGTCAGTGTATTATGGATATTGCCACCATTTAGACAGTACAGGATTCCTGCGCCAGCAGAGTATGACTATTCTGTCTTGCACACTGGTTTCTCTATAGCAGCATGATATGTCAGTGTATACTTTGCTGAAGAGAACTTTCTGTCAACAATCAGTGTTTCATTGGCATTAATGTGCAGTAAAAGACAACGAAGCATGACTCAATTAAACCACCAAATACTGCATTTAAATAACATTAACCCCTGACATTTTAAAAGAACAGTGCAGGATTTTAGCTGCATGACTCTCGTTAAGGTCAGTGCTTTAATATATACAGCTTCCCACCCCAAATGTCTGACATAAATTTGTTTCAGTAAGTCAATTGAGAATGAAGCCTGAAACTAGGATTTATCTACTACTGCAAACATTGCAACTAAGATTTTTCCCATGCTATTGTTCACGGGAACAAATTTTATTAAACTTCACATGGTGTTGAGGTAGGAAATGATTTAATATTTAATTCACAATTCTCTTGCTTTTGTTTTGATAATTACCTCATGGACTGAGGTTTACACATAGTTTTCAAAACCTTTTTAGTCAGAAAAATCTCAAATGCTATATAGGCATGTCACAGGATGGAGTGTAGCTTTGGGTTCCTCCTCATGTGTGCCAGTAGAATCCCATGCACTAGAAGGACTTTACAAAGTCCTGATGGCAAGTCAACACAGGATACACTGAAAGTTACTGAAACTCGCCTGATTCATACAAAAGTTCCCCCCACTTATTTTGCTATGCACATGTGCCAGATTTTTAAGCCTAATAGCATTTTTCCTGTAATGTGTAGAAGGTTTATGCCTTTCTTATCTGTACTGCTCACAAGTACAGTGTTTATGATGCTTGTTTCCAGGACTTTTAGGACCACATCACTAGTGTGAACTAAACCAAACCATTCAGACATCTGCAAGTTAACAGTTAGTGGTACTGTTACGTGGGTTAGCTGTATATCACATAAAAAGAAATGTAATTATTTAAACATAATTAGCATTGCTTTAATTTTGAACAATTTCCCTGCTACCATCATGCAGTTGGAGACTAAAAATATTTGTTTACCAAGAAAAAGAAAGGATACTCATACAATAATGGTGACAATACTTGCGCTTAAAATCTAATCTTTAAATGTAATGTTTTCAACTTTTTAATTACTGGCTTTCATGAAATTAGTCAAAACAAAATCCAACCCTTATGAAGCTTTAATCAGACACAGTAGAGCCACGAGAAGGCAATTCGCTATCAGTAATAATTATTAGTACTTATAAAGAGACAAGCATGGTACAGTAGAGGTGGTAGGTAAAGAACTGAAGAAAAATTATTCAGTGGATCCCCCTACTTCTGCTGAACATTAGAAACAATTTAGTTTTCAGACACTTCCTCATATTTTGCTTTGTCCTTGCTCAATTTTATTCATCAGTCACTGGACACCAGAAATAGCAAAGATTCAGTTTCATATGCGTTGCTGAATGGCTGGTTTGTAAAGCACTGAACTGCAATACATAAAATTATATAAATTACCCAAAATTCCTACATGATGCTCTCCGTGACAGCGCTCAGACCCATGTTAGCATGACAAAGAGCATGTCACCTTCCATCTCCCATTGAAGGACAATTTGCAGAGACCTAACTGAAAGTCACGTCTGAGTCTGTAAAACGGATGTCAGAGTATCTATCAGAAAATGTAAGTTTTCCAGTTTAAACTTTGTACAGAGAGATGTTAAATAATTTATGCAAAAATCATTGTAGATTCCACTGGTTTAGTTGAATATTCAGCAAAGAGGAAAGAAGACACTTAAGCACTTTCTGAGGAAATACTGAGGTACGTTTTTAGGCCATATGGAGAGTATGATGCAAAATGATTGTTCAAAAATAATCAGATTATGAAGACCAAAGTGAAGTTAGGTTAGACAAAATCTAGTAATTTCATACTGGGCAAGATGAAAAGTTAGGAAAGAATGTCCTAATAGATTCTTTTGTTAGTTTGGATTTCAAGGCCAAGCAACAACAGAATGGAGAGAGAAATGCTGAGTAAGCTTGGTATTCATACAGCACCAGCAGTAGAAGAGAGGTGCTCTTCACATATAGATTTGATCCAAACTCTGAAGCTGCCAGGGGCTTTCTGGCATTTATTCACTGGAGAATAATCAAAGAACTACAAAAAACATCAGGAGAAAAATGCTACTAAAGCAATTTTGTATATCAGAAGAGAGTTTAGATATTTTTTTAGGAGCTAAGTTATAGCACATGCAAATTAATCTTAAATTAAAACACTGGAAAACCTTTCAAGTACAGAATGACAGCAGAATGATCAGATGCTCTTGTAAGTAATCAAATGATCAAACTGACCTAATTGACAAAGAGGTTACATAAAATATTGCATTTCACTTAATCCAGGGCTTTAGCAGTGTTTGGAAACTTGGAGAGCCCTTTACAAAATAAAATGTCCCACTTGTTGAGTAAGGAATTATGGACTAGATACATGGACAGTAAGCCAGTTGCAAAACTGTCTGAACTGGTGAGCTCAAAGGATTGTGATCAATGGCACAAAGTCCACTTGGAGGCCAGTCACTAGTGGTGTACCCTAGAGGTCAATATGGGGACCAATACAGACTCATAACATTGTTAATGGCCTGGATAGTGGCACCCAGTGCAAAATCCCTAAGTTCACAGGTGATACTAAGATGGCAAAAGTGGTTCAGATCAGAAGGGTTTGCTGCCATCCAGAGGGACTTCTGACAGACTGGAGAAGGACTGACAGGAACTTGATGAAATTCAAGTTAAGAGAAGAAAGGCTGCTCTGCCTGGGGAGAATAGCCTCCAGCACCAGGACAGGATGGGGACCTGAGACTGACTGGGGACCAGCTGTCTGGGGAGCAGTTTGGCAGAAAAGTACCTGGAGGTTCTTGGTCTTTCTGTTTACCATGAGGCAGAAATGTGCCCTGGCAGCAAAGCAGGCCAACAGCCCCTCTGGGCTGCATCAGGAAGACAGCTGCCAGCAAGTCAAGGGAGGCACTCTTTCCCCCCTATCCAGCATTGGTGACTCTGTATCTGGAGTAATGGCTCCAGTCCAGAGCTCCCTAGCACATGAGAGATGGAAATATAGGAGTGAGTCCAGTGAACGACGAAAAAGATGACTAATAAAATGACTGGAGCATCTGTCATATGAGAAGAGGCTGAGAGAGTTGTGATTTTTTTAAGCTTGTAGAAGACAAGGCTCAGGGAGATCTTACCATCTTGTGTAAATACCTGTAAATTAGAGAATATGGAGCCACACAATCCTCTATGGTTCCTAGTGAGAGGACAAAAGGCAATATTCAGCAACCTGTTGTAATTGACTGTATTCTAAGCAGGGGTGCTGGAATACATGATCTTCAGAGTTGCCTTCAAATCTCAGCTCCCTTGGATTAACTTAGTAAAGGCATTCAAGATCTTTTACAATGAAGGATACTCCCAAGAATGTCTATCCAACTTGACAGGCAGTAAAGCTTCTGCTGAATTTGCAAATAGTTTTGGGAGACAGGAGCCAAAAAAACCCTCTGTACTACTGGTGTAATAGGTATTGCTTAGAGTATGTGGAATGGTAATACAGTCAGTCCAATAACCAAAATCTTTGCTGAGAAAGATATACATACGTGTGCACACAGGCACACACACAACTTGTACTAACAGCTATAAAACCTACAGCAGGGAAGAAATAATGTATTTCACATTCTCTTTTCAGAGATGTGTTGCTTGGTAGGTAAATAAATTAATATTACTTTTGACACTGACCAGAAAGCTAATCATTTGTTGCACCACATTCAAAAACTATGGAGAATATTTTAGTCCCACCAAACACAGGCTTACTTCTAAGGAAACTGGTTGTTGTACTGGAGGAGTGCTGATGATGAAGCTGAGATTATACAAGTGGAACTAGTCCTCCTCAAATTCCAGGCCCTAAAAAGGAAAAGCTTCAAAAGTAAGGATCAAGGTCTCAAGCTCTGTAATTTTCAAAGCAAGGCAGCACAGATGGTACATACAGGATGTTCTTTTGAGAGCTACTGTTACTGAACTGTGTTGCCACATTCTACACAAGCATGACTTTTATTGTGTCCCCAAAAGATAGGGAAAAATATGCTTTGGTAAACTACAAACTACATTTGTAAACTACTAACAGGGGATCTTCTATTTATTTGGAATTTATCACAAATTTCAATTTATCAAATGCATGGAAAAGCAACTCAGGAGTATCACACTAAAGATAATCCAGTTTGCTACTCTCAGCTTCTTCACAATATAAGAAAGAGGAGATTTTGATTACAAATGGGACATCTGACAGCCAAATAAAAGATATTTCAAAGTCCCTTCCAGGTGGATAGCTTTAAGAAAAAGTGTATGTAACTCACAGTTAGTCAATATTTAAATAGAGTGAATGAGGTAGACGTTCTCCTTCAATGAAAACTTACAAACTAGTTCTTGTGAGAAATGATAGCTTGTTAGATCATTCCTATTAACTGCAGTCAGTTTGCCATTGTTATGGTCCCTGTGAAATCACATAAACCCATGATTGGAGCTGTAACTGGAGTAACTGGAGGAGATAGTCCTACTCTCAATAAGACATGGATTTCAGAAAGAAATCCTTTTTCTGTCTCTACATGCACAATACCACACAGACTTGCAGTGATGGGAAAGGGACACATAGGCTGCAAATCTTCAGCAGTTTGAGACCACATAGCAAAAAATAGGCACTTTTTTCTCAAACTATAGAGTACCATGAGAATATACTTTAAAAAGTAAAGTGCTTAAATGCGTCTATACAGAGTAGAGAGGGAAATAATCAGTGAGATATATTCTTTCATTCTTCATATTAATATAACAGATCTTTGATATTAAATCTGGAAGAGCAGAATGGAGTACTTGTGGTGCCTTTAAGAATAGTCACTGTCATGAAAGAGTGGAGCCAAAGCAGTTGGAGGAAAATGAAAACTTCTTCAGTATTCAAGACTAAATACATAAAGAAAAGGAATGTTCTTCCTCTGTCAGCTGACTCTTACATGTAAGAGTTCTTCAGGATTTATTATTTGGCATTTCGTGGCTCTGTATTACTATACACACATACATGCACATCCTGGCTGTGAGCAATGGACTGCACAATAGAGAATACCTGAAAATTTGGAGCTACCTTATATTAAAGATCTTCTGTTGAAAATTTAAAGGTATATTAACAGTGGATTGGTTTGTTTAGCCTGGAGAAGAGGAGACTGAGGGGAGACTTCATTGCAGTCTACAATTTCCTCAAGAAGGAAAGAGGAGGGGCAGGCAGACCTCTTCTCTGTGGTGACCAGTGACAGGACCCAAGGGAATGGCCTGAAGTTGTGTGAGGGGAGGTTTAGGTTGGATATCAGGGAAAGGATTTTCACCAAGAGGGTGTTTGGGCACTGGAACAGGCTCCCCAGGGAAATGTGAGAGCACCAGCCTGACAGAGTTCAAGAAGCATTTGGACAGTGCTCTCAGGCACATGGTGTGACACTTGGGATTGTCCTGTGCAGGACTAGGACTTGGACTTGATGATCATTGTGTGTCTCTTCCAACTCAGGATATTCTATGATTCTAGAGTACCTGAAAACAAGGGTAGCTAGAAGATTTGTTCATTTTAAGTGGTATATCATTTATGCAAATATTTTTTTCCATCCAAAATGGAACTTCATTAGTAGTCATGAAGCTTAAGAATCAAATCCTACATTTGACATATTAGAAGAAATTACAAATTCCATAATGCATAATATTATTTTTCTAATGTATCACTGGCCCATACTGAGAAACAGTCTATTATACAGATTTTGCATTCAATCTTTTTGTCAAAAACTAAACAGCACATCAAAAGTTAATAGCACTAGGGAGTTCTGTGATTAATACGAAAACAAATGGTATATTACTAAATTTCTTTCATTCTTCATTCACAATGATGAAAATGCTAGGATTTAACCTTTAAGGGTTAAAGAGTTTAATCAATGTCAATGTCTGATCTTCTGAAGGCGATAAAGAACAGTCTGTCTAGCGATACCCAACAGAACATCACTTTGTCAAGCCACAAAGCACCCAAAAGCTTGTCAAGTAAGTTACCAGAAACCTCTTTGTGGTTAGAACTCAGCTCCTTCCTGCTTGACCTATTATTTGATATTTGACCACTTGGTTGCAAGACACTTGCTCTTTCCAGCTGAAATGTCACTGGGGCATCTTGTCAGCTCCCCGACATCTCGGCCTGACATACAATTTTACTTTTGTGTGCTACAAGGCAGAAAATGCAGGGCAATGGCCTTGCTTTAAATTCTGTCAGCATCAAAGATGGGCGTCACTCTTGGGTCCTACCAACAACAACAAAAAAGGAGTCTATTTGAAGGTCAAAACAGCCAGTACTTTTTAGTCTTTCAGTTTAAACTAAATACATTACCTGCAACACTGGTTTGGGAACTGTCCTTATAAAGTATATAAACATATCATCAGAAATCCTCCCTCCGCAATTGTTCTTTCTTTCTTACGAAATGCAGACTTGATAAAAGGGTGAATTTTCAGCGCCTGCAGGGACCAGATTCAGTGGTTAACTTAACTTGTTCAAATAGGCAAGTGGTATCATGTAGCTTTACAAGGAGCAACCTGACCTTCTCACATTGACCAGCAGTGACATTATTGTGCAGGAAGAGAAGCAGTCACATCATTTCTGTTTTGCACAACCTGCTTAAAGTTTGCAACTAAATGCTTGTCTTCAGTTGAGCTGACAAGAGAAAAGAGGGGGCTCAGTGAACCATGGCAGGGCTGCCATGAAATGACAGGAATCATTGGCATACATTTCAAATAGCTCTCTCAATCCTATTAAAGTATTGCAGTCCTGCTTTAAAATAGACAAGTATGAAACAACTTTGATAGATAGAGACTAAAATGGCTTATTGATTTTTTTTTTAAGACTGAGGAAAATTACCCAAAATGTGTCATTCTTTAACATTTAAAAATATACTACATAAAAAATGAACAACTGCAATAAATAAAAGTTTAAAGAAATAACTGCTTCTGTATGCAAAACTGACAAGTGCAGAAATATGAACATACAAATGCACATTTTCATAAAACCATAAAATTAATGTCAAAAAATACAAACGCTGAACTACAATTCAAAGATAGCAACAAAATTACACTTTAATTGCATCATTTTACATTAATACAATTTTTCCCTTCTAGAAGATTATTGATACTAAGAATCTGAAAATCCATTTTCCATTGTTCTTCTGGGATTGGATGTGACATCCAGGTTGAAGAAACAGATTGAAGACAGAGAACTGTCTCTGTTTTGCATAACACTGTAGGATGTGTCAGGTTCAGCTTGCAATGCCAAAAAGTCTGGGATAGAACTCTGGTCAGGCTGAATTTTTTGCTTGGAGCCACGCTGATGTTTGAACTACTTCTTGTTTCCTGGAATGATAAATAAAGAATAAAAAAACAATCAAAAGAGAATCTACATTTACTGTTAAATTCCTTTCACAAAGGTATGTATATGAAGTCTTTGCAAGTGTTTGCTTCTTGTTTTAAACCTGAGAACCAATAGTCATATTTAATAAAAAGAAACAAAGGACATTTTCTCGGGTATTCTGCATGACTAAGTGTTAAAAAACAATAACCTACCTTATTTGAAGTGCTACAAATACTTACAGAGAACTTTTACCCCTCTTCATTATAATTACCAGATTTCTTTTTTATCAAATAAGCCAACTTCTTCCACAGTCTCCCTGTCACTGTTACTAGGAAACATGTGTCATGCTAACCATGGAAGGCATTTGTTTACTTTTAAACGTATTTTGTCATCAATTGAAATCAAACACTTAATACTATTCAAATGTTAGCCTGTTAGAAAATGCCCAGAAAATATACACTGAATGTATGTTGATGGGAACATGATTCATACTTCAGTAAGTCTCAACATTCAGTCAAACAGATATAAAGGTTAGACTAGTAAAAATTCAGCATTAAAGAACTTCCAACACCAAAACATCAGGCATCCTACTTTGAAAGATTATGGATAATATCTGTATATGAGTACTAAAAATTCTTTAAAAAATTGTAAAGAAAGACATTCTGTATTCCCCTAAACAAATAAAAGAAAACTCAATGCCATATTGCTCTTCTGCCCTTTACCAATGCACTACAAGATGTGAAAATAACAAATATTTCATCAGGTCTTAAAGTATGTGAAAGCATCACATGCAAAGCATAATTATGGAATAAAAAAATTAACACACTGAATGACCATTCAGTATCTTTGGGGTTTAGAACACTCTCTCTTCAGCATTTACGGAAGGGTATACATGGATATATAAACACACATTGAGGCATAAACCCATATATACAGATACACAGATTCCAATACACATACTCATAGGTATCTGAAGAGAGGCTGAAGGGTGTGTGTATATTCATATTTCAACAAATCCAGTCTCAATCATGTGTATAAAGACACATTCATGAAAGATTCCCCTTTCCTCTGTTACTACTGCTGAAGAAAAATCAATTGTTGCCTCTAACACCTACTTCAACAGTTCCCTTTGATATGGACTCTTTTGATTTCCTGATTCACCACAAGCTATATTGCAGACACTGTAAACAACCAGATTATGTTAGACCTTCATTAAGAACCCATTCAGTAGCAAATTTAGATGACTGTTTCAAGTACATAGTTAAAATGAGGTAGTGCCCTGAGTTTTTCTAAATTATAGGGCTGATGAGGATGAGATAACCAGCAGAACTAGCAAATAAGATCTGTAGCACTCTAGTTTTTCTGTCCTTCTGGGCTCAACTCTTTACCAAATGAGAACCACTAAAAAGCCAATGCACAAACGAGTTTTGCTGCATTCATACCAGCAGACCTGAAACGGGATCTCAGTGAAGGCTACTGCAACAATTAACAGTCTGTTCTTTGTACACTTTAATCAGCTGACCACACAGACAAAATTCTCTCTAAAATAAGAATCGTTCATTAAAACCATTACAACAGTATTGAAATACGCAAACAACTTGTGATGTTCTAAAAAACTTCCACATATAAAAAAAATTAAATCAATAAGCTGTAAGCTACAAATGGGTTTCACTCTGGATAACAAATACTGAAGACAAATTTAAACATATTGGTTTGTACTGCTTTCAACTGGGTTGAAATTAATCAGCATACCACAATGAACAAAAAATCTTATGCTATGATTACACTCACATATTACTCTTTCCCAAGCTGTAGTGAGAGGGTTTTTTTTGAAGAATATGGCATCAACATCTCAGTAAAGAGATAAGAAATCAGATTTCCTTTGAGAGTTGCAAAAAAAATGTATGAAACTTAATGATTGGCAGCAAGTCAATAGACTATGTTACAGTAAAAGCTTCACCGTTGGGGGAAAAAAAAAGCTCTGGTTTAGTTATCTAAAGTCTGTGCTGTACTTTTTACAAAGAACAGAATACTAGTCATTGAACTGAAGGGAAATCAGATTTAAAAGCAATGTGATTGATGTAAAAAAAAAAATTTGGCTGTTACTCATAAGAACTGTTTTGATCCAATATTTTTATATATCCTCATGATGAATAAAAAAATAATATCTGTAGAAGAAAAAATACTCAGAACTGTTATAACATTCATTGTCTGAACACATACCTTTACAGAATTTTAAAGGCAGTTATAATTTCCCCAACAGACCTCTTTCACCATTATTGTATTTAGACACCTTTCTAAAACATGTATTAAATTGACAAACTCAAATGACTATGCCAGAGCTGTGGTGATAATCCATCATATAAATATGCATTTAGGTAATTTTTAAAAGAGGAATTATTTATCTTAAATAAGTGTCTGTTCAGGTAAATCTTTAGCACAGCACTTTTATTTACTCTGTAAGCTGTACATGACTCCGTCTGAACTGTTACACTTCACCAGGTAAATAGATATTTAGGACACATATGTCTAGCAAAAATATGCTTTCAAAATATTTATGTAATATAGTAATTGGTTGTGTCCTGTGCACATTTTTCGAAGTTTGATAGCCTAACTTTACAAAATATGTTTTCTCGAAGACAAAATATGAAAAGTTAGTCTATGTTATGGAATAATTGCTTTCTAAGTCTTAGTTAACCCAAGCAATTTTTTACTAGACGTGGAAAAGGCTTCTAACAGTTCTTCTCTGTGGTTGCTCTGTGACTAACCTATGATCAAATTTAGGATCTAGTTTAAAGGTTGTCTCATGATATATGACCACAGTTAAAACTCATTTATAGTGGGTTGCTTTATTATGATTATATTGTCAGGGAATATTTTCATACCATCATTTATAATACCCTTATACTATGTTTTTATTGCAATGCCAGCCTATCCAATAGCATCATGTTTTGATCAAAGATGACCATTTTGCTTTTGTATATCCATATTTGTGGAATAATATGCACAGCTGGACACTGGTAATTAGAAGACTACGCATGTGTATGACAGTGGTGCAAACAGATAATTTCATAAGGAAATAAACTGTTAAAAGTATACTGTTTATCTTCAGTTGTAGGAGAAAAATCTATAGCTGAAGCTGCAAACCAGTCAGAACAGTTTCAGCCTTCAAAATCTATACAAAGATAATTTTACTGGAAAATTTTCACAGCTTTCCAATTTCCCTCAACTATGAATGTTATTACAAAAACTTCTTCCACTTCTCAGGTTTCCCACCACTAATTTTTGTCACTTCAAACTGCTTTCAAATACTCCGTTTCAAAACACAGTAGCCCAAACTTCTCTTCTGCTTTCTTCTGACATGTAACATGCTATCTTGTTAAAAAATATATTATTAGAAAATCAGAATAATAAATAGTGATAAGGTTTTTGTGCATTAAGGCTTCTGGTTTATGCATGCAATAATAACTGGCTTCAACTGAGGTAAAAAAGCCATGAAACTGCTTAGAATCAGAAGAGACCAAATAAGAGAAGAGACCAAAAAAGAGCATAAAGATTAAAACTGAATACAAGTTACGACAGTTCCCTACCTGTGTGATGATGTAAGTGTAATAACAAGTTCAGTGTTATATCTCAATGTAAATGCAACACAATTGTTGGATTATAAGGCCAAAATGTGATCTGGAATTCACCAGAATACAGGACACTTAGGTGTGTGAGGATGCCTGACAGTAAACAGAAGTGCAGAGGGAGGAGCCTGCTGTAGTTTCTTCGGAATTCTAGCGACCCCTAAGATCTCTGGAAAGGCAGTAGCACAGTTTCTCAAGAGTAGGAAGACTTGTAATTTAAGTACATATGCAGAGAATGGTAGGGGGAAAGTGAGAAACAGTCAACATATTTCTCCACAATTGATTTCTGATACTCACTCCTCTCAGCCCAACTCCAGAACGTACAAATACACAGTAATACCAGTAGACAGCAAATCAAACGGCCAGTAATATTCTTTTCAGCTTCTCCCACCTATGCTATCCTTGCAGCTTGCATCATTTCACTGCTGCAATATCAATTCCAGTAAGTATTAAAAAAAGAACCACTGTCTTCAATAAGCATTTTTCAGCACTTATGTGGAAACCCTATTTCCCTGTAGAGAAAGATGTACACTGTCAGATCATTCACAACCTCCTACTCAGACTGCTGTTTCCAAAACTGAGTTGCCTTTTGCCAGACAATGCCAAGGGACTTCCAGTACGCTGCCCTTTTTTTTGTTGGGGTTGGTTTTTTTTTTCTGTTAAAAGTAACTCCAACAGCCATTTCTTACTCTCAGTGAAATAATCAAATAAAATGCTACAAACAGGTATTTAAAATGGAAAGCATTACTTGTGGATAGATGTCAGTGCAATACAGTGCTAGCTACAAACTTTTTCAAAGCAGGAATTGTATGCTGGCAGAAACTGGAAAGTTTTTTTCGCAGGTCAGTGATCTCGCAATTCTGTATGCTGAGGCAGTAGGACTAAATTGGTGCTCTGACACAATGTAAGAAAACAGTAACATTCGGGATAAATTTTAATTGTCAGCACTCCTGCCTGGATTGTGCAAACAACTTGCTATCAGAGAGTAATTCAAGGGGCTGCCAACTCATTACATATTAAGTCAGGAAGGTAGACACACAACACATTTTGGGTGCTGCTAGCCAACAATACTAATGGCTTTTTTCATTATCAAGAATTTCCTCTTCCACTTTCAGGAGTTTTTAAACAAACAGGAGTCTGTAATATCTGGAAATTACAATTTTTTCTTATTTTCCTAATGCTCTTGCATTTAATTCATTCAGTGAAATCACACTCTGGAGGCTCAGTTAAAAGCAATTAAGAGAAATATTTCATTATATATTGTATTTGTTTTTCTAAAAGAAAATCCTGTTTCATTCAAACATACTTAAACCTGGTATGTTTGAAAAACACACAGGATTGGATGGATTATCACACCAGATGAACACTTTATCTTCCATGTTTTGTTGGCTTAAAGACAAATAACTTGGTTCTGCATTGCTAATTTTGATGTTTTCTAAAAATTTTGGCCAAATTCCACATGCAGCCTATACCGCAAGTCTTTGTTCCAGATGCTTCATTGGAATACACAGGGAATTTTCCCATTTTTAGGTCAAATTCTCTGCACTGCACTGATAATACCAAAGTATTAGACAAACAATGCAGTGCTCTTTTTTCACAGTGAAATGACCAGTCTGTTTTGATTTCAATCCAAGTTTCCAAATTCTTTAGTACTTTTTGCCCATGATACCTATCACTGTCTCCACTTTCTCAAGAATGGAAGCAACTTTTATTTATTTATTTAGAATCTTGGTGGCCAGCCCAAATGACTATTGCTTTACCTCGTGCTACATGCTGCAAACAACACTGAAAGGCACACTACACTTACTATTACGACACCACTCTATGTTTCACAGCAGTGTGTAAGATCATCGCTCCCTTTAACTGATGCCTCTCTTGCTTCCAAGGAAGGCTTTCCTACTATGTGACTTTTCTCCCAGCTGCTCATTGCCTTAGATCAGTACGTCACTCTCTCATGGTTCCCTCTCGGCTCTCCCTTTCTTTCCAGCAAGAAGGGGAGAACAAGACTACAATCAAGAGGCTAAAAGACTCACAAGACCATACTAAGGCACCACCAGCTCATGAAGTAGTTCCCCCCACTTAGCCTTTTCTTCTGGGAAAACAGTCCCTATTCCACTAGTTAAAGTGTTAAACTTCATATTCTCGTGAGATATGTATTCAGCCATCATCCAAATTCCTATCCAGTGGGACTGCCTGAGGTAAGCCTTCAAAGTTTCATCTGAGTTGCATGTATACTGCTGCTCTAGCAGAAAAAGGAAAAAAGTATATTTACATTCATTTTGCCAAACATTAGCATCTTCTGTCCAATCATTTGAATGCAGAAGTGTTAGGAGAAAACAGCTTAGAGAACAAGGGTTGACACATACAGTGTGAAATCTTAAGGTGCTTGAATGCAATGAGGGAGAAAGTGAGACAGAACCACGTTTCATCTCCCTAACTGTGCTACAGTCCACATGAACTTTGTGACAGGTCTCTGTCTCTCAGCCACACTTCACTAGCTTCTGCTGACATTCAGCTGTCAGACAGCAACCCTTTACCATGCCCCTAACATGCTCTACAGCTTCACCCAATTAACTCGCTTTCACTTGACATTGCAGCAAAAAGCTTCATAATAGGTGGTCAAGGTGCATGGTGTCTGCTTGCCCTCTAACTGCTCACGCACAGCAAAATGCTACCTTCCTTTTTGTCTGTTTGCGACGAACTGGTGCAACTACAATTTAGGCATTCTGCTACTAAATGGAACAAGGACAGTGGACCTTTGCCAGCAGTGCATTTATTTATCTCTTACCAAAGACTATCCTAGAGCTAATAATCACAGACATTTTGGCAAAAAAAGAAATTACACTGATTCAGTAAAATACTTCAATCACTTTATACTTAATAAAAATATACTGTAACAGCAATTTGGTTTCAAGGGGAAAGAGGGGAAAAAGTAATTCTTTACAATATTAGCACTTAACAACATAAAGGAAGAAGGTCTGCAAACAATGCAAGTGTCTTTATGATTCAGCTTTCTTGCATTAAAAAATCTTTAGGTATTCAAAAGATTACATTTTGCTATGCATTTCTGCCAAATACGCAATATTTTTTAGGAATATTTTTAGAAATATGGATCTGTGTAGCTAATAAAACAAATGAACTATTAAAAATATGGAAATCAACATTTTAGGATTCACTTGATAGCTTATAGAAAAACAAGAACAAATATGCAACTCACTGTTACTTTGCTGACAGATGCCTTGAGAATTCTTCAGTTTGCTCACTAGTTCTCTCAAGTATATTTCTATATAAATATACAGAGTAGGTCAGAAAAGTCCCTTAAAACGTCAATACGTATGTAATAAGTACTGATGATGCTCAAGTGCTCTCCTGAAGACGGTGAAAGAGTCTGGATTGAGCGCTGGTGTCTGGACAGCGAAATTCTGAAAGCCACTATAGCAAATACCTTCTAGTGGCCTTATGGGTTTCAACTAAAACAATTCCAACAAGACAGGACTCAAAAGACTGTCCACATAGCCCTTTAAGATTCTTGTTTCCTAAACTACAGCAAGCTCACATAGGTTATGTAATCTATTTTCTTTCCCAGCATATCTACAGGGAAAAGTCCCCTTGCAGTTCTCTTTAAAAATCTTTGAAAGGGCATTTTTTTCCACACAAATCTTATTTTCACAAAGAGAAGCAGACACTGAGACTGTAGAAAGTAGAAGCTCAAGAGAAGTCCTAAGCGTGAAGTAAGGAAAACAAAAAAGAAATACATTGATTAAGATGTAAAGCAGACTCCTCTCTTGACAGGAATTTATGGGAAGAACATAGAACCAACTTATCTTTATGAAAGGTGGTGAAAAGCAGCAAATCATAAGGAACTGGAACTCACATACTCTGGAAGAGGCTGCTGATGCAGAAGTGGATAGTTTTGCAGCAATGAAAAAAACATAGCGAACACCTCACTCAGATTCCATGTAGGAAAATGGCGTTACTCAGAATGAAAATGAAGTGTCAGGGACATGCATGGCCTCATAGTGAATAATATTACTGTAGATCTTGTAAGTGAACAAATATTATTTTGGTTCACTAGGTACTGAGATTATAATCTGGCGTTGTTCATAATCCCAAAGTGACAAGGGAAATGCTGATGTCAAGATTTGACAGCCTTTAGTATCTGCTACCGAAGAGTAGATTAAAGTTCACTCTTTGGAGACAATGGAACTAGGAGCATAAACTGGATATAGACATGGTTTATGCAACTTATCTGCACCTATTTGAAAAACTGACTGATCAGAATCTGATATCCAAAATACAAACACTTGCATTTTGAGGCAGATAATCTGCACAGCTGCATTAGCCTACAGGCTAATCTGAATCTCAGTTAATCTAAATAACTGTATTAAACTGAGAAGTCTCTTTTAAAAGATCCTCTAGTGATGGAGCAAAGAATGACTGACTTATACCACATGTTTAGAAGTGAACTAAAGTTACTGCCAATTTAATTTTGTGAAAATAAAGGTTTATTGTTAAAACCATCAAGGTATTATGAGAACAAAGGGTTCCATCCTTTTAGCACTGGCCAATGCATTTTCTGGATAGCCCACTGCAGATGTGTAGGCTTCTACCTCCTAGCCAAAATCCTGATAAAGGCTCCATCCCACTCCCCTATAAATTAGATTACAGAACGATTCACCAGGAAGAGGTACCTTTGGCTCCCTGTAGGTTAAGTACAGTTTTCTAAGTTTTGGTTGCTTATTGAAAGCAAGTACTTTAATGTTCATTGATCCCCAGTAAAACTTAGCTGAAGTAACTTCTTCTCCCACATATTACATGCAACATAAGAAACAGTGTATCTTCAAGAGAGTTCTAAAGGGTACTTTTTTAACAGTAATGGTCAGGGAAAACAGTTGACTTTCCAGCAGTATTGCTTATAAAGTATCAGATGACATCTGACTAGCCTAGAAAAAATATTTTAGGCTGTTTCAGTTGATGGCTAGTACATAGGTCTTCTGTAAATCCAAGATCCAAATTACATTAACTGGGCAAGGAATCAAGCTTATCAGTTATAAACAACTTGAGTGTGGGTGAGCTAGGTTTACTGTCTCTACTGGTTTTGGCCAAATCTAAATATACAATTATATTTCAGACTAAAATTAAATTAAAAAATCTAATAATTACTTCAACAGAACTTTTTATACTTACTAGATTCCCAAGCACAGCCTCCAAGAATTGGTTTTAGCTCAGGTAATAGATCATCTCTTTCTGTGAGGTTGAATATGCAGTTCAAGTGAGTCCACTAGGCAAATGGAACTAATATTTCCTGCATACCAATCATATTTTAGATGAATAAACATTAAAAAAATGCTAATGGAATTTCATCCTTTCATATATATTTAAGCCAAATGTGTGTTCTGAAAGCACAAAATTAAAAACAACAGAAAAACCCCAAACAAACAAAACCAGACACCACCACCATATATAACACTACAAACAAACAAATAAAAAACCAGCCCAAAATCCAGAAACCACCAACATATAAAACACTCCAAACTTTCATCAAATATGTAAAACTTTTATCAGAAGAGTCATGAAGAACACAGAGGAAGATTTGGGAAAGTTTTTTTCAGCTTTTTGGTTTGTAAAACAAGAAAGGTGTAATACAACTTTAAAAAATTAGGTTTTCTAAAAAAAAAACAACCAAAAACCCACACCAGGGATATTTCAGTAATTTGGTGTGCCTTGTACATTACAGGATTCTACCTTCAATTCCTTTACTCAGTAATTCCTTTACTTTCCACATAGATTACAGTCTTCTAAAAAATCTTGTAATTAAAGCATAGTAAACTTCAGTAAGTTATTAAATTAAACTCAAAATACTTAAAGCGATAGGATGTTTTGACATACACAAATTAAAATTAAACTGTATGACTTGATGTGTCAGGAAGCTTTGCAAAGCCCTGGTTAAGTTACAATGTTTAATGCTCAGACTCCCAAAAGAATGCAATGGATTTAAGAGACCCTGTGAAAGGAAACTTGATGTCACATAGGCTTTGGAAGACTAACAGGCCCCTGACCATAAGCCTATAACCACCATACAAGATGATCCTTCTGTTATCAAAGGAGTCCCTCAGTAATCAACAAAAGCTGAAAAATTAGTGAATGATTTCATTATTGTGGTTCTGGCCTTCAGAAACTGTATGTGTCAAATCACCTGCAACACCTAGAGAGGATAAAAGGTTTTCAAAGTATTGGTAAACATACAAATTTAAGAGAGGCAAGTATTGCAATGTCAGCTTCATGGCAACATTTACTGAGTGAACTATGAATTTATGGGCTAATTTCAGTTGAAACCCAGACCCAAAGGCGTGGTGTCTTAAATCAATGTGGCTTTAAGAGTTATATAGGTGCTTCTCTGAAAATAGGAATTTCTTTAGGAATTGAAGAAGTTACACCATCTGAAAAGGACGAAATGGAATCATTGCATCTTCATAATGTCACTGCTTGCCTAATATCATCACATGTATCAGGGAAACTCTGCTGGTGATTAACCACACTATTCGTGACCATATTTTTAGTAAATTTTATTGCTCACTGTTCATTTTAAAGGTACCCTTCCTTCCACCAAAGAAGAAAAAAAAAGGGTGAATTGACTGCTTGACACAAAGAAGCTCATATCTTTCTAAAAGGTGGCACTTCTAAAACAATTCAACGAATCCCCCAAATTCTTGTGAAATAGGGAAGTGAAATTACAGTTTAAGAAGTATGTTTCTTTCCAAATCCTTTTCTTTAACTGAACTGTTAAATAAACTGAAGAAAATGAATGTTATTTGAATAATCAAAATTATTATCATAATAACATCCTTTTAGCTGACAGCAAAGCTCTTTACCCTACAGAGTGCTCATTTCCCATTTTAAAAATTTGTTCAATGATTAGTTTATTCAACAGGTCAAACTGCTTCACAGTGTTCAGTCTCTGGAGAAAATAGGTCCTTGCTATGATCAGCTAGAAAAACCGTGCCTTCTCTACATAATGTGGGTTTCACAGAATTCAATGAAAAGTTTTTAATGACTTAAAAACAACAAGAATAAATAAATAAATAAACAAATAAATCCTTGTTGGGTAAATATTAAACAGTGGGTCTTAAATATGTAAGACGCAACAAAAAGAAATATGAAGATGTAACTTGCTGTCTGTATTCCCTTAAATCATGCCAACATTACAGGAATAAAATGATGAGTTAAGAACAATATTATGCTTTGTGCACTAATTGAATTTCCTATCTTTCTATCTCCACAAGTCATACTCTCTAATATATTTCAAAGGTTTGATTTTTCTTCATTTCTCACATTAACTTCTATGCTTAAAGTACAAAATGCAAGCAAATGGAAGTAGGTAAACATACGTATTTTTACAAGAAATATGTTATTCTACTGCAAACATGTCACAAAAAAGAATGCAAAAGTTTTTTTCACAGTTGAAAAGGATGGAAATGCACAATTATAGGAGAAGGCAGGGGAAAAGAGCATTAACAAGACAACAAGAAAACAACCTGATTTCATAAATTCCAGAAAGGCACAAAATAAAGTAGACTGCTGTGGTTTGCAGCTACCCTTCTTTACCACGCTCACTATCTCCCCTTGGCCTGAAGAGAATCCACCCTCCCCTGCATGAACTAGTGAGGTTAGTTCAGTAAAATCTGCTGGGGGACCTAGGATAGAGAAAATACCCAGCCTTGTGCTCCCATGACCTTCCCCTCAGCCTGTGCACCAGCAGCAGAAACAAAGAGGAGACAGAGCATAAGAGACAGCTGTCTCCTGTGGAGGGAAGGCTGACTGCTAGCTGGCACCGTATGATCTGGTGGTGGGGCTATGACTGCCTCTCAGCCATCCAGAGGGAAACATAAACCTCTTAACACGAGATTTTGCTTTACAAAACTTACAGTGTGTGTGTGTACACATATATATGTATATTTTTAAAAATTATTATTTTTCTTAATGGGTCCATGTAACATTAGCCATGCTACATTATAAGTGCATGCTGCACATAAACATATTTCTGAGGCTAGCTGAGAAAGAGGCAGGCTCCCAGCAATACTGCCCTAGGTCATACTCTAATCTTTTTTTTCCCGTGTGATCTAAGCAGTGAGCTAGCAGTATAAAGTAAACAAGAACAGCAAAATGACAACAAAAATTGTCTTTCTATTACCTATCATCCTGATCAAGTGAACTGCAATCCACAGGTTGCATCTACACACCTTGCGCTCTTTATCAAAGTTAATATCTGAAGATCAGAACTGAATTTTCTCCTTATAAACAGTGCTTTACATACTTAGCCTGAAACACAAAACCAAACAGGTGTCAAAACAAGAAAATAATTATTCACAGCAGTATACCTTGTAGGATCTAAATTTAAAATGTCAAGAAAATATCAGGAATATGACAGACTGGATTGCATGGATTCACTCACCATTTAAGCATCTACACTAGACTCACTCAGGCACAGCTATGCTTTAATCCCCTCCAAAAATTTCTCAGCAAATTCAGAGTCTCAGAACAAACAGACGTTCCCTTTATGTTTAACCCACAGTTTAGCAGGGAATAATAGAAGCTTCCCAGCTCTCTTTCTTGAAATAACTTCTTCAAAAGGGAGGAGGAAGCACCTTCTGGCCTGAGTAAAAGTCCTTGAGTCTGGAAAGAAGTGAATTTGTCTGCCTTTGTAGAGAATATTCCTTTTCTTCTATAAAGCCAATAAAATTGTGTCCTTGGCTCTGTTCTTCTGTAAAAACTTTTTCCCAGGGTTAAATGTCCTGGTCTATAATATCCAGTTCTCGAAATAACAGCCGGTCTAGCGCTCCCAATACTTTCATTTCTACTGCAGCATTAACAATATCTGTAATAATATACAAATGTTTCTTTTAATTTGACATCCTGGAAATGCTCCTTTGACAGGTGTGGGAAGAAGGCAAAAGAAACAGCGGTGTATAGCAAATAGGAAGCAAACATATGTGGCTGATGAGTAAAACTCATTGCATATTACCAATGAAACACATTTCAAAAGACTAGTGCAAAGGTGTCTAATAAGGAAAAAGCCATCACATGGCTTTAGCTGTAAAAGTCTCCTGACTTACCGCTGCTCTCCACAGCAACTGGGGCATTTCTGAAACATTCTTTTTCAGGAAACCCCACCTAGTATTTGCAAAGAAAATAGAAGACTAGCTTGTTCCAGTATTTGTCCTTTGAAAACTGAACAAAATAAAGTGTAGGCATTCACTGCCTTGCTCTCCGCTAATCTGTTGCAGGCAGAGAATGAATGCATGATGATTTTTTACAGGGAAAACTTGAACCTATACTTTAGACTTGCTTCCTTATCCAAATCATTAGTTTCTCTAAATCCATTTCCAATTAGTTGCTCCTGAAGGTACAATTGTTGCACTGGCCTGCATTTAGGGTAAGAGATGAATACAGCTTTAGCTTCCAAGTGTCTTGTTTTCAGTCCTGGGAACTGAGGACCCTTGCTTGTCAGCTGGTAGTTCCAGTACCTCACTAGAAACACATTTCTAATGCCATAGAAATGCAAACCATGAAGGGAAAAAAAAGGAAAGGAGATTACCTTCCTGAAAACATGACCCTCCTTTTTTGCGACTTAGCCAATGACTTGAAAGATTTGTCTTGTGCTTAACAGCGGAACAAACCTGCGGTCATTTAGGAACTTCATGGTTTCCATTAAACCACACAGCATAGACATTTGGAATTTCATGGCAACAGTGAAGTGAGAATGTAGATCTTACTTTTCCAAAGTACCGACCTCTGCTGAGAGTTAACACCCACACACATTCTCTCACATTCCTCAGCCAATTCATGTCATTAAGGAGAGTTGAAGAACAGACCAAACAAAGAAAAAAAACCAAACCAAACCAAACAAAAAAAAAAATCCCACAAAACCCAAACCAACCCCACTTAAGCTCTTTCTTAAGCACTTGAAAGTAAAATGCTACAAGTGGAAATGTAATGTTTAAATGCAGCGAACTCATTCTGCCCATCTACCGTGTTTACAGCATTAACCTTGCAACTGAAAAACTGAATTATTGGAAACCACCTAATTACCCAAACATTTACCTCTCTGCAGGTGTAAATACATGGGCCTAATAAGCCTTCCCACTGTGAAAGCAGTTACTTAAATTATATTAAAATATTAAAAACTATTTAATGAGCTTTTTTCCCCTAAAGTAAATTGAGTGTGTGCCTTAACCTGCTTCAGGCAAAGGAAGTTTCAAACATATTGGTTTTGAAACTAGCCATTATTTCCCATGTTGCAAAAATGGCAATTTTATTTCCCAACAGCAAATGAAACTGTCAGGAAAATTTAGATGCAATAAAATTGGGTGGTTAAACCAACATGGTGGATTTGGAATAAAACTGAATTAAAGGAATTAAAATTAAGCATTATGTCAGTCAAACTTTAGAAAAACTATTTGAAATGGGGGAGGGGGATGTGTTGGAGTAGGGTTTTTTTTGTAAAAGTTAGGTTTTGGACTTGGTGAGGTCCACCCATAACTACCCATTTTATGTCCATCAACTGTGTCACATTTGAAATTTGTGCAATGAAAAATATTTTGCATAAAATGTGTTGCTTCTGGCAACATTTCTGCCTACATAAAAAGTTGTCAGGCAGTGTGTGACTTTAGTGGTAGAGAGTTTTAAAATGGTGGCTTCAGTCCAAGGCTAGCTAATAACGGCTGACATGCACTGGAATCTTGAGGCCTAAATCAACATTGTTTTCACAGCTGTAATTAAGCCACCTAATCAGAAGCACATTTTGACGGGACAGTTTCTGGAAGCCAGACATTACAATTTCTTATGCCTGGAGCGCAGTGGCTCATGAGAGGTCCTCATTTAATTTCAGGTTTAAAAAAAAAAAGGCTGTAAAATGAAAAGAGTATTAAAAAAAGCAGTGTACGGCTGTTGAAATGAAGCAGGCCTATGTGTTCATGCCTTGACCAACCCTGCATCCCACCCTCCTTCGGCTCTCTGCCGAGTCCCCAGCTCTCAAGTGGCAGCTGCACACAGTGAGATTAAGGGCTTCTGCCAAAGTCAACAGATGAGCTGGTCTGAACTGGCTCTCTGTGTGTTCTGATTGTAAATTGTGCTGGTGATGATTAGAGAACTCTAACACAGGATGTCAACTCTTAAAACTGTCCAGAGAAAATATTTTATTTTTTTTTTTAAAGTTCAGGAAATTTTTTTAAAACTTCTTTTGTGGCTTGGTACATAGTGTTGTGTCTATAACTTTCAGATGATTCAAACGCGAATTCACACAAATCAAGCAACCACATTATTAAAAAAATACACCATTACTTGCTCTCATTGGGCGTACTTCCCTCATTTGGGAATGTTTACATAGCAGCGCTGCTGCAGAATGCAACTCTGACTAGCACACTACAGCCGTCTTGTGCTTCTTCCACCTGCCAAGTGGAAGACAGCCCTAAAATTCAGACTATCGACTACTTTTGCTGTGTGATTATCAGTTTGGGACATTGTCATATTTGCTTCAACAGCTACACTGTCTTGCTTTTTTTCTGGAGCACTGCTACATTGGTAACTTTAACATAAACTTTCAACCCCAGAGGCCACTGTAAAATTATCAATATGAAGGCACCAGTCACTGGGGTCTGATTACATTTGGTTCTGCACTTTAATTACATATGGATTCTATTAACTAAACCTCTTGCCTTATAGGCAACATTTTAATCAAATTACTATAATTTTCAAATATGTTACAACAGTCTGACAAGTTTAAAGTTCACATACCTAGAATATTGAGTGTCAAAAAGATTTTTTGCATAGAAAAGGAAGAATTCTTTACAAAATAGCAAATGTGTTGTTGTATTACAGGGTAACTGCTTTTTACTACGTTACCCTAAGTTACAGAATGTGATTTATAATATAGGTTGTTTTTGTTGTTGTTGTTGTTATTATTCGTAGTATCAGTATTCTAAACTACATGATTTATACCGTTTGGTTACAACTATCACTTTGTGTAAGCAATACCACATGACCAGGTGATCATTTGCATTAGGATATCTGCATTCCTTGGCGACCCAGTAAAGCTGGCAAATGATGCCCAGTTACTTAAAATCAGGTGAGAAATGCAAATATTTCAATAAAGACATAATTTTAAGGAGATATTACTGCTGGGTGGATTCAGTTTTACAGAGATGTTAAACTTAGTAAATCTTATGAATAGAGTTTTCTATTTTCACTTGTCTCATATTTCCACACTTTCATGTCTGTGACCATCTCAGTAGTTGGGAAATTTTCCTTGTGGGCCTCTCAGATTTTTCTTTACTTACTATCACTTCAGGAATATTCACATGTTTTACAGCAACTAAGCACTGGTAACTAACAGTACTTAGCAAAGTTATGATTATTGAGGTCCATATTTACTGAATTCTGTCCAAGACTATTTCCAGGAAAACACATCAAGACAGACAGTAATAATAAAAATAGCAAGTCTAATTACTTTTTGCAAGGCAATTTAAGAACCAGTATATCCAAAGCTTTCACAAAACAAATTCAACTGTGCATAAGGCTACATGAGGTAGTGAAAAAGCCAAGGAGAGTTTTCATTCAGGATATATTTGCTTCTTGCAACATCTGGGAAGAATTCCGCCAGCTACATCAGAGATATGGCTCTGGCCCACGAAAGACGCTCTCTGACGTTTAACATGACACTGATGAACACCTTTCCCTTATGCAGCAACAGAAAAAGCAAATAGCTGGGATTTTTTCTTTCTCTCTAGTTCCAGCCTCATAATTCTAAATTTAGGACAATGCATACCTGTTAGATGCAGGTCATAACCATAAAACACAGATTGAACTGGTGACAAGGGAACAAAGTGTATAGGGGAAAGACATGTAAAACCACTGCCATGACCAGCCTGGTTAAGTAGGAAGAAACTGTCAGGGGAATAATTAACTGATAAGTTTGATTTTTAAATATTTCTTTTCTCTCTACCCCAAGTAGATAACGAGAACTGAGAGCTGACTGCTTTGAGTAGGAAGAATAGTGTACATCTTCCTTAATGCAGTTTTTCAACACACAAGTATGAGACCATATGTTAGTTACTAGGATCTCAAGAACAAATACATAATTTTCATGCAAAAGATCATTCTCCTTGCTTCCCTCATCTCAACAAAACCCACAATTTCTGTATTTTCAATACTTTTAAGTGGTATCACTAGACATTTCCAGACAAAGGACAGACACAGACACAATTATGGTGAAAAAGATATGACACAAAGCCACATAAACAAATGAGTGATTTCACTTTCACCTCGGCTAGGAGAAGCATCAAAAGACAACAGCTGTTTTCATAGTTAGTAAGAGGACTCTGCTACATTTACAGACCTCTTTACTTCACCCATCTCATCCATCTGAAACTCACTTTCTCCCCCTTTCAGATAAAGTTATCCTTTTGGGTCCCACAATTTTCATTTCTCCAGTACACACAAAGCTTTTCTCTCTTCATCATCTTTAGAAATTACTATATTTTCCTCTTCATTTTCTAGTCTCCTTTGATTCTGAGGTGAAAACAGAAAAAGGAAGGAGTATCACCAGATCAGCACATACTCAGGTTCAGAGAAGCACCTGACCACTTGTCATAACAAACAAAAGTGGCGCTTTTTTTGCCAGAACTGATACCAGATTATTTTACATTCTTAAACTTCTGACAGCATTACTGAGATCAGGCATAAAATCTTAGGGCTGGAAGCTACAAGAACACTTCCTGAAAAAATTCTATAATGAACTGAATTCTGTTCACTATTCCTTCTATGTGTCCAGCCACACTGGAAAACAGTGTCACTGCATCCACACCCTGCAACACTGCACTTGCAGCAAAAACCCCTTGGACACCATGGATTCACTTACTTGCCCTGTGACTAAATATGATGACACACTGCCCTGCAGCACCCACAAAGTAACTGCTTATGGCTATTCTACAGTACAGCACTTCTAAGCTCTCAGTTCAAGGTCTACTTATTACCACAACTCTGAATGAATGTGCAAATATAATAATAAACTAATGTATCTGAAGAAGAATTACAATTAATAAAAGCAGCAGAATTCAGCACAGTTCATGATGTTTATATTACTGGATGTTGCTGAACAAGAAATAGGCAGGAAGGACTACTACAAAATGTCAATAGTTTCCTAATAGAAGAAAAAAAAAAGAAAAGGACAATTTAGAAATGTAAGGGAAATTTCAGAACCAGTTGGTAAAGAACAAGAAACCAGAAGAAGCTAAAAAAACCAAACCAGCCAACCAGGAACCCTCCTAACGAACAGAAAAGAGATACAGGAATAGGAATACAGAACAACAGAAAAGGGCAGGGGCGGGGGCAGGTGTGGAAAGAAGAAGAAAAGAAGACAGGTAGCACACCTAAGCTGTTTTTCAGCCATACAGAATTTTAAAGAGTTGCAAGAATTAAAAATGCACAGGGCTTTTCTCTGCGCAGAGTAAGAATCATCAGAGACAAGTACGACAGATAGACAGCTGGGCACTAATGAAGAGTACAGAGACATTCTGCCACTGACTTCGCTTCTCCCCACATAATTCTCTACTCTATAAGCTGTGTTTCCAGCGTTCATCTCACCTCTGTCCATCATAATCATATCCCTTCCTGTTCCTCTCTGCTGGCATTAGCATGACCACATATAGCAATCTCAGAATCTAAACTCTATTGACTAGAAGGAAAGTGCTTGGACTAGAAAGAGACTGGAGGATGGAGATGTCAATTCAGAGCCTGAGATAAAAGATGAGGAGTTAGAATTACAAATTTTGCCTTATGGCATCAATTTTGTTTTTACAATTATCTGCAAAACCCAAAGCAGCAGAAGAGAGAAGTGCTGTGAATAGAAAGAAAGGTGACATAGTTATGAAATGTCAGTAGAAATGGGTCACTTAGGAAAGTCATACCATCTGAACATGGAAAATATCAGTACTCATGAATGGCCCAAACTTGCACGCAATGGAAGGTTGGTAGGGCAAGATCCTTAAGGAACTAGCATAAAAGACATCAAGAGACAGCTGCAACATTATGAGATAAACCCCAATTTTATAATGTAAGAGTCTACACAATACACAACCGGAAGACTTCAAAAATATATCTCAGCACTGAGCAATAGTTACTGTTCAGGGAGCACAAACATATGTCATGTGAAGGCCTGCAAATGATACAGTCCAAGTGCTGTGTTTGTCTCCTCCATGTAAAATTTTGCCTGCAATGGATATATGATTGAACATGGTGAATTAAAACTAACAAAGCTTGTCTAATTTTGAAACCAAATACGTGCTCAAGAAGTCATTGCTCTCTTTCATTTAAAATAAGCAAAAAAAATCTGTTCTACCTTTTTTACTAGAGAAGGCAATTAAGTGCAGAACTTCTTCCTCAAAATCAGAACACAACAGTATCAACTGGAATGTTAAAATCTAAGTCACACTGCAAAGCTGTGATGCCTGAAGTTATTAAAATTTATGCTTAATACAACTTTTACAAATATTAGGGACAAATTTACAGAAAACCCCAATACTACAAAATATACCACAATCACTTATACTTTTTTCATGGCAACTTGAGATTCTCATTCTGAATTTTTTCACTTTTACATTAAAATTTTAAAAGACTTTCTAACTTTCTATTAATGCTTAGGCTTAGATTCAAATTAAACTGCATCTAAAGGAAGAGCTATTGTTCTCCCCAGAGGGCTAATAGATCTCTCCACAATGCAAATAGTAGTATCTTTACATTGACACTGCATGCACATACAAATTACTTTAAAAACATAGCATTTAATCACAAACATTGGAGAGCTGGTTTTCACTGTAATATATCAGGCTGCTGCATAGCCCTTCACAGAGAGCACAAGCATAATCTTTGCTAAAAGATCTCTCAATCCAAATGAAAGAAAACCTTGCTGCAAGTTTGGCAAGTTTCCCAATCTTTAGTATACAAGTGGTCATCTCGATTTAAACAACAAAAACAACTACAATGGGCAAAGGAGCATTCCAATTACATTGGGCACAGGCTCAGCGGGACACACATAAACCTAGCAGAAAACATCAAAAGAGTCTGGTTGGAGGAGGAAAAAAATGTCCATGAAGTAATTTCATTTCTTAGAAAGGTTTCGTAGTCAAAAATAAAGTTTTCATTCAACAATTGTCACCTCAAGATGTTAAAATAAATTCAGCACTGATTAATATAGTTTTGGTTTGCACTAATTTCCCATTGTGCTGTTAGAAGCAGGATAAGAAATTAATNGTTTATGTTATTTGCATTGTGACAGCTCTCTTCTTACAAATCTTCTGTTTCAAAAAGAAAGACAAACAATACTCATTTTCTTTATGGTCATTTACTACACAAGACTAAAAGAAAAAAAAGGAGGAAGGGAAGGACAACAACAAAAACAACCAACAAAATGAACTCCAAACCTTTCTCCTTTATCCTCTGTGAAAAAGTAAGAAGAGATGGAAGAGAAATACACTGAGTGTATGCAAGCTGCACATCTTTCTAGAGATACTTGGCGACATATTTATGACAGTTTATGTGTCTGGCCTCCTGCCTCTGTGACACAAATAAATCTGCATTTAATAATTCCCCTAGAGAGAAATCTCAAATCTGAAGACTCACCTTATGAGCCTTAAGCAAATACAAGTACCTTTGTGGGCAATATTTTTAGACCACAAATTATTCCTGAAATCGGATTTTAACCTTGTAACTTCAGAGAGAAGTATTATTCACAACCACAATTATAAAAATAATTCAGATCTCCTAATAAATACTTTGTTTACATGAAGCTAATAACATTCTAACATACTACATCTCTAGATGTAAAATTCTTCAGGTCCAAAGTTCAACTATTTAC
>VXAZ01005855.1:436393-451729 GCA_013399875.1 Gymnorhina tibicen
GTTGGTAGACTTCCATGAAACTTTGAATCACAGCCTTTAAAAAGTAAAGTAAATCATCAGTGCCAGACAAGCTAAACTTAAATGCCAAGTAGCATGCATCCAAAATCATTACAGAAACCCTAATTTTTATTAATTGGAAAAAACCCCAAAGTTGTAAGCCAGGCATTTAGCTTGTAAGTCAGGACATAAACAAAGGTCTAACATAAGATTTTGGACTTCTTCAAAAATCTGAAGTATTAACAGCACCGAGGAAAAGCAAATGACGGTGCACCCCAATTATAAAGTGAGCCGTTTTCAAACATGCAGTACTGCATTGAACAGTTGATACTATTTTTTATTTTATTTAACTACAATACTCAGTGCACATTCAATGTATGTTTNTTCAGGTAAATGTTGATACTTTCAAAATGTATCCTCCCACTTCATGTTAAGAAAATTAATTTGTCAGAAACAAAAGAAATACAGTAAACCTAGAGATCTCTGGAAGTAAATAATCTGATTACAGTATAGCTGGGAAAATATAATTGTTTTCATGTATATAGTGTAAGAATGTCCCAGTCACGTAATATTGATCAGACTGATAATAAAGTTAGCGGCATAAGAGAGAACCAATGACTTGACATTACTGGTAACTTTATATCTAATCTAAATAGTCTAACACTTTTGAGATTATTGGTCTTCTTTACAACTTCTTAATCACATTTTGTAAGTTACAGTTTTCCCCTTTGAAATGAGCTGTAGCAAGTTGCAACTGTAAGAACATATTACAGATAATATGAAACTGGCCTTCTGAATATGCCTGTAGTACAGACTTATAAATTTAGTACCACAAACAGGCATTCACAAAGGTTTTTACTGTTTTCTTTTCTTTGCTTTCAAACAGACTACTGCTTTTCAGAATAAAAGTTAACATCACTGAAATCAATCAGGTTATTTCATTGCGAAGTGTAGAAAACTGCCGAGGCAAGCCAACACCATCATATCTTTTCTTATCAGAAGGAATATCCAAAATATTTTAAATACTATGGTGCTAACCCTAAAAGTGTATTCACATAGCTCTGTAAGCCTGCCACGGTCAGCTCTAATCCTGCTTTTAAATTTTTTTATTTCACATTCAACACGACTACAATGCTGCATCTATTCAGAAACAATACCAAGCAGGAGTGGGGATATATCTCATACTCTACATAATACTGCCTGAGAGTCTTCAAATGGCAACAGCCCGCATGTTAAAAATGAGACACATTGAAATAGGACTATGACCTGGGCCCATGACCCATAAACAAGGATTTTACCATTGCATAACAAGCTGTGTCTCAAATCTCACAGAAAAAATCTCATGTATTCCTTTAATTACTTTGCACATAATATTTCAAGGTTTCACTGAACTAAAATGCAGAGAGACACTTCCTTAACGTCTTCTTTTTACCTCTGCTACTACAAAGCTAGTGAAGCTACTAACCTACACAGCTTCATCCGACATCTCCACAGGCACTTGGTCCATGCAGTTATCTGAAACAGCAGTTTCTAATTCCTTGCTGAATTACTCAGATATTTGATTTGTTCTCTCATTTCATGAATTTCAAAATTTTAAATCTAGGAAAAATGTATTCATAAGCTTTTACTTTCAGACATGGCAATTGTGTTTTTGAATAATTTAGATTTTTTTTTTTTAGTCCAGGAGAAAGTAGTTTAGCAGTTACTAATGATTCCTTACCGATGTGTAAGGTGGCATTTATGCACCCATACGTACACATTCCTTCCAGTATATCCCAACTCCCTAGCAAAGAGTCAGGGTCAGTTTAGGTGTCTCTTGCTCAGGAACAGGTTAGGACAAACATTATTTTTGGGTCTTCCAGTGGGTGGCATGAGCATGAAGAACACTTATTGTAAATGACATCTGGGGAAAGGCAAATACATTCGATTTTCACATGTGCCATTGGAAGGCACAAATGATTTTAAGTAACTTATGTCAGTCACAGATTAAATGATGGCTTCGTCTTTAATAACACAAAGTGCCACTTACTGGAAAGCTGGATATGCAGGGAATGGGCATAGAACCTGACTGCTTCCAAGTTATAATATCTGTCACCTAATGATTAAATGCATCTGTAAAGGAGTTCAGAACTTCAATTTAGATCCCTATTTGAACATTACAGATACAAATATATCTGCAGCTCTGGAAACTGTTCTGTGATCAAGAAAGTCAGCTGACAGAATTTCCCAGAATGCAAATCCAACTCCACACAAATTTCTTCTTCTACTGCTAACGAGTGTTTTCTTTTGTTTTTAAGTACACATGGCAGTAAGATGTATATATAGTTTTTAAGTATACATAACAGTAAGATGTTTCAGCAATGCCCCTGATTAATTTTTATAACATAAAATTTGGCAATTATACACATCTGCACTGTCTGCATTTAAGCGAGCTCTTCTGGTTTTGAATGTGCTGGTAACAGTGTGACATTAAAACTGGGAAGAGACCATAAAGCAATAAAAACTTGTCTTTGGTTACAGACAAAATATTTCAAGAATACACACCAGAAAATTACTTCTGTTCAGAAAGGCAATATGTAGTGATCCCCATACCTTACAGGAACTGACATTATTGCAACTCATTTCAAAAATCTAAAACATTTTCAGACAGATCAGTATTGAGGGAAAGTTAGTGGGGAGAAGACTTAACCAAGGAGGCCACAGAAATAGTGGAGATGAAGAATACTGATTTTAAACATTACTGGCTCCAGGTGTTCCTCCCTCCTTGTGCAAGGGGCTTGGACCAAAGGACCATCAGAGGTCCCTTTCAACCTCAACCTAATTCAGTGATTACAAAGTCATCCTAGGCATGGAACACAAATCCAGGTTAATGGCTGAAATTTACCTAGGACTGTCAATTTTAAGAGCATAAATTGTAAGTAATTTCTCCAAATTAATCAAAAAAAAAAAAAAGAAAAAATAATCAGATGCTGAACAATTTTTACAGTGATCCCTCTCCTTTTTTTTCACTCCACACAATGTTTTAATGTATAGAGGATGTCACTACTATTTATGACATCAACAGCCTCCATCACATACTACTGATATGGCAGAAGCAAACGGTAGGAGTGCTTTTAATCCACAAGTGTCTTCAACGTGAGAGGAGACCCCTGCTCCAGCACTAAAACAAGACAGAGGTAGCTTCACGAAAACAGATGCATGAGTTCCCAGATAACTGGCTACAACTCATAAGATAAAAATATATTCCTATGGTTGGCATGGAAAAAGGATGCTTTTAGGCTGAAGTTGTTGGACTAGGAAGAAAATGTGCAAGAGCGCTCAAAATTCCATTTTCAAATATAACTTTCAATGGAGAGATAATTTTAAGCCAAAGAACTTCTAATGATCTTTTTTTACAGCTACTGAACATTTAATACAGTATCCCTATCTAGAAAATCCCTAAGAGCACTTTAACCATATTTCAGAACTAAATCAGAATTTTTTTTTCCAAATCAGGTGTTAGTTATATCATAAAGGAACTAAGTATTTTAAATGTAGATCTTTATTCAATTAGAAAAAGGGCCTCTGAAAATTTTGAGTGGAAGAAGGCCTTTATGACCTGTTCAGAGATGTCTCGTCTGCAATTTGAGAGTATGCATAAAAAGTTTTGGCTTCGGCTACAGGTCGATGAAGATGAGAAACCAAAGTTGAGAGTAAAAATACAACGAACTAAGTTAATGGTGTTTATAAACTACAAACCAGTGAACACAAAAAGAGCTCACAGCAAAAGAGCAACATTTAAGCCATGCTTTCTTTCTCCATATTAATCTTTAAAAGGACTGAGAACACTTAAGCATAGGACAGTTCTCCAGGGGATATGTAAACCCATTTTTTTCTAACATGCTGCATATTTTTGAATAACCTATCATTGTCTAGTTCTGTACACCATTTCTAGAACCAGTAATTATTAGGTGGATAGTGCTATAGATGCCGTAAAACTGCATTTGCATGTATTGCTGCCTGTAAATCTACAAGACTGAAAGACTTCAGTCTGCAGGAGTACTTTATTTAAAGGGAAAAATGGCTATTACTGACAAATTATGTAACAATCTTCAAGAAATTGGAAACACAAAAAGAAAACTGATCTTTTTAAAAAATTCGTTCATGCGATTCAAAGGTTATTCAAACTTCAGCTGTTCTCATTGAAGTTATAGTAGAAACATACAACAAGAAATACACAGATCAGCATACGCAAATTAGCAGAAGACCTCTCATCAAAGTGTTAATGTATTTATCATACATCATAAAAAAGGCCTTTTAAATTCCTGATTAAAACACTATCCCTGTTGTCTCCCTTGTTTTTAGTGTTTGGCCACTGAGAACACAGTTTAAAATAATTATTTGGATTATGAGTTATAAATTGTAGCGTATGAAAATTTCTATATTAAGTTTTACACTATTCTGAAGTTACAAATAAAATACCAAATTATTAAAATTCAGTTTCTTTATTTTTAGATCCATGTTATAACATTAACTCAGGACTTATTTGGCCTGCTGTTATCATAGAACTGCATCTCATGTTTGGAAGGAATAAACCTAAAGGAAGGAGACCTTATGCTGAAATGATGCTTATTAAAAGGTGTCAGACTAACAGTCTGACAATATAAGCATTGACTTTGTAACATCAGATGGAGCAGTCAGAATAACAAGACCATCTATTTTACACAACATACTTTAGAAACCAAAAATGTGCAGAAAAGCTGAAATTCATGTTTGACTGCTTGGTTCTTCCTTCAGGAATTCTTCAACTAAACACAGTGTTAGCAGGTAGCAAGGTATCCCAGAACTACATATACAAACAGATAAAAAAGAACAAGAGAAGGAATAATGAATGAACTTCAGAAGAATGAAAGATTAATGCTGGTTAACTAGATTAACAAACTGCTTACACGACAATCTGAAAAGACTGAGAATTTCATTTATGGTACAGAGGTTTGGCTGAAGTGGAATTCAGGCAGAAACAACTGGTGTGAAAGCAAAACTCCATGGAGTGGAGTTCTGCATGCCTGTCATTACTGCCTTGCTTTGAACTGACATAAGATTCATTAAAATGAGCCCAGAAAACAAAACATCAATTACTTTTTGTTTTCAGAAACAAGATTTCAGGATAATTATTATATATTTAGAAGAGCTATATTTGGAGAAGAAATTATTACAATGAATTTCCCGCATACATTTTAGCATTTGAAAACCCATCCTGGCTGCCTTGACCCATAGTCCAAAATGTCTAGTGGCATCAGTGAAGGATATAAATACAGCAGCTTCTCTGGCATGGGGGAAAAAACCTCAAGGGAAACTGCTTTCAGCAAAATTGCACTTTTGCAGCTGTTTGGCACTTCTTTAATGATCTATTCTCCTTGTATCTCATTTCAACACTAAACTTTTTGTTCAGTTCCATTCAAGCGTGGCATGCACAATTTAAATGTGCCAAAAAGCAGGTCAGTTTTGTTACAACTTTTTTTTTCCCCCAACCAAAGCTGACTCAGTGCCACACACGGGGCCTAACTCTATCCCCTTCGCTTCAATAACAATTACTTTACCCTGTAGGTCTCAGAGGATTGCCCAAGGGAATGAACTCTAAATAAAAGGCTAGATTCTCTGCAAGAGGTAATGACATGACTTCCTACAAGAAAATTGAAAAGGGAGCATTGAAATTGACAGCGACGGAAGGGAAAGTGCTTCTACTGGAAACCACAGTGGAAGGGCATAACAATTGCCATGAAAATTATTACAAACTGTTAAGACTTTCAGAAATTACCTCAATCTTTTAAAAACTGATAAATTAAGACAAATGTGTCTACTTGCTATGATCAGGTAGAAAGCATCCTGAGAATTTTATAGCAAAGGAGCTACTTGTAGCCTTGACTACTTAAAAATAGCTCTAGACCATGCAAGAAAATTGTCACATAACAAAATTAAGGAAATGCAGGTTTTTATAGGCCAATAATGTTTACATGCAAAGACCATTCTCACTGTCTGTTGCCCAAAGTCAAGCACAGTTACATGTAAAATGTAAAGGAGAAACAATTCCTGCCCCAAAGAATTTGTAATTTAAGCTACAGCAGTGGGGAAAATGTTACCACTGGATTGTATTCTTCCCATCCTCTTACATAGTCTTGATTCAAAATGAATATTTAAGTTTGTGAGAAAGGGTTAGAATTTCTCAGGTAAGTAGTATCCTGTCTACAGCTTCTTTTGCAGTGTATATTCTAGACAGGGTCGAAAGAAAGCGAGAAGGGTAGTCACTGACACTACTATGAAGTTCACATTAAAGTGAGCATGTAAACCTACCTAATGCGAGCATAATGCATTACCACTGATGAGAAGAACCAAACAGCAGGAGCCACTACAGAAAAGTCAGGATGCAGTTTTATTATAAAATATGGTAGTATCCCATCACACATTCAGTCTTGAGGAGAAAGAAGAGAGTAAAACTTGTAATCAAAATTCAGGTGAAACATCAAGCGGAAGTACAAGTTGTCTGAATCTTGCTGATACTGCTTTTGGCCTATTGAAGTGACATCTTAGAACCAGAAAAAACATACAAAAGCTGAAGTATAATATTCTGTTTTCCACAACCTAATATATGTTAGTAAAATAAATTTTTAAAAGCATAGTCTTTCTCATTTTAAGGAACTTCTACATATGGATAAGATACCTTATATAAACAAAACAATTTTTATAAATAAATGTAACCTACACACTAAGTCTTAATTGTCTAAAATCTGTAGATTAACTACAGGTGAATGTGCAGGAGAAAAATTTAAGGAGGGGAGAGAAGCAGACATTAATCTATCAGATTGCTAAGTAGAAAAATCTAAAGCAACTTCACATGGAATGTAAATGCGAGATCTGACAAACTCTTCTGTTCTTTGAAATGCTGTCCACAAACTGTCCAAAATAAGTAACTAATTCAACTATTTGCTAACACAGTGGTTTACTGAAAATTAGAATAGTTTTTTCATTGGTTTTAAATAGTGTTCTCTTAACTAAGACCAATTTCAATTACTTTTAGAAAAGAAATATGCTTTACTTGTGAAAAAAATACTGACTTAGTTTTAACCACTGTAAAGAAAGTCTGTTGCTGACTCCAAGAGAAAAAAACGACCACCCCACAAAATCTGGGCTCAGTATAGACATTTCCTTAAATATTTTGACTAGAGCTATGAAGGGGTATAGATTATTCCCTTCTGGCCACAAGAAGCAGCTTCTTAATTGTATTTTAAAACATTTTCCAGTTGAATTAAATATTTTGCATATGGATAGAAAGGGGAAATATATCCACTTCTTATTTTCCACGCAAAAAGCTGAGCATATTCTATGCTCTAGTTGCCATTTACTAGGAGAGATAAAGGTCTCTTCTGGCAGATTTCATCAGTATGACAACTGTGATTATGCGGCTCACACATAAATACTCAGTAGTGAGTCCTAATCCTTGTTATGAGATTTTAGGTGATTGCTCAAGTCTAAAGAGCCTAGGGGCCAGAAACCTGTGCGAAGTTTTGTGAAACACCTTCTTCACTTCTTCTGCTTTTCTTAAGAATGCTCATGGTAGCACTGCATTTTAATTCAACGTAAGTATTTCATCCTACATAAAGCAGTATTTTGTAGTTTTTCGGGAAATTCTAAAGTATACCTGTTAGGTTGGATAGCAAATTAATTTTTTCACTTTGGCTTCTCACCAAAATTCCAGTTAATTACACAAATTCATGATGCCACCACAGGAAAAAGCACTAGTCATTTTCTCCAGAGAACATAATTACCAAGGAAAGTTGAACTGCATTCCTCAAATTCATGGACACACCCTTAATCTAATGTTAACTGCCACATACAGGATGGACAGGTGTCCTCCCTTCATTCTGCCTAAACTCAGATGTTAATGAGATAACTAATTTGCTTCATACATTCTTAAACTTTAACAACACTAAAAAAAACCCCAACAACATGCAAATGGCTAGATTTTCAGTAAGACTTACTTTCAAGACTTAATTTATATTATGAAAAGGTTTTATTAGAAATATCAGTGACAGCAGCTTTTGTTCCAAAATATGACGAAATTTAAAGAACACAGTACACCTAATACCGACCCTCACAATGAGCACGCACATCAGCATCCCTCTTTCCAAAGCAAATGTCTGACAGAAGTGGCATCATCACTGAGCTTGACAATTCACTATCCTTAAAAGTTAGTATTATATAAATAATTTTTTTTCACAAAGTTTGCTTTTAACCACCATAATCCGAGGAAGATCAAATAAAATGATCCCTATCATCTCTGAATATTCTGTTCTATAACAACGGATTTACAGCTGAAGAAAACTCTTGTTGGGAAAAAGTGATTGTTTGTCTGCCTTTTTGGCATTTGTCATATGAAAGATTAGCTCAGCTCAGAAAGGTATAAATCCCAACCAATACAAGCCAAAAATTGGTGGATGAGTGTGACTCCACTATACTGAAGTCTGGCCTCTTCTGTGCAAGAGGTCAACAAGTTAAGTGAGAATGCTGTTCACTTGGAACAAAAGGTTGAAAGTGTTGAGTAAAACATCTGGACCAGATAGCTGGGCAGGCAAGCTTCAGATTCAGATGTAAACTGAGCTCTGGGTGGGAGCCTGGGACAAGAAGTTGTGAACTGCCAAAGTCTAGGATAACAAGGGGCATGAAGATGGGTGACAGCAGCCAGGTGAATGGACACTGACAGACACATCAGGAGCTGGGAACTGCCAACCTTCTGGGTAACAAAGGAGATGAAGACTGGTGACACTAGCTGGGTGGATGGACACAGAGAGTGGAGACACAAGCTGAAGACTCAGGAGGAAGGACAAGACTTTCCTGTGGGGAGACTGAGGGTGCAAAAAACTGAGGGTTCCCTTGCTGGGGGTCCTGCTCAGAGGCACCAGCTCAAGCTGTTTCTGTGTTACTGCACCGTGAATAAATGGCTTTATGGACTGAGACATCTGAGACACTGCTGTGGGAAAGCTGGGGTCGAACCCGTAAGGAAACCTGGTCTGGCTGCACATGAGTTTGGGCTATGTAAGGGGTCAAGCAGGGCACCCATCAGCTCACTGGAGTCACCCACTGTGAAGGGGCTTCACTGCCAACAGTGAAAGTCTCTGACGTTGGGAATGTCACTGCCAGAGTCTCAGAACGGCCAGACTGGGAAGTTTCCTTAACAAAAGAGAAGACACTAACTTTTCTGATGGAAGAGCTCTGGTTGTCCTCATTCAGACTAACAATTCAAAGATGTGTTGCTACTGGATGAGCCTTTTAGATAATATTTTGGAGGACACTACTTTCCGCTTTGTCTTCAGCAAATGGCACCAAGTGCCCTTCCAGTAAATGGGAACTTACAATAAGATTGCAGAATGTGATTCGGATTATTAGCTTGGGAGCCTGGCAAGTAAGGTCCTTTCCCTGGTCTGGCCAACAGTCAATAACCAGATCCAACTCCTTAGAAGCACAAGAGATAAAGTGACTTTCTAAATTCTGTTTATAAAACTGGATGCTTATAGCAACCATGAAAGGAGAAAACCAAGGAGGATAGGCACTAGTGAGATGAATTTGCCTAAAAAGCATAAAGTATTCTTCACCAATAGGATCATAAGTAAAACATCTCATATCATGGGGTGTTGTAATGAGACTGAGAAAGCCCTTTCTAATCTTTTTACTGAATGACTGCAGGCATTGCTGCATCATGTACTTGAGTGGTGACCCTAATGGTGGATCAACGAAAGCAGCTGATTCTTATCCAAGAATCCTTCCTGAACGGCCTAACTTGAGTCATCATAACTTAAAAACACCCAAGAGAATACCATTTTTCAAACTACCTCTGATGTTAATTCGTTATTATTTCCTTTATCCATTTTTCAGAGCTGGACCACTACTTGCAGTCAGGAAATTTATGAGTAATTGTGCCTATGAATGTTGGTAACAGAGAAATCACTTCCATATCTTACAAATGCTAGAAACTACAGATTATTTCTACTGTTTTCACCTTCTCGTAGTTCAGAAATGAGGAAAGCAACCTGAAAAGAAACTTCTGATGGAGTGTCCAAGAATGAAAGTGATCATGACAGTCAATGAGAAAACATGATTAGTATAAAGAAGGTAAATGGGGAATATTTATTAACATTAACATATTAACATTAAATGAAATAGTAGAAGCCATTTTCAAAACAAATCTAAAAACCAGTTTTTCAGAAACTGTATAGTTAAGCTGCAGAAGTCCTTTCCACAAGTCATGTCAAAATGCTTACGTTTGTGTGGGCTCAAAGACCAATAGAACAATAAATGGGTGTTGAACACAAACATAGTAATTTTTTTCAGAAGATCTATTCATTTTTTAAAATCTGTTAATTTGTTAAGAAATTATGAAGGCTGGGAAAAATTCTGGAGACATTTGAGCACTGTTTCTTATACTCTGGGGTTTTTTTGTCATTTTCCCTGCTCAATCTGTTTTTAAGCAGGGACAACTAGTTTACTGCTATTCAATGTGCCCTCTAGGCATTAAATGTTTATTCAGTCCCACAGTCTATTTCCCAAAGGAGTAAAATTTGCAACAAGTCTCATATGAAAAAAAGGCAGAAAAAAATCAGGCATCTAGGATAGTGACCTTTGCCAAGGTACAGGCAAACATCACATTTTGACATGTAGGGGAATCTCTGCTCAAAATCCAGCCCTGTGGTCTTTGCAAGCATGTGTAAAAACTTGAGAATTTAAACCTCAATTTGTAATCTTTTGCTTGCACAATATTAATCCAAAACCAAAAATATTCGAGATTGGAAAACTGGATGGAGGGAAAGTCTGGCACTATACACTGTGGCAATGGCAGGAGGCTTTGCTCTTTGATCTCTCCCTTTAGTATTTGTCAATTACGATGAATCAGGAAGAGGTAGATCCACCAATGGGTGCTGGTACTAAAGAACACACAATCTGCCTCCTAACAGAGAGAAATCAGAACTAAAATACAGTCTTCAGGCATTAAATGCACATCATATGTTTGCCCATACAGGTGGAAGGGATTACTCTTCCCTTCTGATCTTTAGTTTAGAACTGCTTTTTTATCAAAAAAGATCATGACGTTGAAGCAATCCAGAGGAATCTCAAATTCTATCAAAGTTCCAACAGGATAAACAAATTTTTATCATTCCATGAATATTATCTTCTTAAAAGCCGTAACAAATCCAATCCTTTGCAGGTAAACTTGCCACCATGCAGGCTGTATATCCTTATTATTCAGGTTTACACAACAGTTCCACATTCATCCTATTTCCATTAATTAGAACACACTCCAGCTGTCTCCATTCTCTCCTCACCCCATAATTCTTACCATTTTTTTGCATCTAACAAGGAGAGATCAAAAATGAGAGAAGTGACCATAATGAAAGGAGAGCTCTAAAATACTATAATGAAATTGGGTACTGCAATGGGCAAGTACTGACTGCCTACTTAAAGTATATTAGTCCTGGAACCCCTATAGCAAAGATTTTATGAATTCCAATAATTTGTCCTTTTCACAGTCTAATATAATGTTGGAATTTGTGATCATAGGATACTAGCAACACATGTCACTAGACAAGCAAACAATTCAGTAAATGAAAAATCAAGACAACAGCTTCAAAATAGCTTGCTATGATTCTTGCAAAATAACAATGTGAAAAATAAAATTTGCAGGTAATAACATATGTGGATTTATGAGCCAAAATTTATATAACCCTTTCCACCAAAAAAAAATCCAAAAAACCCACTAACAAAACACCACCAAAAAAATCCCAGCAAAACCCCCCACCAAAATTAATTAGTGACAAATTGTTAGAATCTGGTAAAACAAAATAGTTTAACTTTTAATCCTGTCAAAACACATCCTCTTCGAATTTCAATAGCATTTGGGATGCTATCCCAGTCTATTTCTTCAATACACGGTAAGTGGGGAAATAAGAGAACAGCCTGTTTTTTATGCCTAGTTTTATATTCTGAAAGGTTTACCATATTTTTCTTAATCCTTAAGTTGCATATTCATTGCTATATTTTCGTCTAACTGCTGTCACTTATATTGTCATGCAGAAAGGCAAATCAGGGTCAGTTTATGTAAGCGGCATCAATCTGAAAAATCTTCATCAGTCTTTATTTCAAGGCATTATGCAAAGAAAGCTTGACATTAAGAGAGCCTTAACTGACAGCAAATGAAATCAATCAGCAGATCACTAAGCCATAATAAACTCACTCAAGTTGTAGATAACCATTCCTCTTCCAGGTCTTTAACTACAAGGCCCACCAAAATGTAGTATCTGGGCAGAAATGTCTTCCTTGATTCCATTACAAAATTCTTGTACTAATAAAGTGCAATATTTAATAATTTTTTCTTACTCTGTAAGCAATTGATAAGAACAACAAGGAGACACATGTTTTATAATAATGGACTACTAAGCAGTTAAGCAAAAAAAAGACTAAACAAAAGTTTAAGCATTTGAAGAAGTTTTTTTTTCAAAATATAATTAAGAATAGAAAATAGTCTGTTTCTGCTATTTAAACATTTGTGTAATAAAGTCTACTGCCTTATTAACTTCTATTGCTTAGACTCACTTGCTCAGCATTTTTTCTTAGTTTCTGAAATTCAAAGAACCAGTACAAAAAATGTAAGACTCCAGACAATTCCTAATCTTTCATGGTATTCACTTCATGAATTCAATTTGTAACCCACACGATTACTAACAATGAAACATCTATGCTTCTTAATGGACTTGTCTGTGTTACAATGGTACCCACTGCATAATCTAAAAAAATACAGTCAAAAATTTACACAGTTCTTATCTGTTAAAACTATTCCTTTTCTGAAGATACAGTGCACAGATAAACCCATGCAGTTCTGAAAGATAGGATTTCTGAAGTAAAAAATTCTGCCTAACAAGGTGCTGTGAAAACTATATTAGATATCTTCTGTGATTAAATGATGCTTTATTTTTGCAATTACAGCTATTAGGAGTCTGCCCTTATTCACTGAGGCAGCTTTGGATACATATTGAGATCACCATGACTCTAGAGTAATTTTTCTCATGAAAGAATAGTGAGTGGCAAACAAGAAAGATGCTTCCTGCTATAAGATACAGCAACGTGGTAACCAGGTGAAAAAAAAAAATCCCAGGATTACAAGCAGAAGCAAAACTAATTAAATAATCGTAGCAAATTAAGATCATATTTTACACAGTTCTTAAAGATCTTCCTTCATATTAGCACAGGTAATTCCTAAGACATCGCCCACATGCAACAGATATAAATGTATGAAAAAGTCTAAGTGGACAAAGGTGGATAGTTACATGATTGCTTGATAGGGTCAAAAAGGAAAACTTTCCATTGAGAAAGGTTACTGAAAGGGTAAATGATTATACACTAACTCTGGCATTCAAGATAATCAAGACAATAATCATCTTTGCTGAAAAGTTTTTACAAAACTAATGGCGCTTATGAAAGGGGCTGGACAAGAGTTGGTAGTGTCACAGGCACAAAGAGAGCTTTCAGTAATTGATTAATTGGTGATTACAGACACTGACTTTGATATTTATCATCCGTAAGGCCAAGACTTAGTGTGGCTGGAGTGTAAGAGTGTCCCAGTTAACTACAACACCCTCTGAGAAGGTTCTTCATATAATCTGTCCTAATTTAGTAGCATGAAGAAAGGCAAGTGAAGAAATTAAAAAGTGCAAGGGTGGCTGAGAAAGTGAGGGAAAGAGGCTAATGGTAAAGAGCAGGGAAATGAGGAAAGGAGAGAGCCTGTAGAGGAGAGGGAGGAAAAGACTGCTAACAGAAATGCTGTGAAGAGGAAAGGAAGTTGAGCAGTTAAGTGGCAGAAAGGAGAAGCAGTGTGAAATTCAAGTTATAGAAGGCAAATTTCCAATAGCACTGGCATTTACAAGATGTCACGTTTATTAAAGTTTTAAACAATATTTTCCTAATAGACATTAATCTAATGTTTTAAAGTAATTATAGTCGAATTATGCTAAAATGGCTTCTAAATATTTAGCAGCATGATACAATGTTATCTGGAGACATGACTCCAGATACCAGCTGAACACTTTCAAGAAGATTAAATTAGAGTTCTCCATTTATACAACTCCTCATTCTGATTATTCAGACTTTATTTAATTGTCAGTTATTGCTTAAGTCCTATACCTACTTTATATTAGATAAATTAAAGTTTGCAAAAGGTCAGGTTTGAAAGAGGTGTTGCCCCACTTAAATGCTTTTGAAACATTTACTTATTTAGGAGTATTTCAACCCAAAGTGAAAGTGTAAAGTTGCAGTAGAGTCATAAAGAATCACTTTTCTCTTTAAACAGTATATTTTAGACAAGCTTGTGGTCAGTCCAGAAGAACCACATTTTGACACTAGGTAAGAAATTAGTCCTTTTGGAGAGGAGGAGAAGAAATTAGTCCTTTTGGAGGTGGGAGGGCAGCCCAGCTGCTGTTGATAGCAGCTGCTGAAGGCCCAGACAGTGAAGATCCAGTTTCACCTGAAATGAAACAGCAATCTGATTCCAGAAGAGGCAGCATTCTGGCCTCTATAATACAATTGATAGCTCCTTCTCTGGCGAAACGATGTAAGTAAAAATAAAACAATACAATAGTGTGCATGTTGCACCTTTAAGACTCTCTAAAAACCATTTATTCTTTCTGAAGTATTAAGAGAAAAATTTTTTTACTTCTTTTAACAGTTATGTTAATAAAAGAAAAAAGCTTTAAAACAGAAGTACAAGATTTAAAATACTAATAATACAGTTTTTAAGCAGCTGTTAAATCCACGATTAGTTCATCTCATTAAGTTCTCATACCAGAACTGATTTATGTTTGAAAGACAAGCCCTATGCAGAGGATAAAATCTGATGACAGAATTATAATATTACCTTTGAAATCACTTGCTTCCTCAATTTGGTAAGAACTTTTTTATTGACAAGCAAACACAGAAATGAGAAAGCGTTTATTATTTTGAGGAAAATTATCAGCAGAATTATTCATACCTTTCACCTTCTAATCTATCAAGCATAAATCTAAAATTAATAAACAAGTGAAAATAAATACAAATTAGGAAGCTCCTAAAACTACATTTATGTTTGTCCAATTAATTAGAAAAAGTGGACCTACAGCACAATTAGATAATGCATGACTAAATAATGCATGAATGCATAAATGGTAAGAACCTACTTCTTCGTAAATTTATAATGATTATATGCTAACACTGAAGATACATCAGTACTTGACTATATTACTACTAACACTATAAGTCTTCATTTTATTACTGCACTTTTCATTT